>CM047429.1:77938094-78353935 GCA_026168455.1 Theocolax elegans
CAAAATGAATTTTTAAAAATTTTAATTCAATATTTCATAGACAATGTTCCGTTTAAAAATTATACATCCATGTGTTTTAGATCCAACATCCCGTTAGCAATCCCCACTCAATCAATATTCTTTCGACCACATCTAGAAACCCAGGAGGAAGAAAAAAAGGTGTCGAATCATGAGCTGATTTTTAAGCCTATTACTTAACCTATTCGTTAACACAGCACTCATATATATACCTATATATAATCAATTGCGACACACGCGTGCTCGAAGAAAGTTTTAAAATTAGATAATCCTACTCAACAGCAAGGACAAAAAAAGAACAACATCCGTAATATCCAGACTAGAAGACGATGAGTTGTATGTATATATATATGAACCCGCGTTTACGTAACGATTAACTTTTTACTTTCACTGCGGTCGGCTCGATATCACACTCTGATGACTCAAGGTAAAAAATCTTTCTTTCCCGACTACGTATCGGATTCTTAACGCGGGAGATTTTTCTTTCTTCTATACTTACGTCATGATCGATAAAGAAAAATTAAAAAAGATCGTTATATTTATGAATCGGAGCGTTCCGTGATATGTAAATTGTGGAAATTAATTATTTACGTATAAATATTCGTTGTAACCAGTGAAATGTTGTTTGAGAATTAGGAATATATTGTCTCATGATCGATTTATTTCGATTTATATACAATGTTTAAAAAAGTGTGTTATAGCCTGCGAGATACAATATTCTCGCTCGATGGAAAAGATAGATTTAAGCAATCAACTATATTCATATATAATAAAATGTTGATCATTACAATTATTAATAAATCGACGATCATTTTATCGATCGATGCAATGTTTCCTCATTTAATGAAAATTGAAAATAAAAGAATTCAATTGTTCATATGTAATAAAACTTTATAGTGTTATAATTACTAACGAATCAACGATCAATTATTTTCGATCGATAATACAATTATTCAAAGTACATATTACCGTAAATACACATTTTCTTCGTGTAATAAAATTCGAAAAACATTCCTTTTTACGTATATAAAAAATAACCATTATAACAACTAATAAATCAACGATCAATTCATCGACCAATACTATTTTTTTATAGTCCACGTAACATATACATACTGTCACACAATTTCCTCGTTTTATATAATAAATATGATAAAAAATTCATTATTCGTTTAAAATAAAAATAACCATTATTATTACGTGCACTAATAAATCAAAGGTCAGTTTATCGATCGATGTAAAAAAAATATTTCATCGCGCACGTAATAGACGTCGAATTCGATGATAAACGAGAATTACTATATACTCGTATACGGATTCTCCCTTACGAAACTTTACTATTTTGCAGGTTGCGAGGTAAAATTGCGATACACACACCCGCATCCAATTTTCCGAGCTTGTTTTACCACGATCGGAAACCAAAACTCGTAAAATGTGGCGGGCAATATCAGTAACCGGATATGTATTATGTTGTTCAAATTAGGGGTTTCGAAACTTTGTTGCGTTTCGAATAGGAGCTTAACGTTTCGTTGATGAAATTCCTTTTTAATGGATTTTATACTTCTTCGGTTTCTGTTGTCAAAAGATAACGCAGTGTACTTTAAATTCTTTAGCTGTCGAGATATTAATTAACTATAATAATTGTCATTTTTATTTCGGTATAAAAGTTAAATTTAAAAAATGCAAAAAAGTTATTAATATAAGAAAAAACATAATTTTATAAAGTAAATCTGTTGATTAGAAATTTTAATGATATTAAATTAACGAATTTATATAAAAAATTATAATTAAATAAAGACATGTCATTGATTGAGATTGAAATTATAACTCATTCGATTAATTTAAAATTACAATGGAAATATAAATAAATTAAGAATATACAAATTAATCATTAAATATAAATTAAATTAATTAATTATATGCCATATATGAAGAAACTAGTTCAGCTATATGTGAATAAAAAAACTTAAAAAATGAATTTAACTTATTAATAATTTAAATTGAAGTAATATAATTACACTTAAAGAAATCTAAATTATAAATATTTATTAAATTCATCAATTTTTGTTTTTTACCTGATCTATTTTAATCTATATGCAAAGTTACACTTTTAGCGCGCTTACTTTAGTATAATTCAAATAAATATACTTTTCAAATATGATAAACATTTAACTTATACACTTTGTTCTTTTTTCTACAGCAATATTACACTTTTAGCGTCCTTATTTTAATATAATTCAAACATGCTTTTCAAATATGATAAATATTTAACTTATACACTTTGTTTCTTTTTCTACAGAAATTTATACACAAGTGCAAGCTACTCCTATATATACCCATTCATTAAATTAGCATTAAATTGACTTTTAAAGACAAACAAAATTTTATTTCTCGATTTGCTATTTTGCCAGTTTTTCAATATTCAATGACATTGAAATCACCGCATAGTATACGAATAGCCTCTATATACCGACTACAAATTTTTTTTTATTTTAAAATCTCGTTTCTCGTCTATATCGTATTTTCTACAATTTTCTAGAAATCTTGTTGGAATTTATGAATAGGAACAAAAAAATTGCAGCGTTTTAGAATCTAAAAGTAATAAAATAATAAACCAACACTGGAGTTGATTATACAATATATACACTTAATTTTTTGTACGCATATACATAAAAATAAAATTTTATTAGGAAACCACGTTTTTTTTTTTAATAAAATAAATACATAATATAAATATATATTTGACGATTCAAAATTAATTCGATCGATCGATAAGTGAAATAAGAGGAAATTATTTAACATGGGTATATATAATAACTAGAATTTAAAGGAATGAAATTAATAGATCGAAAGGAAAATAAAAATGAATATTAATTTAAATCAGCAAAGCTTAAAGTATGTGATAATTGACTTAGTTAATTAGAAACTAAAAATTAAATTGAGAAAAACTAATTTAGATAAACATGTCTTATAGAATTTGTCAAAATATGTTCTCTAATTTTTCCACGATAAAAATTTTTTTTTCCAATTTTAATTTTTATAATATTTAAAAAAATTCAAATTAATCTTCAAAAATTTGAAAAAATTTTGAGGATATTATTTGGCAAATTTTAAGATACATTTGTTTTTAAACAATTTGTACTGAACTCTACACATTGTGACAAAAATATTATCTTCGGTTTTTTTATATTTTGACATTCCTGTAGATGCCTTATTGGAAAAATGAGTAGTTTTATGATTACATAAAAATTCTCTGTTAAACCATAAATATTACGATCACCTCTGATCATGATTACAACGTGAACTCTCTGCGGTATCATAATAATATTGTTTGTCGTAAATTACCACGTTTGTATATTTAAATTGGACAATATTTTCTTTCGAGTTCTTATCAAAATTTTGCGCCTAGATTCTTAAAAAAAACATGGCATACTACGTCGTAACGTGTGAAAATAATATTTTTTCGATACAAAAAATAATTTCGTCGACTGTTTACTAAAAAAATCGAGCCGCTGGTAATCGAAAACCAAACTAAAAAAAATATAATATTAAACAAATATTATAAATAAAAATGAATAACTACAAACAAAGCGACTTCGATCAATTAATAATTGAAACCAATCAGTACCAAAAAAATACAATAAATAATTAAATAACCATAACAATCTCGCATAACGATTAAACTTGCTCGAGTAACGAAAAATAATAGATAATTAAAATTAAAATAATATTTTAATAAATAATAATATAATATACATACAATTTCCGCTGACCGACCGGCTGTAATAACTTTTGCCCGCTCGCGCGCGCGTGCTCGCTTAAAGAGAGCGAAAGTCGTGAAAGTGCGGTAACTGTAATTTCAAGTTCGCGGTTAATATGAAAGCGCATTTTTCTGTCCTTCGTACAATTTTGAAGGTAATACACGTACACACGAATACTAATTGTAGGTTTCACATACACACATATCACACGTATCGAATTAAATGAACATATACGTTTAATCCATGCGGATTATTATAACGGTATATTCCGAACTTTCTATACAATTTTTTTTGGTTATATATATATATATATACTCGTGATTTATCCATGAAATTGTTAATATTTAGAATGTTAATTATGGTTATGTAAATATGATGAATGTTTGTTGTGGAAAGATGTAAATTAGTGTTACCGTTTAAGTAAGTTTGTGATATAAAATGTTGGTTCGTCAAATGTTATGTGAAAAAACGTATAACCACTTTGCCCAAAAAAAAATTTTTCTTAGTTTAATTTTTATGTATATTTTTTTTTAATATTTGTTAACATACAACCTTTTAATTGTTCTTTAGACAAAATTTGATTATTAACAAAAAATTTTAACCATTACCGATTGAGTTTTTAATCAAAAATTGTTCTTTCAACCAAAAATTGGTTTCTTAAGGAGAGGTTAAAGCACATATTTTGCTATAACTATTATAAAATTGATTATGGTAAAAAATAAATAGTAGAGCCTCATAGAGCTCAATTCAATGAACATTTTTCGTTTAAGATTAAGTCAATTAAGAAAATATTTTTTTCAAAAATTTTGAAATACGAAGGTTCGTTTATACGCTCAAATCTAATCTCAAAATTACGGTTGCTTAGAAATTATTTAATTACTTTATATTATTATAATTATTATTTAAATAAGGAGCAGAGCGTCCCAGCTATCAATATTATTTATCGCACTATCCAAAGCAGATGTCAATTAGTTTTTTCGTTTTCATAAAAACTTTGAACTATGAAGACGGTCGGATAAAAAGGGGGCCGGACTTTAGCCTCCCCTTAACCAAAAACTCATGTTTTAACCAAAAATTGATATTTTAACCAAATATGGACCAAATATTGTAATAAAAAAATTGATTTTTTATCAAAATTTTTATGATGATTTCATGATTACCAACATTATTATTTTCTCGCTAGTTACATGTTTAGTAAAATATTTAATACTTACTATTCACTATAATAGTTGTAGAGTTTTTGATTTATAAAGAATATGCTATCGTAGCGATATACTTTTATAAAATTTAAAAACAAAAATAAATTTAAAAAATAAATTTAATGCAATAATTTTCGATTGGTTGATATTCCTAATAAATTGGTAAAATATATAGAATCCCAAGCGTTCAATCCCCTTTGTTTATCGATAATCAATTTTTTTTAGAAAACTGTTTATATATAATGTTATTTATATCAATTATAATCACGACCCTAACCTCACATAAACTTCGGTAATGAATAAATTTCCTTAAAAATACCTACAAATATCATTCCTTCGAAATATCATCCCTCCCAACACACGTGGAGGAATCCCCAAATCATCGAATAACCTCAATTTCCCTCAATACCGTCAGTCGATAAAGTAGGAATGCTAAAGAAACAACGTCGAAACGGTGCCCTTTCAAACAAACAAATAACTGTAACATTGTGCACAGCGTATCACCCAGTCGAAACGCGTTGTAAAAATCCAAGCACCTCGCGCATCCTGAAAATTAACCTGTCTAATGAAAATTCATGTTACCTGATTAAATTCAGTAGAGAGCGTTCCATTTCGCTCAACTGTTCATGGTGGGCTATAGACGTCAGCTCGCAAATGAGTTTCGGCAAACAGGCTGTCTTGATTGTCGTCATCATCTTAGCGCGCCTCGTGATTGCTACGAGCAGTAATGACATATGCAATATTAAAACTTTGGTTAGGCGCTCCGGATTCAGGGCGGGGATAAATTTTCATTCTATACGCGTGTATCTCTTAACGTCTCTGTCGTCCTGTCACACGTATATGTACGTACACAAACATTTTTTTGTTTTCATTATGTACTAAAAAAGTAAAAACTATAAAGTCGTCTTAAATTTTATTTTTAATTTAAAAATAATAACATTTGAACTAATAAAAAGAAACGGGTATATATAGATATATATTCGCTAAAAAAAAGAAGCACGTTGCACAAAAATATATTACCATGCGCTTCATTACAATGTGCATCGTCGCATATGTAATTTACCTTTTTAAACACTTCCGTACGTAATTTAAATGTATAGATGTGTGAACAAAAAAATTTTTTTCTATCTCAACATGAATTTATAAATAATAATAAAAAATTAATAATTAATTAATAATATGCTATTACTAATTACAGATTATTAATATAATTAACATATACATTTGTAATTAAGAGACACAAACACACACACACACACATACAGGAATACTTACTCACAGAATAAAAAAAGACACACACGTATATATATTAATAATTTCAACTTTCTAATACATATATATATTGTTATAAAAAAACGTTAGCAAATCTTAATGGGACGACGCGTGTCATTATAGAATATGAAAGGAGATTAAGAGCGCGCACGTGTTAAATTTTAGTTAAAAATTTGATGATTAGTATACGGATTCCGTAAATATTAAGTTTTCATTTACGAGACCCAGAATCCTAGTTGCAGACGCTCCGGTGTGCATATAAAATTGATTCCAACGACATTAAAATTAAATTGCATGCGCGCTCCACTTTTAATTGGTGCCTTGCGCTTCATTTGAGTGTTCGACACTTTGACGAGGATGGGAAGGAATGTGTTATTTTTTTTTTATCTTTTAGTAATGGAGATACCGTTTACATAAATTGAATTAACCGAAAACATAAATTTCGGACGACATCCATCACTAAAAAAATTTTAGGTTATGTCATTCCCCAAGTCAATAGTAGAAAAAGAAACGTACCATGATTTTTTTTTCATTACTCGACAAAACAATCGTTCCTTAATTAAAATGGAAAGTATATATCGAAATAATTTCAGGTTAAGTAATAGTAATCCTAAAAAGTCTTTCTCAACCCGAATCCCGAAGCCCCTCAAAAAAAAAGAAGGATGAGAATAAAATACATAACCATCGCCCAAAATAATGTAATCCGTGAAAATTACCTCTTACCTAGCCTAAAAGACCTCAACCTATACGAAAATACAAATAAAAAAAGATTATTCCGCATGATCGAAAAGAACAAAACGTTTAAA
This sequence comes from Theocolax elegans, assembly GCA_026168455.1. Lineage (NCBI taxonomy): Eukaryota > Metazoa > Arthropoda > Insecta > Hymenoptera > Cerocephalidae > Theocolax > Theocolax elegans. The sequence continues at coordinate 77,945,151 of CM047429.1, forward strand.
CTTAACCAACATTGCGTAACGTGGAAATGTATGTTAAACAGTACAATGTCAAACGCGCATCGCAAGTATAATCATCTTTCGCAAAAAGTTCATTGACAACCTCCACGGATAATTAAAACAAAATAAATCACTTTTTTTTCTTTTTTTTTTTATTAAAAAAAACTTTTTTATCTTTGTTTTAATAAAGTAATGTTGCGTATCGTCGTCAGCGTCCAGAAATTGGAAATTTCACCGAGAAATGTATATACTTACCGTTGTCTTCATCCAAACTTTTCTTGGTTGCAGCAAAAACCATTCTTTCGAGATGCAAACCTTCTTTCGTTGGTCCTTCCGGTAATTTTTTCAACGCCGTTTCCGTTTGATTCGCCTCCTCGTTTCCTCGCCATAACGACGATATCACCGAATTGTAATCACCGGCGAACACCAGAAACATCCCTAGCAATATTACCAAACGCACTGTGCTCGTATCCAACATATTTCAAGTTTTTATCACTGCAAAAGAAATAGAATTATTTTTTTTTAAAAATTTTCTTTTTGTTTTTCATTGAATTTACATACATCGTCGCATTGATAGACCAGTTTCAATAAGATATCGGGATCGTATAAATACAGGTTAGATATTTGGTTGTTACTATATACATTTTATAAGATTTACTGTAAATTTAATATGTCTCTTGCTAAATCAAATTTATCAATTTCGTGATTTAGCAAGAAACATATTGTATTTAAAGAATTATATATAGGTTTTTCATTTTTTTATATTATGCGAGCTCGGTTGGTAAAGAAGATGTACGAAGGAAATCACATGATTATTTTTTGTATTTTTTATCGTAATAATTATAAGATTGCAGTATTTTTATTACGATTATTCGAGTACGGTTGGTAAAGAAGTTTTTTTTTTTGTTTGAGATGTATGAAGGTAATTACATGAATTCTTTTATTTTTGGTTTGTAATAATTGAAAAGTTATTTCTTACGGTATATTTTTTTTATTATAGGTTCGGTTGGTAAATAGGGTTGTTTTTTGTTTGGGTTAAAAATAGAACAGTTGTATATGAATGATATTGATGTCACGTCATTGAAAATTTAATTACGGAAACCTTGTAAGTGAGACCTTTGCAACGTATTGAATATCCTTGTTGTTGTTTAAAAATACATTTTTACATGATAGCTCGTAATAATATTACAAGATGCTGGATGTTGTGGATTTTGTTTAATTATTTTTTTTTTAGATTTAAATAAACGTTTAATTTTTTTTTTCATTTAAGTTAATGACATTCTTTATAGGATCATTCATTAAATTTTAAATAAAAGCTTCTTCAATTTACTGCATCCTTTCAAAATCTTTTGCTTTATTTCGCAGTTCTTTAATAAGTTACAATGTATCTATTTTATTTTTATAATTAAAAGAAGTATTTAAGAATTTGGTCACCGACGTTTTCGGGTTATTTATATCGATATCAAATTATCGACAGTGTCGTTTATTTAATTTTAGTTGAAACCAGTAAAAGTTAATTATTTTTAGTCTTTTTCTAAAAATGTATCTTGTTTTTAGGTTTGCATCTGTGTGAATGTGTGTTAAAATTATTAAATTAATTTAACATTATTTTGTTTATTATTAACATGGTATGCCCATTCACTTTCAATTTCACATTTTTACGTCGATAAATCACTGTTATTTAAATATTTTCTTGAATTACGATAAATTCTTATCACCGACAACGATCGTTCGAAAAATCGATGTATCAATATTAGTTTAATGAAAATGTTACGTCGATAAACTCCGATCCCTGCAAATCACTACCCGACTTCCTCTTAAAAATCACAAATTTTGATGATAAAAGAATAAAAAATCACAAATTAATAACAAAAAACATCACAATTTTTTTAAAGACAAACAAAATTACAATATTAATTGAAAAAACCAAAACAAATCCAGCATTCACCTCCAAAAAATGTCTTTAAACGACTATATAAGCAATTATTCATAGACAATTTAAATCACAAAACGATTAACTCTTTAACGGCACCGAAGGCAACAATCGAAGTAAGAAACCACAAATTTCACAGTTGGTTGATCACAAAGCCGAAAAGAAAGTGTATACGCTCTCCGACGACGAAAAAGAAAAAAAAATCGGCTCATACCTGTTGGCCGCTCAGGGATCGAGGCGAAACTCTCAAAGTATTTGAATTCGCTCAGGTGACAAGAAACACGCACACACGTACACAGAACACACAGAGGCACAGACACATCGGTATTGCGTGCACCAGACCGGCTCACTCTCACTCTCTTTCCACTTCCACTTTCTTCGGTTTCCGTTCACCTCGAATGAGCCGTCTCGTACGTGTATACGTAAATGTGTGAACCCTTGTGAATCGCAATTGTGTGCACGTACTTTTATTCGTTCGCGATCTATAGATCGTTATCGATCCTACGTTATTTCGTTGTAGATTATCCATAGACCGTGAAATAAATATATATTTATTTTGAGTCTATTGGCGTAAAAATTTTTTTTCCCGCGATCTATAGATCGTTATCGATTGCACGTTGTTTTGTTGTGAATTATCGATCGAACATAGGATATATTTTTATGGTTACTTTGTTTTTGAACTAAAGATCGTAATTTTATGTTTTTTTTAGATTATCCATAGAGTACGAGCTGTATTTTTTAATTATTTATGCTTTCAATCTGTAGATCGTTATCGATTACACGTTCTTTTGTTGTAAATCATCGATCGAGCTCAAAATATATTTTTATGGTTACTTTGTTTTTGAACTGTAGATGGTTACGTTATGTTAGATTATTAATGACCCAGACGTATATATATTTTTGTTTTTGATCTATAGATCGCTACCGATTACACGTTATTTTGTTGTGAATCATTAATATTTTTACGGTTATTTTTGTTTTCGATCTATAGATTCGACGCCTCGGACGAAAAAAGTACATCTCAGATTTTCCTACGTAAAATAACATTATAAAATCTGAGTTGTGCTTTTCTTCGTACGAGGCGTCGGATTGTTATCGATCACACACAGTTTTGTTACAGATTAGTGATTAAGTGTGAAATATATTCTTCCGGTTACTTATTTATTTCGATTCATGGATCACAAGTTACTTTGTTAAATGATTTTCGATCTACAGATCTATATCGATCACACGTTACTATTTTCGCAAATACTCAATACAACGCAAAATCTAAGTTTATGATCTTCGTTTGCTTTACGATCTATATACATGTTTATCGACCGCCTTATTTTAAAATCACCGATCGATCGTAAAATATTGATTTTATAATATCCCTTTGCATTATTAATGAACGAATTTATCGAATATTTTAATGAACTTATTATACATAGATACAGATATATAGAACGATAATTTTAATTGTAGTCTATACGCGATTTCATCACGCTACAAGCCCAAGGTATTTTAGACCGCGCGATCCCTGTAATGTTGCTCAAGATCTTGCCTAAAAGTAAAAGTGCACTCACGGCAGTTGAATAACTTTTACTTACAATATCGATTCTCAAACCTTCGCGTTCACGCGAGACAAACAAAATTACAATAATAGTAATGCAAATTTTCGCGTTAAAATTAATAAAACAAAAAAATGATAACCTACCTCGTATACCGATGACAATAAATAATAGGAAAAAAAAAACAAGCAACCAATTAAGACACTGGTAAGCACCATTCGATTATCTCACTGCATTTTCACTTTCCTCACTCTTACCATCTCGATGGATAAATATCAAAAATGATTACCTAACATTTCTCATCCACATATATATTCGTTTATTTATGTTTTTTTTATTCAGCGTTGGTAAGCGCGTCACTCGCGTAAATTGACAATGACGAAAAAAAAAAAAGAATAATTGTTACACTTTTGCTTTTTCTTTCGGAATCGCGGTTCCCTTCGAGGCGAGCGAGTTGCGGTGTCGACGCTACGAAATGACTGCCGCGAATGATTTTGAAGTATACAACCGAGAGCACCGCGACTCCAAGTTTACCTCCGCAGGTATATATATATAGTGAAAGTTAAAACTCCGAGTGAACGGGCAGGTTCGATGCTCTCGCCCGGTTTACACACTGTACTGGACTCACCGAAGTTTTAATGTTAAAAACCATGAACTTTTTTATTTTCGGTTTTTGTGGATAACAATATAATAATCGATATGTATAACGATATAGGTTTTTTAATTTTGTAGTTACTTTTAGGTTAGGTTGTTGGATGCATTTTACGTGGTGTACGTTCGAATGGTGAATTTAGTTTTATTATTATTCTCGCGGTTTTATTTATACGCCTTTACGTAATTGTTAATACGGAATTTTGGGATCGGTGGTGAGTTTTTTTTTTCTTTTTGAGGTTAGGATCGATTTGTTTTTACATACGCGCGCGAGTTTTTGATAATACAGTCGTTTTTCTTTTTTTGTATCGGGATGATCGTTGGAAAGATATGTAGAGTCGAGTAGTTCGATTACGGAGAAAATGTGGACGTTAGTTTTTTTTAGACTATACAATAATGAAAAATTAGAGCGAAAATATAGATATTATCTTGAAAATTATAACGACTTTCTCTTGGTGTACGTCAAAAAAGAAATGATCGTAGTAGACCTATATGCAGGAGCGACTTATTAATTATTTCATAATATTTATTTTCTTTTCTTAAGAAACGGTATATACGTAACGGTTATTTAGAATGCATATAAGAATTCGTTAATTTAAAAAATTCAAATTTTCCGCACTTCAAATTTTTAATTGGAATATCATAAGAGATTTTGGTGGGAAATAAATGAGGAAATCGGAATTTGAATTTTTTGCTCGGTTTATATTGGCTATACGTTTGTTCATTAAAAATCACGCGGTATTCGAATATTGTAGGTTAGAGTAATTTTAAATAAATTGATGGATCGATGAGATAATTAATTCGTATTTTACATTGTGTTAAATATCGTTTTCATGAAAATCAGTATACTTTGTCATAGCCGTTAAAATGCGCGGGAAATATGAATTAAAATTTTTGGCTTTTACGTTGGTACCTTCAAACTTAAAATTGGAATTCTCGTTAATACAAGAAAATAGTAAAAAAAACTTATCAAAACTTGATATACAGAAAATTGAATGCGCAAAATTCAAATAAATAAAAAATCGAAGTTACATTGAACAATAAATAATTTTATTAAAATGCAATTTTAAAATCGAACAGCGGGCACGCATCGAATGTTTTAAAATATTCTTTAAAAAAAGCAAAGTACAAAATTTACCATCCAACTTCATTACCGAGAAAGTTGTTGCAATTATCGTACCAAAAAAAAATTACCAATTAAGTAAAATATGTAGCGCTGCCGGTCGTGAATCTTTATTAAGTGCGACGTTACAATTTTTCTCTACAAAATTGTCGCTTTCCAACGCGAAGTATCTTTCTTACTATATTACATTAAATCAGAAACTAATTCCTTATTCAACCTATATCGATCTACATCGTCGCAGACTGAAAAAGTAACATTTTTATAAAAAAAATGCAGTATAACCAGTTTGCTCGAATTAAAAAAAACACAACAACGCGTTCCCTTTCTTCTTTTTGTCTTTGAGGAAGGTGCAGCCGTTTACCTTGGTGTAAAACCGAGGACAGACTTTCATACATATAAATGCATATAAATATATATACGGTGTGTCGTTTTACTCTCGTTTTTTTCTTTCGAATTGGTAAACAAAGTGAAAGGTCTGCGTGTATACTTTTGCTCCAAAGAAGTTCGATGCACCACGTTTTCACAACGAAAGTATATCGCACTATCTTTTTTGTTTTTTACATCGTAAAACAAAATAACACTTTGTAAAAAAAAAAACGTTTTTAAACGTTCGATATGTCGAATTTTTGGATTAATATAGAAGATTCGAGATACGGAAAATTTTCTTAGGAAAAACACGGTGTATAGAAGGTGGTACGTAATCTCATTAACGAATTATACGATCTTCGTTTTTTTTCTTATTCGCCCTCGGGCGTATTTTGGTTATTTTCCGAATCGAAAGTCGTAATTACCGGTTTTAGACGTATATAGATTCGATTACATAATGTCTGTGTTCCTGTGCGTGTTTCTCTCTCTTTCAGATCTTGGATATTTAACTAATATACCGGTATATATTTACTTTCCATTTCTTTGACCTCGATAGATTTAAATATTTTCTACATATTATTGCCTATAGGTGCATCGTACGATTTTTCTCGATCGATCGATGACTTTCTGATGAATCGCATAGGAATGGGATGAGTGATAAAGAGACTAAATAATAAATAGTTACTGGATATTTTGCGTAATGATACGTTGTTGTAAATTTGAATTTCCCGCGCTAACAATTTAATTATAATTATATTATCGTTATATATATTTTTGATGATACAGTACACATATTGTGCGTGTAATCTATTATTTTTTTAAAAATTAATTTGAATTTTAGATACGTACATTTAATTTTATTTTTTATTTTTTTGTTTGCGTGCTATAGTAGTTTTGAGTAGGTTAGAATACTGAGAATAAAATTTGTTTTTTTTAACAATGTTCCTATTGGACGAATGAATATAAATTATTTGAATTTTATGGAATCATCCCAGTTTTGATAAAAACTGGCTTTATTTCATGCAACTGTTGGAAATTCAAAAATATTAATCGCGGGAAATTGGAATTATTAATTTGAATTTTGAATAATCACAATGAATATAATTTATTCGAGTTACAGATTTTATGTCGCTGTTAATATCAAGGTTGTCTCTGTTTTGACCAAATTTGTTTTTTTTATATAACCGTTAAAAATTGAAAATTGAACTTTTAATCTTGAAATTTAAATTTTGAATTAAGAATCACATAAGAGTGTTATTTATTCCAGTCATAGATTATATTTCATTATTAAAATCATGGTTATCTTTGTTTTTTTATGTAACTTTTAAAAATCAAAAATATAAGGCGCGGGGTATTTTAATTTATAATATTGTAATTTGAATTATTATCGCAAAAAAGTATATAAGTCTTATAATTACGTTCTGAGAATAAGTTTGTTTTTATTCAAAGAATTAATAATATTTTACTAAATTAAAACTTAATAATATTATGATTCAAATTTAAACAACTTAATATTTATTAACGTGCACGTATAAAATAATAATACAAATAGAAATTACATCAATTGAACATAAAACTTTACAATTTCAAATTCCACGTCTCTATTCCTATTCAAATCAAGTGTATTATTAACAATTTATCGATGAATCGAAAGTATCAGTTTTTCTTCTAATTATAAACGTTTTATTGTTTTTATGTTGCACGGAAGCCGGTCTTTTGTAACTAACAAAGGCACTTGGCTTTCCTGATAAACACCAGGAATGACTTCGTAAAGGACGCTCATCTGGTTCCACATCGTAATTTCCCAGTGGAATTGAAACTGAAAGATGATTTAGTGATTATAATTATTGTGTTTTAATAATTTTGTTGGATTTTAATAATACGTACTTAACCTGAAAATTAACCTGACGTCGATTAATGTTATTTGTACGATTAATAAGAGATGTTCAAACGGCTTTGTTAGGTAATATACCTAACCTTAAAACATTTGAAAAATTATCATAATTTTTTTGAAAAATTTTATGACTAAGTTCAAAATTAACCTCATATTATATCTTTCCTGTTCATCAATTTTTTTATTCTAATAATTATTAAGCAAAAAAATTTCAACAATTTTAATATAGGCACCAAATCTAACCTCAAAATTAACCTCAAAACGTTTTATTCCCTTTCATAAATTTTTTCGTTCCTGTCACTGAAAACATGTTAGGAGAACCGAAGCACCACCTGTAGTTTAACGGATGTACTTATAAGGGGAGTACATGACCTCCGGGAAACGTATCTCATCCTAACTTTGGTATATCTTTGATAATATAAAAATGTGAAGAAAGCTTATCTCTTGCCAATGGCCACTTTTAAGGGAGTTATTCGACATCTAATAATAATATTAGTAAAAATTACTTCCAATTTGATCGCTTATGATTCAAAAACAAATAAAGATAGATACTCGAACCAAAAACCAGAAGAAAGTTGAGTTCAAGTAGATATAGTTTGAAAAAAAGAAGCTTAAATTTCTCCATTTGAAATAAAGTTATTAAGAAAATAAGAAATTGAAAATTTTTGGGCTAAAAGAAACAATAAACTTTTGATATTAAATTTTGGTTAAAATATCTTCAATTTCTTATTTTTATCATAACTTTGTTTCAAATTGATCAATTTAAGCTTCTTTTTTTTCAAATTATATCTACTAGAACTCAACTTTCTTCTGGTTTCCGGTTTGAGTGTCTATCTCTATTTGTTTCGGGGTTATAAGCGAATAAATTGAAATTATTATTAGATGTCGAATAACTTTCGTCAGTATAGCCATTGGCAAGTAATAACTTGGCTTTCTTGATATTTCCACATTACAAAAGATATACCAAAGTTAGGAGAAGATCCGTTTCCCGGAGGTCATATATTTCCCTTGTTAGATTTGGTGTAAGCGTTGCACTAATTTACATTTTTTAGGTACACTTTTTATTACGAATAGATCTTTAATAGTTATAATAGGCTTATTATAATTTTAGAATTAAAGCAGCGTATTATTTAAAACATATATTTTGTTAATTTCGATAATTATTATTATAAGATCGCTGTAAAATTCCTATTATACGCATATTCTTCATGATTTTGAGGTTAAACATTTTAAAAAGTGAACGAGCGCTGAAAAGCGGACAACATACGTCCTAAACGGAAGGGCAAATGCAAGCTTTGGGTTTAAGACAGTCGGTGTCGATATGTGGACGTATTATGTCCTAATCTGTTTTCAGTGATGCGATTAAAATAAAATTTTGTTAGATATTTATCCTAACTTCAAAACTAACCTCAGAAACATATCTTTCCTGTTCATCCTGTTTTTTTGATTCGAACATTATGAAAAGAAGAAATGTAAACAATTATACAATGTATACCAAACCTAATCTTGAAGCGAATCTCAAAACATTTAATTCCTGACCATCAACTTTTTCTATTACATATACGACCTAAAAAAAAGTAATTTTTAACCGACTTTCGAAATTAACATCAAACGATTTAATTCTTTTACATTCATTTTTATGTATTATTAAAACGACTAAATAAATTAAAAAACTTTCGTTAGATATTTAACCTAATCTCAGAACATTTTATTCTTGTTCATGAATTTTTTTTTTGTTCACACGATTTTTTAGTTTTTTAACATAACTTCAAAACTAACCTCAAAACATTTTACTAACAATAATGCGTTATTCTTAAAAGAAAAATTTTCGATTCTAACAATTATTATTTGATAAACTCGTATTATGCAAATCGAATATATTCATATGCATATATAGGTATATATCTAATTAGGTAAAGAGTCGAAGCGTCGGTTTGTCGAATCATCTTAGCATACCCTGATGAGATGATTCAGTCGAGGAAGTTTCAGCCGACGCGATGTTACTTGAATCCGATTTTCGGAGGTGGCGAGGATGGTACGGGTGGTCTTGCAAAGACTCCAAACTTCCTTGGTGGTGGCTCAGGCGGCGTCGGCGGCGGGAATGATGGCTCGAGTATCTGAATTAGACGAGAGGCAGGCACTCGATATAATTATCATTCGATTAGCTAATTGATTAGGGCTTGTATTTTAATAAATTATTACGAGGGGAGGGGGGATACATGGAATAAAAATTCAAATTTTCCGCGTTACGCATTTTTTATTTCACAAGATGAATTGTTTAAAAAAAAATATTGAAATTTAAATATTTAAAAAAATATATTCAATTGATTATTTTATATAAATTTTTATTTTATTACATTTTATTTCTATTTAAAAATTAACAAAAAAAATATCAAATTTAATTGATGAAAATCTAAATTTCCGCGTATAATGTTTTTATTTGTGTGCAAAATTTACTATTGTTTTTTATATATTTCTTATGTTATTGTAATTATAATTTTTATAAAAGATATTGTAATTAGTTATGCAAAAAAAAGTTTAATTATTTAAAAAAAATATGTATATGATTATTTTCATACAAATTTTTATTTTACTGAATTTTATTGTGGATTAATAATTTAATGAATAATGAAGAAGATCAAAATGTAAATTTAAAATTCCCGATGTTAATTTTTTTATGATAAAATTATTGTTGCTTATGACATATTTTTTTTATTGTATTTTAATTTAATTAATTTAAATTCACATTTTTCGCGATTACAATTTTGTGACTATCAATTTTTTTAGAAAAAATATTATTCATATATATATATATATACCACGTTATTCTTAAATTTTGATTTAATCTAATGAATAACGAAAATTAATTAACACTATTTAATTAAATATTGACATATTTGAAGTTTTTTTATTTAAATTTACATTGATTCTTAAAATTTTAACTTTTTAATAAAATAATGAAAAAATAATAATAATAACCCATCTATCCTACTTAAATATAATTATTAACAATCAAATTTAAACCTAACCTTAAAAATCACATATTTATAAGATGTAAAAAATTTAAAAAACCCTACCCCAAAAATTCAATTGTTGAAAACGTGGAAAATTTTAAATTTTCAAATTTTACAATTCTCTAATTTTTAACAACCGAAAGAATATATCTAAAAATAAAGATGATAATTAAAAAATACGTAACCTTAATATTTTCGAATGGGTCCTCCGAAGTATCAGGGGTTTCATGACCGTCGGTTTCCAAACCCGTAAATTTCCTTGATGATCTTTCAGTACAATTTCGCCAAATTTTCCACTGAAAATCGTCTAATATTTAATACGATATTTACCGAGTACATTGATAATAACCTCGCAACATTTCCCATTGGATTTTCACCTTTGCCAAAAATTTTTCCAACTCGTTCAATTTCGTGTTGGTCGCCGCGACCTCACCGTCCAAACGTTTCATCTAGAGTATAAAATAATATAATAATTATAACAAAAAAAAATTATTATGAAAAAAAAATTTACCTCATTTACTAACTGTATGGTCATAACTTTCTGCGCGCCTTTCTGAAAATAAAGCGTGCGGTAGATTATAGAAAAAAAAAGAAGAAAAATGAACAAAATCTCGTGACCGTACCGCTTTTATCACGATTTCCTCGTACTCCTCGCGTTTGTTCTTCAACGCGATAATTCCGTCAATCCTCTAAAAAAAATCATACGTGTTTTTTAAAATAAAATATATTTCACTAAATGCACATTTGAAAAATATAAAAAAAAGACTTACCGATCGATTCTTTTCGACAGTGACCAGCATCTCTTGATTTTTCTTTTCGACCCGCTTTATAACCTAAAAATGATCCCGCGAAAAGTTAAAAAATGTAAGGTTAAGCTGCGTTAAAAAAAAATCCTTTACCTTGTGAGCATACCAGATGGCGAAATAAAACAATATGTACATGAATATACAAACGAAAACGTTGTCCAAAATGTATTCACGTATGAACGACTGAAAAGTTGAAAAAGATATTTAACCCAATTGTAAAAGAAAATCCACATCTTTGTTTTCATCACTTACGTCCTTGTCGTACAGGTCGACGAATTGCAATATATTGTACGATTTCGTGAAACGATTGAAATATGGATATCTTTGCGAATACATGGTCCATCGACGAGATATTTATACCTTTTTTCCTTTTCAACCGAGACGTAGACGTTAAAAAAAATATTAGTAATAAACGACGATCGTTTTTCTTTTATTTTCTTCTCTTTCGGTCGCCTGGCATATGTAATTTCATTCGAAAAAATAATAGTTAATTCTTCAAGAAAAAGAAAAGAAGAATATGAAATTATTACGTTGGATGGATAATCAAGATCGCGCCCAGATAGCGAGCAACCGTGTCGTACTTTCTAAGAAATTGTAAAAGTAAACACACGTATATCGATTTTTATCATACATTTATCACACGTGGTTGTAATTGAAAATAAATAATTAAATCGACCAATTAGATGATAATTAATAAACATTTATTCGAATTAAACGATTATATAATTTATATTAAATAATAAAGAAAGATTGACAACGTGATTTATAAGAAATCCGTCTGAAGGTGTGTGAAAATATCGTAAAGGTCGGCCAGACGCAACAGCGGAATCGTCTGTAAGCGATAAGCGAGTAAGTAACTACGTGTAACTTTTTTTGCGGTTATGAGCACGCGATACGTACATTTTTTTATCTCGGAAGTATCGTGATTCTTTTTATTGTTATTATTTTTTTAAAATAGAAAAAAATATAAGTAATTATTGTTTATTTTCTTTATTCTAAAATACGAGGTGCTATGTATATATTTATCAACGATTATTACTAGAATATATATATGTAGTGATAATCGTTGATAAATATATATATATATATATATATATGACACCCCGTGATTTTAAATTATTTATAAGGAGGTGTGCGAGCTCCGCGACCTACTTTTCAGTCGAGGAATTCGTATAAGAAGGAAAAAATGTCATTGATGCATTATTTATTCGTAACTTTTTTTTTATGTTTTTGCGATCATCAGACTAGGTGTAAAATGATTAAAGATAAGTGGAATTTATATATCGAATGGAAAGACGATGAAATGGATTGATGTTACTGAAGTTTTTTTGTTAAATACGATATTAAATTTTTAGATTAAATAAGGTAATATTACATATACCGATTCTATCGTGGTGATAAAATTATAAATAAAAATATGTAAAAATTCTAAATTAATTCAGGTATCAAAAGGGTTAAATAATGGGTAATTTGTTCGTGTTCTGTAAATTTGAATAGTGATATTTCACTTTTAGAGAGTGATTTTTGTTCACCGATAACGTGTGATATTTCATTCTTCTATCTCATTAAATTCGTTTAACAATCACTCAGGTTGAGTTCCAATATTGGGTGATTCCTAAACTTATAACAGTGAAATTTGAGAATTCACTTTTTTTTAGAAGAGTGATAGGAGTGAGTAATATTTCACTTTTGAAGTGTAATATTCCACTTTTACCTATATCTAAAGATAAAAGTCAGTTGAAACGAGTTACTTTTTAGTTTTTCGAAGAGCGTAAAAATTGTGTAGTATTTTATTCTTGACCGAAGGGGTAAACTTGACTAAGATTCTACTCAATTTGATTGTTCATATCTATGAAAATAATTGATCAAATATGTTGAAAAAAGTCGAGGAAATAGAACATAATAATAGCATTATGTTGTAAAAAATTTAAAATTGTTCATCAATCGGTCTTTGAGAAAAAAATTATAATCTAAAATGTAACTTTTATTAAAATTTTGTTTACTTATAAAGTAGTCTGATGTGGAGCTGAAAAAAACATTTGTAGAAAATCCAAAGAAAAGCAAAAAAAAGATAATTTTTTATATTTTTAATTGATACCATCAAAAGTTATTCGTGTCAGTTGCGAAAATTTGAATCTAATTAAATAGAATTTCTTATACTGAACAAAAATTCTTGAAATATTTGAAACAGAAGATTATGAGAAATGTCAAACGGACCTTTCTTTTTCAATTTTAATAATTTATTTATCACATTTTTCATACAGATGTGTACTTTTTTTTATTACACAAATACAATAATTTTTTTAGATAGCTACAACTAGCTCTGTAAGTTTCAATAAAAAAAGAATAAGATTTATCGAAATGTTATTACATTTTGCTTTGTATAATTAAATAATACTATTTATATTTGAGTAATATATTAGATATAAGATCGACCAATTAATTAACAGCGGTTTTTGTAAAAGTAATGATAATATAATTTAAAAGTAATGATAATGATTCCTCCAAAAACGAAAAAATGTATTTTTCTCAAACTCTGAGAGGAAGAAGAAAAAGTCTTTTAAAAATTTCATAATCCACCCATCCACACACCACTCGTAATAGAACATGACACACGGATTGTTACTGTACCTATTCGGCGTTAGTAAGAAAGAAAGAAAGGAAGAGAGAGAGAGAGCTTGCACCTACACATTAACGGTTAAGGCTATACGCGATTGCCTCGCTCGTAAAGCAATTCGCCAGGGGGTCTCTCTCTCACTCTCTCTCGTAGAAGAAGGGGGTTATATTACGAACGTGCGAATGGCGCTCCAGTCGCGACAGCTTTAGCGTCGAACTTTATAATTTTACGAGGCTTAATCTCGAGTGCCACCGCGCGATCTTAGTGCCAATGGCCTTTACGCGATAAGTCGCTACCCGGACCCGTACATATACATACTTATACATTCGTACCATCTTATTTGTACCATACATACATACATACATACATACAGACACACAGACACGCGCGCGCACGAGAGGATATACTCACGTACTACGTATATAATGTATAAATATGTATGTGTGCGCGTACGTGTGCATAAACTGCGAAGGTGTATAATTTCCTCGAGACGGATGAGACTGCTGGTACATATACATAGACATCTACTACCGTTAAACCTGGTCCCAGGCTTATAACGCAATGCCATCGCTCAATGGCTTTTATATTAAATGATGAAATGCCTCAGATATATAATGCGGGAAGACGTATTGTTATATAGATATACATACACATATAAACGTATATATAAACTATATCCTGAAATGTGCCGAGTGCGATACCGCGCGCACCATCCCCATTTCACTATTTTATTTTATTTTTATTTTATTTTTAATCCATTTTTACAGAACACCTCTATAATTTGCTCATACCAATAGCGTAATTGATGCGTTCATTCATTATGTTTAAAACAGATGTATCTCTTTTTTTTTCTCCTCACGCTTACTTATAAAGAGTGTCTGTTACAATTTTATTTAAATTTACATGATTTTTCGAATGTTTCAATATTTTTCTATAAGAGCGAGTGATCGAGTGTTCGTGTGCAATTTTCTCATACGTATGGGTGTACATACACATATATGAAAAATATGAGAAATGATCGATTCGCGATATTATAACCAGATGATTTCACGCTGGAGAAAATTTCATTCGATACTCCGGCACATTATGTGTGTGTGTGTGTGCGCGCGCGCGAGTGTTCTGTGCGTTTACCTCTTCAATCAATTTACAACGTTAACTTATAATACGAACTTTTATATATATATGTATAATTTTATAATGAAAGTTATTGCGGATTTCATAAGCTGTTGGATATGCGAATATAGTGATGGTATAACAATTATCGGATCGTGCATGTATATACAAAAGACACGCGGATCTTTATATTTTACATATATATGGATTTAATTGATCTGTGGTAATTATCTGTGGTATTTTTACGATATTCTACGTATTATTTTTATTATTAATGCAGATTATAGTCTTTATTGCGAATATGATTTGATTTATTTACGATCGGACGATCGTTATATCAACGAATTGTTAATAATATATTTATCCTTGGCACGGTATGTATTCGATTGTGCGTGTATTAAAGGATGGTATTATATCGATAATTATATGGATTTTGATGAACAAAACGATGCAATTACTAATTATATAAAGCGAGTGATTAGGGAGGGTATTTTAATAATCGAATTCAAAATTCAAATTTCCCGCGGTTGTACAATAAATTTATTCCACGTAACAATATATAAATTTTAAAACTGAAGAGAACATCAGTATATAGTTAGCGTAATACGAACTTGACAAAATTATTATAGTTGATACTTTTTTTAAGTTTCGAATAACTCGTTGAGAATGGAGGGATATTGGAATTATGTAACTATACACACGATTTTCAAATTTTCAGGTAATATAATCCATGACGAATAAATAAAAAAAATTAACACAAACTTTAGAACAATGTATTTTCTCTCGTTCTATCAAATATTGACATGCATGTTGTTACTTATAATCTTATTAAAATTAGCAATCCAACCGTTACAAACGCGGGAAATTAACATTTTTTTTATTTTATAACCGTAATTTTCAAAACATTTAATTATCAGTTGATAAATTTTTATTTATTTATTTATTTTTTTTATTTATTCATTCTTTTTTTTCGTTTCTTTACTTATTATTCATGCAACCTGCTTTAACGTAATTATTGATGATAATCAAATTGAAAGATAAACGTAAAAATTTTCTGCCATTATATCATCGGGAAATTCAAATTCAACATTTGAATTTAAAACTTATTCTCATTATTTCTTGAATAATAAATTCTCAAAACTTGAATACACAACGTAAAAAGAACACGATAAAAACATTTAACTTGTTATATCTCGTTCCACCTTAAATATAATTACATATACAGTTCAACAATCGAATTTAACCGTAATCGTCGTAAGCGCGGGAAATTCAAATTTTCGACTTTATTTCCAAATCTTTTCAAACAAACGGAACCAAGAAAACCTTATTATTCATCATAAAAAAATTATCCCACTACTAAACGTGATTAATCAATAATAAACTATCCCTCACCCCCAAAATTACATCGATCATCATCCAGATTCTAACCTACAAATCGATAATGCGAACTAAGGGGATGTGATACCCAAATTGCAGAGACCTATTTACGAATGCACAAAAATTTTAAAAACTAATACCACTAAAAATTAGAAAAAAATCAGAGATACTGTTGAAAGCTAATAGAACACCGTTACAGAGCGATTTTTTCAAAATAATTAATTTAAAATGAATTATATAGAAATAACCATTTTTTGGTCGGTAATATATATAGCTAAAAACAATGCTCCACGGTCGCTCAAAAATCTCGTTAATTTATTAATTAAAAATTTTGAAAAAATTCATAGATTATCTTCAACGTAAATATAACACCGTTACAGAGCGTTTTTTCGATATAGTATACTGTTCGCTTAAGAAAAAATAGATAGTCTTTCGCTTTTTAGGGTGTCACATCCCGTTGAAAAGCTACATCGTTGCACCACGGTATATATTGTTAAACAATCCAAAATACAATACCTAATTTTGTACACGCGAACGTAAAGAAAAAAAAATGAGGAAAATAAGATAAATAGTAGTTAATCTCAGTGATTATACTATTACGGTTGCGTACGCGCTAATAGGGTGGACGACGCAACCGGAATTGATGGGAGGTTCTCTCCCTCTCTCTCTTTTTGTTAACATTAAGTTACCCTCGCCTCTCCATCTCTCCATCTCTCTCTCGTTCTATCCACTTGGTATATTAGCGTTTGATTAAATAAACAGAGATTAGCACATGAAAGAGGTGAATCGAATCGATAGTGACATATCGGTGTATACAGATGTGCCGGCGGCTGCGCATATCGCAGGCCTATATGTCACACGAAATAGAAACTGCGAGCACGATCATCATGATCATCGTATATATATATACCTATATATCACAATATATTATATATGTATATACGTGTCCGGGGTAGATTGCCAATTACTTGGTATTATTAACAATGAAATAATAATTATCACGTACTGTACGAGAGTTATATACTTTTACTTTTGTATGTATACGTATGTATCTGTATATATATCCGGATATATTTCGCGGGATATCTGTGAGTGTGTATGTGTGTGGGTGTACATGTATCAATTAATTTGATCCCCGGTAATCACCTATATACATACGCTTTCGAGGATAAATTCAATGACAATCAAAGAGGTAGATAATGGAGGTTATTAGTTCAATATGGAGGAAATTTGCTAAATGTGTTTTTTAGGTTAGCTCGGTGTAGGGGATTAGAAAACTATATCTTACTCGGGTTATGGATGATTTGTGAAATTTTAATTGCAAAAGGCATGTGAATGTTATTTCAATATTGCATCATTGTTGATTAAGTTATTGGGCTGTTTTTTTAACAGCAGTGCGTTTTATTGAAGTGAAACAAAAATCGAGATGCTTGTTTAGTAGAAAACTGTTTTGTTATTGATAAGCCAATTGGTAAGTTCATTAATTGACCTGTTCGTTAATTTATTGGTTTATACAACAGTATCAACTTGTTATTGTATTAAATGTGTATCAACATTTTCTTTCAACGCTTTATTTGTAGCTTCATTTATAATAACATATAGTACGTTGATACTGTGAAACAAGATAATATTAGCAATATTACCCAATTAATCAATTTATTGGTTTATATTGCAGCATTATCCACTTTTGCTTCTACCGGGAATATGTATCAATTTTTTTTTTCAAACCATATCAAATATTTATATAGTTTATTTTTATTGGAAGAGTGAGTTGATGTTAATAAATCATTTGTATATTATTGATTTTTGTTTTAACATTTTTGGTTTACGTAGTACATCTTTAATAAAATAAAATATTGATATTAGAAAACAACTCAATAAGTTGATTAATTGGTTAATATTGGCAATAATCAATGTACTGATTCATACAACGATTTATTAACTTTTTATTATTAATTGTTTGTTCAACGTTTTTATCGATCTTGTCGTATATTTTTAGTTAAAAAATAAATTGAGATTCTAAATCAACTAAATATTATCGATATTGGTAAATTAATCAACTTATTGATTTATTCATCAATATATCACTACGCGTTTATTAACAATATACCACTTTTAGTCAAATCGACGTAGAGGCTGTTCGTTAAATCAATCGTAATAAAAAATGATGCTGCATGGTTAGATATTATTTCAAAACAATTAATTTTAATTGGCCCGTGATCTCGAATGTAGTCAATATAATAGATATTTTAAAATCAATATTCTTGTCCAATATTTTAGATTCACGAAGAGCAAAAGACGAGCGAACTCACCCCTATCACAGACACCTATTCTCCCTCTCCAGAAAATAAAAAACAAAAAGTTGGGTATATATTTATTCAGTCAGATCGTGACGCAGTCACGTTCCTCTCTCTCTCTCTCTCTCTTTGAGCGCTCGAGAGACAAATTTGATAATGACGGGATTTGCACGTTCAGCACACTCGGGCGCCATATTAGAGAGCTACCGTAAGTATAAGTGAGACGGAAAGTGGGGAAATATATATATATATATATACAGGACACTTGTAGTTTTCCCATGACGGCTCGCGGGCAGGGTTGACTAAAACCAAATACGAAGTTAGCTAAACAAACCTCGGGCTAGGGTTAAATAGAGCTTACGCAGTCGGAACGAAATGAAAGAAGGAAGGTTTACTCATTTTACGGGACGAGGAAACAACTGTGAAAACATTTCGGACGGGGATCAAGATTCGCTTCTTCTATCTTACTTTCTATCTTTCGAGGAGCGATGATATATACCGTATGGATTTTTAATTATCACTTTTTTTTTGCTCGTTGTAATTTAACTTTACGAGCAACGCGAGCAAATTGAATTTTTGTTGTTTTTTGGTTGATTGGACAATTAATTTTCTTAGATCGTTTCGAAGTTTATGAGGGTTTTCTTTTTCGGGTAGATGGAATTTCAGTTTTAATTTTAATGAGGTTTTTATAGTATATTGTCTATTGTTGAGGGGTCAATAAATCCAATTTATTTATTTAAGTGCACAACGTTTCGTATTCTAGGTTTACAGACCATTCAGCTGCTGAATTTATTGGACAAATAAATATTTATATTAGGTTTTACCATAATTGTTAATTTTGTAGAATTAAAAATTAAATTTTACCTTAATATTGATTGTAATGTTACAGCCCACGTGAGCTTCGTTGAATAACATTTGAAATCAACGAGTATTTAAGTCATACTTGTTGAGTATCTTCTAGTCTGTTAATCGTCGAATTATGATGATTGATATGTAGCATTTCCGAAATGTGTCTTTTTTATAGCAAGATTCTTTATCTATTATTTTTGCATCTTCCCATCAGTTAAAATTGTGATTTACATTATTTAAAATGTGTACAGTAACAACGGCTTCTGGATTTTTATTGTTCTGATGTTCTTTTATTCGATTTTTTAGGCAGCGCGTTTTGTTTCTCCAATATAAGTAGCCGGGCATTTAATACAAGATAACTTGTAAACTACCCCTGCCTTATCCAATAAATTCAGCACCTGAAGAGGTCTGAAAACCTGGCATATTTGGATTTATTTATTATTGATTCTCAACAATCGACAATTTACTAGTTCAACAATGGAGAGTGAAAATTACAAATTACTGTCGATTTGTTTGTAGGAGTTGGTTGGTTATAGTGGGTTCTTAGATCGTTTCGAAGTTTATGAGGGTTTTCTTTTTCGGGTAGATGGAATTTCAGTTTTAATTTTAATGAGGTTTTTATAGTATATTGTCTATTGTTGAGGGGTCAATAAATCCAATTATTTATTTAAGTGCACAACGTTTCGTATTCTAGGTTTACAGACCATTCAGCTGCTGAATTTATTGGACAAATAAATATTTATATTAGGTTTTACCATAATTGTTAATTTTGTAGAATTAAAAATTAAATTTTACCTTAATATTGATTGTAATGTTACAGCCCACGTGAGCTTCGTTGAATAACATTTGAAATCAACGAGTATTTAAGTCATACTTGTTGAGTATCTTCTAGTCTGTTAATCGTCGAATTATGATGATTGATATGTAGCATTTCCGAAATGTGTCTTTTTTTATAGCAAGATTCTTTATCTATTATTTTTGCATCTTCCCATCAGTTAAAATTGTGATTTACATTATTTAAAATGTGTACAGTAACAACGGCTTCTGGATTTTTATTGTTCTGATGTTCTTTTATTCGATTTTTTAGGCAGCGCGTTTTGTTTCTCCAATATAAGTAGCCGGGCATTTAATACAAGATAACTTGTAAACTACCCCTGCCTTATCCAATAAATTCAGCACCTGAAGAGGTCTGAAAACCTGGCATATTTGGATTTATTTATTATTGATTCTCAACAATCGACAATTTACTAGTTCAACAATGGAGAGTGAAAATTACAAATTACTGTCGATTTGTTTGTAGGAGTTGGTTGGTTATAGTGGGTGATGAGATCGTTTATGATTCGATGGATGGAGTTTTTTTGTTGCTCGAAAACGGTACGCTGATTTTTTTTTTCGATACACGTAACCATAATTTTAATCAACGGTAGAAATGCATAGTTTACGAATTCAATTTTTTTATTATCTTTCAATGCATCATATCTACATATCATCGTATTCATTACTTAGTCTATATTGTTAAGAATTGACGATTAATAATATTTTAATTTTGTAGTTTAACAACATCGAAAATTAACCATAAACTCCTTTCTCGATACAAAAAACTTTTTATCTACCTTAACCTCAAAAAAAAACGTAACCTCATATTATCCACAGAACCAATTTTACACATCGAAATCAACAAGCAAATTCATACGACGAATTCCCCGCATTACACACACACACATATATATATATATATATGTATATCAACCCCCTTCTTATCGCATCGGGTCCTGTTTATGTAAAACGCCGAGACGCCCCTAGGAAAATCCACTTGACGCGTCACAAAATGACAAGCGCACTTACCCACATTATACATCCCAACCAAATTGATGATTCGCCTACTGTTTTGTTATAGGTTACAAAATTGAACAAGGACAACAAGGGTGACGTATTTTTTTTTTTTCAAGTGTTACATTTTTTTATACTCGGCAGCTGGATTACAGACGATTTCGTCGGGCATATTTTAGATGACACTTGATACCTCACCGAATCTCCATTGTTGCTCTTCCTACGAGATGAATGAAGCTGCGAGTGTTATTCTTATATGTTCCGGTGATGGATTCAAGTTTTACTTCTTTCTTTCTTTCGTTCTGTTCTTCTTTTGTCCGACAAGTGCGTTTAATAATTGTTAATATGCTTTGGATTAAGGATGTCACTTTCTTTTCCTTTTGGAAAGGATAAATATTGGTGGATCCACACGTGAATGTGAATGATAACGCAGGTGCTTCACGACGAGGAATATTTGACTGTCGAGCAATTATTTCCAAGTTAAATAAATGCGGTATCGTAATTGTTGACAACGAGAACACAAATTGTAATTCCTGACAACAACGAGCCGATCGAGAAAAGGGAATTAAAATGATAATGAGTGTTAATCAGATGAAATTGCTTATAGAAAGGAAAATAGCATCGTAAACGAATAAATAAAAACAATTAAAATATGCGAGATCAGAGATAATTTTGTGAATATAAAATGTTTTAAGTGGCTTTGTTGCATTATATATATATATATAGCTGAGTCACGATTTTCGAATTAATCGGAGCATAAAATAGCATGTATAATGATGTGGCGAGTTGTTTACAATATAATGTAAGTTACGGTGTGTGGATGTAAACATAAATTCTAGTGGATTGACTGAAACTTTAAAAATATATTGGAATTAAGTGATATGGGTATTAATTGATTACAGGCACATTTCTTGTTGAAATACGACGTTTCACACTAGAGTGTTTTAAGTATTTGTTTATTGTTAAAAGTGAGAGGTTCTTCTAAAGTAATTTAAATTAATTTTAAAGATGAGGTGTCAGAATCAATTGTCACATCGATCGAGTGAATTCAGATGTTAAATCATGAAGACAATCTTACTTTCTCTCTACTTAATGGGTTGTAAATCCCAAAAAATAGAAAAATAATACATCGTTTATTACACGAGGAATTCAATTTATCGAAAAAAACGTTTTTTAATAATGATGTGTTTCCTTTGAAGATATTTCGTGAATTTTTTTTAAATCTCTTTTATTCAGCAGCCGTGAACCGACCAAAAATATTTACGTATAATTAATTTATAATTCATTACTTCGTAAATATCTCTCCGTCACTCTATGCTATTGGTTTTAAAAGTACCTGTGATGTTTTCAGATTTTTCTTATTTATTAAGTTTTAAAATTTTTGGGATTTTCTATTGGACGAAGAATGATCTCTAAGATCTACGATTCTAGGATTCGGAAGACAATTAAGAATTAAATTTCCTTTCAATGTTTTTTTTTTACGAGAACAATAAATTTCAAATCTGAAATGTATAAGTATAATTTTTGAAAAAGAAAATCAAACATTAAACGTAAAATACACTGAGAAACATTTTTTAGTAAAAATTACTGGTAAACGGAGGATATACTTACACAATTATAAAAATTGCTATTATTAGTGGTAAAAATTGTCATTATTAATAGTAATTTTTCCTCAATGGTGGCAATTTTCACCATTATTAATAGCAATTTTTTCAATTGTGTAAGTCTGTCCTTTTACCATTAAAATAGTAATAATATACTAGCAAATTTTTCTCAGTGTAGTAATCAGAAATTGGTCAACAGTGATCAAGAATTCGGTACATGACGATATGTCTGTTTAACCTTTTTCCAAGCCGAAGGGATTATGCCAAGATACGGATAAACAAAATGTAAATTATAATTGGCCATTATTGCTAATCAAAATTAATTTCTAAAAAGAATGATTGCAAAATCGTATTTTTCTTTACCAAATAAATCTATCAAAATCGGATTAACGGAATAAAAAATACGTGTTTGGGCTATTTACTCCACGATTACGCCAAAATTTTGCAAGTAAATATTTTCCAATGATTTTCATCTGAAATAATTTTTTTGTCTCATTCGACATAAGAATTTTCACCACGATCTTCTCAATTTACGATAAAAAGAGTCGCTATCCGTCTCATCAAAAGCATGTTAAATATTCTAGCAGTCACGTGTTGAAGCAACTTTTGAAAATGACGTGGTACATAGAACTACCAGTCAAAAAGAAAAAAGTACGTTATCTCAATGATGAAAACTAATTGAATATTCGCTGACGTCGTTGTCGCGCATGAAGAAAACCACGTTGGTTCCCACACACACACACACACACAGACACATACAACATGCTAGGTACATGTATACAGGAGACGAGGGAACCCCGTACAAATTCCTTCTCGAAACCTAAGTAATTACGAAATTTCGTGCAAAGCACCCAAAACCACCCCTCCTTCCGCTCATAATATGTACACCACACGTATATATACACATATACATACATACATATATAGCTACATCCGAGGACTAAAAGAGATAATCGCGATATATTCGCATGAATATTCATACCAGGGAGATGCGTTTCCAGGTGATCGTCCGCGGGACTTTCAAGCTTCCGCGAGCATCGTGTGAAGATAATGAGATCCCGGTTTAAGTCTCTCCTCTCTCTCTCTCTCTCGTTTAGCGATGTCAACGTGTACCACCCGCACCCACGAACACAGAGAGAGAGAGAGAGAGAGAGAGATACCGAGGACTCGAGAAGCAAATTAATGAGAGAGAGAGAGAGAGGGAGAGAGAGGGAGAAGGTGGAACGGAATATCCAGTAACGAGGAACATTTTTATATAACGAACTTGCCTAACACACGTTCACACAAAAAATACCGATTTCCCGCGCGGTGACCAAGAAAAAGAGAAGGAGAAAGCGAGAGAGAGAGAGAGAGAGAGAGAGAGAGAGAATAATGATAATCTACGAGAGGAAAATGAGCGACGCTGTGAGATTCGCGTGCTAAGCGTTCAAGTGTACGTGTACAGGGGACACACAAAAGAGCAAACGAAAGTGGCAAAGGGGATGGGGCAAAATCTAAGATAAGCAAGAAATCGATGTGTATATATACATATATATATATATATATATACTTGTATGTAGGGTTAAACGAGGGAAAAGTGAGTGAGATAATGATTGTTTATTCGTTACGTATGAGACGCGAATAATGAGATTACATTACATTCTTTAATTTGACATTATTCTTCCATTTATTGAAATATTGTGTTGCAACAGATAATAAATACACATACGCAGGGTGTCCCAAAAGTATGGATCGAGAGACTACGCACTCTAAAATCTCGAAAACATTTCCAAAGATTTCCAAAGACTTTCAAAGACATCCAGAGAAAAGTCTTCAGAAGTCTTTATACAAGTATTTGGAAATCTTTTTGCAAGTCTTTAGAATTCTTTGGAAGCTTTTGGAAGTTTTTGGAATTATTTGCAAGTCTCCTTTGAAATTTTAATACGATTCCTAAAAACTTTAAAAGATTTTTATGACTTATATATTAACTTTTTTTTGACCTTTTCGACTGCGTAGTCCTTCGATGTAGACAGAACTGTATATGCCGGAAACTATAAGGGTGTTGAAAGAAAACTTTATGTACGAAAATTTTGACAAAAGAAAATGACTGAATAGCTAAATGATTTTAAAACGTTTAACCTTATTTCACCTTGTGAAAGCCGCATTCTTAATAAATTAGACACCAGAAAACATTTTGGTTGTACAATTTCCCGTTCCTTCAGATTCCGGTGTCAAAAATAGGTATTTCTATTTCAAAAATATCACGAAGATCTTCAAATAACTTTCAAAGTCAGGCTCAAGATCAAAATTCAATGTCACCATCATATTGCCGTTTTGATTCCCTAAAACTATTGCATTTAAAGTTTTATACTAGGTGCTCTTATTTTCCGAGATATTCTGGTGTGTTCGTACTTTTGGGACAATAAATTGTAATTATTTAATAAATTTTTTTTATAATATTTGTAAACGTGTAATTTGTAAAATTTTACTATTAATTGCGTATACCTAATATTTCTTTCGTAATGACTGATTCACATCATTTTTAAATTATTATACTTATATTTACAATTTGAAAGCGAAATCTATATCTACATTGTAAACAAATTGAAATACAGCGAAAACAAAACTCTACTATATTACGGTAAATAATAATATTTTTCCCATTGCTGTGTTATTCTTAATTTATGAACACAAAGATATCACCTTTTGGGTCATTATCGAGAATCAAGTCCACTGCCGTACAATACCAATAATTGTTACAGTATTTTGAATGCATTTGTATAATCTCTTACGTTACTGTTCCTTAAAGGGTTTGTGATTTGAACAATTTTAACAGCATACTTACTAATTAACCGTAGGTCAAATTTTCGGCGAGTCAGACCGTGTTGCCTCAAGGCATCATCCCGATCCTCTAACAGTTAATTGAAAATTTTAATTAAAACAATTTGTGTGTCTGTGAAAAATCAAATACAAAAATCTGTAATCTGTACGGATTCCTCTTAAGGGAACGTCGTACTTCCAAACTTTATCGACATTTGCTTATTTTTAAAATATATATCTCAATTTATACATATTATTTCTAATACTCGAACAGGGATATATATATATATATATATATATATATATATATATATATATATATATATATATATATATATTGACGTATCAAGTTTGTGCATCTGCTTAAATTATTTTGATGCTACAAAAATAGAAAAGTAAATTAGAAAAATCAAATTGGTACGTGAAGTAGGAAACTGCAAAGTGGCATCATTATACGTTTAGCATACATAATACAATATAAATTCAAAATAGATGATGTTACTAGTAGATTTTTTGTTTAAAATTTCTACTTTTCGATAACGGCATATGAACTCCAAAAAAAACCAAAACATTATATATTCTTTTTAAATGAAGAGTTCATTTTAGCGAAAAAAACGCTCTGTAACGGTATGGAGTTTCCTTTAAAGATAGTCTATGATTTTTGGTCAATGGTGTCACTAATTACAATTAAATATTATTCTATCTATATTTTATCAAGAAAGCATCGATGAAGATGACGTTTCTCATTTGTTCACCATCAATCATACGACACCTAGCGGTGTATTTTCAAATCTCTCATACATTATTTAAAAATTATTTGATCGACATTTAAAAAATATATATCAACGGAGGACGTCATCTACTTACTTCTTCACACTTGGATTATGATTGTTCATCACGCGACACCTAGCGGTTAATTTTCGAAGCTCATGTATGTATGTATTTTCAAGAACTATCCCATATAAACGTTATTATCGTGAATGGAACCGACTAATTACACGAATTAAACATTCGAATCTGGATGTACAATAGGTTTGTTATGTAAACAGTGAAAAACAATAACCATTCAATAATACTTTTTCTTATTCATCTTGAAATTTAGCTGGAGGATATACATATAATGTAAAACTTTGTTCCCGAGATGAAAGAATAGAAGAAGGAGGTTTAAGTACAAGAAGATAAAGATATAGAGAGGCTCGATGGTACGTCTGTGTAAGGACTTAATTATCTAATTAATTAACCTCAATCAGAACGATGAGTAATTTCTCGGTTCGCTGGCGCCTTTGCCGATGAGAATTTCTTGTCACACTGACTGCAGACCAACTTACGGCTGAGTTCACGGGAAATCGATTACGCTCTGTCTTACTCCCTCTCCCTCTCTCTCTCTCTCCCTCTCTCTCTCTCTCTCCCTCTCTCTCTCTCTCTCACTATCCCTCGATCTAACCAATCGGGTAAGCGAGATAGAATATATATATATATCTGGTATAATAGGAAGCTACTGTAGGTAGCTCGTCTCGCGAGAATCCGATCAATTGTCATCTATCTTTCTACTCTGATTTCACCCTCGGTATTCGCACACAAACACACACACACACACCCACATTGGTGTATAATGTAACGTTACTCGCGGTTGAAAGTTGATTGTTGAATAATTGATCATTGTTTACGTGAGATTGCGTTCAATGGATTTTTTCTTTTTATTGTTAGGGTTAAATTTGACGAAGATACGTTTTACCTCTAAGTGTTTGTAATTTTAACCTGAAGATATTTAATTAAGATTGTAGGTTAGATTTTTTTTAAACCGACGTCATTCAAATGTAAATGCCGTTTGGTGTAAGTATTAATACTTATTAACCCATTCAGTCCGAAAACGAAGAAATTTTACTCTTACGTTTGAGTTTAAATAATTGGGATGAAAACGACAACAGATTTATTGGGAAATAGTTATTTCTATTTTTTTTCGGGTATGTTCTACATACGATGCAGTGCTCTAAAAAATTTTTTTTAAATTAGATAATTAACAAAATAAAATAAAACGATGTAATTTTTAAAGAACATTTGTTTAATAAAAAAATATATGAGAAGGAATTTTAATTTTAGGGTTACAAATAAGCAGAAACTATCAGAAATTTTCAAGTTCGATTGGAAGCCTTTTGGTTTACGATATTTTTTTTTCACATTATGGCGACCAAAAAACGAAAACTATAAGTTTTTCAATTTTCATTATATTGATGACTTTATGATTTCTATCGCTTAAATATCATTTAAATATTAAATTATTTTTGTAAAATTATAATTAAATAGTTTATTCTAAGGGTGCTGATTAACCATATGTTGGCCATTTTTTATTAACTTTATCAATCTCCACTAAGGATTCATCATTTTCTATTAAATCAAGTTTTTAATGATTATTTGACTAGTTACAGGGCATTTTTTTGGAATAAAATTAAAAAAAGATGGTATAACGTAATAATTAATATGAACTGCTTAATATAAGATGAAAACATTATGAAACATTTTTTGGTCAAAAAGATAATGCATAAATTCGTATAGATCTGTAATAAATGGTCTAAAAACGGTCTCACCTAATCTCAAAGAACACTACTATACTGTATTTGGAAAAGATACTTCATACCAAAATTTTATACTTTTAACAATTTGTATCATTTAATCTTAAAATCAGTTGTAACCTCATTTCTATTTTTGTATCTAAAAACAAAATACTAACCTCTAATTAATCCCTAATAGTAAAACTTAAACATTTTGAGGTTAGGTAAAACCAATTTTTGAACTTTAGGATAGTACTCAAAAAAATTCTTTGAATACTTTATTGGGTGTTCCCTATCCACCTATATAATTCATGAATCATAAAAACGAAAATAAAAATTAATTCTGATTACTGAAAATTTAGTCGAAGGAGCAAAGGAAAGATAAAAGAAAAACTTTAACACATTCTTTCCTTTCGTACCGTTTTGGTGGTCAATGCCACCCTCTTTAGACTTCTAACACAAACACTGTTATTTGGGAACAAAAATTCCGCGTCAATTAGATATATACACCACGCAAATTTTCTGTTATATATGAAATAAAAATTTTATTCAATATACCCGAAGCACAGTAATTCTAATATATTCAAAAATAACCCAAAACACCAATCGTGAATAACAATTCAAAATTTCAATGTATAAATAAAAAAAAATGTCATTACATCACTAATTCCAATCACCAGTTAATTAAAAATTTCCTATTCTTACGAACTAAAACATATAAATGAAATGAAGTAGTTAAGATAAAAGAAAATACCTATCAATATTCCATAAAATTTCTGTCACATTACGCAATGCGTCATTTTTCAATAGCGTCGACTCCTAACCTCTCTCTTGTGTATATACCGAACATTTATCACAGGGTCCACTTACGTTGCCACGACAAATCACACGAAAAGATTTTCCGTAAAAATGAAAAGACCAATAAATAATCCCGTATACTTCTATTCCTATCCTTTTCATTTTTTTTCTCTTTTCCATACATTACCGGATATGTACGTACACTCCAAAAGAGGGAGAGAGAGAGAGAGAGAGAGAAGGAGGGAAATAAAATTGCAGAGTGCTGTTATAAAACCATAAAGATTTAATCGCGGCTGGTTCGGTAACAAAAACCGAAGCGTTTCCGCCTTGACTTTGGCGCGGAGCCGAAAGGAGAGGCGCGAGTTCCGAGCAATTGCATCCTTGCGGGGTTTTAAAAAATATTGCAACCGCTTCTGCGTAATGAAAGAGAAGCAATTTCTCGAGGTTATGTTTTTCTTTTTCCTTGCAGTTGGTATACGTACAAGCAATTGCACGTGTACCGCGATAAATTTGGTTTTAATGTTAAATTTTTAGATATGTAAATTATGTGTTCGTTGGTCTTACGTTTGGTGTCTGTTTATATGTACAGTCCTTGGCATGGTGTCTTTATAACCTATAAATTTCGTCCACGATGTTAATATTGTATACTGGTGGTGTAGAAGAGTTATTCATGTTGCGTGTACATTGAAGATTTCGATAGTTGGTGTGATTGATGTGGTAAATTTTCGTTACCTTTTTTTCTTATTTTTTGCGAATTGAGGTTATATGCGTCTTAATTGTTTTATTAGTATCCTAGGTGTAATCAAGGGATTCTTTGGGCGTTCGATCTAAGTTTCTGTAATTAATGACCAAAAAAAACTAAGTTTATTATTTACCCGGACATACACGTTGTAGGATAAATTGAATATTTTACATTTATATAATATCAATATCAATTTCATTAGAAAAGATGGCCAAGGCAGATTTTGAGGTCTGGTTCTTATAAATACGCAATATGTGAATTACGAAAATTTCTCTTTATTTATATATATTAATTTCGTCAAACTCGTGATTCACTACTAAACTGATCGTGCTATCCGATTTATTTTCTACCAGGGCGATTGACCAAACGTTTGATTATTACACTCGTAATGTAATAAATAAAAACAATTATTTACTTGTTTTTAATTAATTATACTAACCAAATTTATTTAGGGTTCATACATTCGTTGAAATTTTACTATTTATTTACCAAAATCTTTAAATTATGTTTTTTTCTCAAATAATTAACAAAATTCTTTATAAGAAAAAAATGTTAAAATTTGTGATAATTCCAAACCTAAACTCTAAAAAATATTTTCTATTTGTCATATCAAAATAAGATAATACACATTAATTCAAAATATTTGCCAAAAAAATATCAACAAAATACTTAAATTGTTTATAAGCGAAATATTAAATTTTACGATATTTCCAAATGTATGCAGGAACATTTCCATCCACACTATTTATTGCCCAAAATCAGCTAAATTGTCGATTAGAAATTATGATGAAAGAAGATTAAAATCTACGATATTTCAAAATAAAATATAAAAGAGTTTCTTAATTCTTGTACCAAATGAGGTATATCTATACACTATAGTAATTTTACAAAAACTTGTAAAAGCCTGGTTTTTACCGAATATTGACAAAGTTATAGCGAATTCTCTGTTTAAAGATAATAATAAACTTTACGACATTTCCAAATCTATTATAATAACATTATTTAATCCATACCAAATGTTACTCCGTGAAAAAATGATTGGATATATCACAAATGTAAAAAACATGTTTTCAGATAAACCACATGTATTCAGATAAACCTGTTCAACCCACATGTATCTTATGACTGATTTCTACATCTTTTACATGTCGTCTATGTGTAGCTTCCATGTAAATATTGTAAATATTTAATGTACCTGAGATATTTATGGAGTGCACTGTATAAACATTTCAGATTCACTAAATATTTACAATATCTACACATAAGCGACGTAAACAAGATGTATAGAAATCGGCCATAAGATGCATGTGTGCTACATGTACCTGAATACACGTAGTGTACATGATTTTTACATCTGTGACACATGTAATCATTTTTTCACGGGACATCACCCACACTATTTATTCGCCAAAAAAATCTCAGCCATATTCCTATTTTACAAATCATCAACCAAATTATGGTGAATTCTGCATAAGAAAACTTTTAAATTAAAATCAATTACAATATTTCCAAATTTATTGTAAAAATATTTCCGAATTCAGATCAAATGAAATGTCATCCATATCACTTATTAGCCAAAATTAACTTTTCACCAAACATTAATGTGGTGAATTTATGATGAATTCACCTATTATAAAAAATATTAAAATTTGCGACGTTTCTGAATGTACCATAGTAACAGTTTTTAATCCGTATAAAATATTATACCACCCCATCATTCATTCGCCAAAATAAAAAAAATCAGCCAAATTACGATGAATCATTTATATAAAAAAAACTTAAAAAATCTGCAGTAATTCCAAATCTATTACAAAAATATATGTATATAATCCATAAAATCACCTCCGCAATAAATCCCCCCCCCCCCGAAAGAAGAGTCAACCAAAATCTCTATAATAAAGAAAAAAAAGTCAATAAAAATCGACCAACACGTTTGAAATTGGAATTACAAAAGTATTTCGAAATGCATTACATCCACTCGGACGCTTCAGCAATCGAACACCACGGCAAATTCCAAATGTATCAATTGGAAAGAAAAAAAGACATCCTACTCACTATCTCTTAGAATCCATTGAGCAATTAATCAAGGAAATAGAACCCCAGAGTAAAAGGTCGATCCCGAAAACCACTTAAATTAATTTCAACTTCGTGCCATTCTTTGGTTATACAGGAATTGTCGCCTGGTCGAAATTTCCTACCGTGCACACACATACGCACTGTTGCATCCGACAATGAAAGTGGAATTATTTTCGGTTGGTTGATCGCTGACTGACAACACAGTCTTATACTACTAAAATGAAATTGAAGCAAATTTATACAGATGTCCTCGTGCGCATTTTGTATGTACGTGCGCGCATGGGTGACTGACAGGATTTTGACGAACAAGTCCTATTGTTAAATATATCGTTTTTAGAAGATGTGTGTGTGTGTGTGTGTGTGTCGATGTGTCTTTATTTTCGATGGCGTGGGTTCGAAGTCATAGATGATTCACTGCGTTTTACACGCTTGAAATAATTCGCGAGTTCGACGATTGTCTCTTGTAATTTCGTTTTTGTTATGGATGACGCGTACGGGGGGGGTGAATGTGATTTTTTGGTCTTTTTATTTAGATCGTGTGGGGGTATATGGGATGAGGGTAAATTTTTTTTATTTTTTATGGTAATGATCGAAACGAAAATTATTTTTAGGAATAATAATGTAAACTTTTTCAGTCGAATGTATTAAATTAGTATATTTATCAATTTCTGAACTCATTTGAAATGTTTTGTTAGTATTCTTGAATCTAATTATTTAAATATTACGTAAGCTTCTTCTCATCCTGTGGTTTCTTTTGTTTATTAAAAAATAATGATTGTTTATAGCTTTGTTAAATTTGTATAAAAAATTAAGTATATAATAATATATTTATATTCTGATAAACAGAAAACTGATATTATAAAAAAAAGTAATGTAATATTGCTAAACAAATGTCAAATAAATCCAAAAATTGATGAGACGCAACAACCATTTGGCACTGAACAATAATTTTCAAACATTTAATTGCATAACTTTAGTTAAAACAGTTCTCTTCCGTGGAATTTTCCTTGAATATTTAAAAAAGAGTTTAAATCAATGTGTTGGAACACAAAGAAAATTTTTAAATAAGATTTTAGTCAATACTTCCGAAGCACAGTAGTTTTCTTGCATATTCTAGAATAGCAGAAACAGATTTTAAAAAATTTTTTGAAATTACGATGAGAAAAAATTTTTCACAAAATATCACTCTACTCTTAAGGAGGTGGCATACCCGCTGGGTTACCGACCGAGCAAAAAAAGACAATTATTGCATTTATTTAAAAAACTATGTAATTTAATGCAAAACCCAAATACAGAAGCACTAGGTAATAAAATAATAAGAAATTCTACGAAGTTCCAGGTCAATACGATAAAGACACCCTAAAAAATTTCTGCACCGAAAATTACGATTATCTCTGATTTCTCGGTGCAGAAATTTTTTAGGGTGTCTTTATCATATTGACCTGGAACTTCGTAGAATTACTTATTATTTTATTACCTAGTGCTTCTGTATTTGGGTTTTGCATTAAATTACATATATTTTTAAATAAATGCAATAATTGTCTTTTTTTGCTCGGTCGCTAACCCACCGGGTATGCCACCCCCTTAAGAGAATATAGGTTTGAAATTACAGGGATCTACACCGTTTCATTTGAAAATATATCTGAAATATTAAAAAAAAAAATTAAAAAATTCATATACGGATAGTTTAAAACATAAGGAAAGACATAACAATTCATTTTTAAAGAAAAAATAATTTTTTTTTAATAATAATAATTGAATTAACTAAATTCGGTCAGTAATTATTAATAAAAAAGACAAAACTTTCAACTCAAACATCCTAATTAAATTATCAATGTAAATATATAAAAATATTAGAATAAATTATTTAAAATATTCATTCATTTGTTCACAAAAAATATAAAAAATAACCATTTCCCGAGTACGGACACGTGATTGAGAAAACAAATTATTGACAATTCTAACTAACCTAAAAAGTTGTCTTTAAGAAAATAAAAATTATATTACGAATCTTGTAATTTTCATTTAAAGTGTAAATCTTACACTTTAAATAAATAAATTCAAATAATATTCATAAAAATAATAATCATCAAAAAATAAATATATAAAACCAATTTATTAAGAAACCAGTTTTTCAGTAACGATTAGAATGTACGTATATAATTAATTATTCGTATATAAAATAATAATAATAATAATCGTATTTTACATTCTTATAACAATCAGATATTACCATTGATACAAAAATACTTTAATTCAATAATTACTTTAAGTAAAGATTAGACAAATAAATTAGAACACACAAATGTAGTTTATAAAAATTGTCCTGCCTCGTATGTTGGTGAAACGAAAAAGACTATATGATTAATGAACATAAAAAGAACAACATCCAGAATCGGTGGTCAACCAACATGTATGTCTTTTTAAACATGATTTTGAATGGGATGGCGTAAAGACAACGATAGTAATTACAATAAACGTCTTATCTCAGAGATTGTGCACGTAAAACTTGATAATAATAACTTTAATAAGAAAAAATGATATTAGATTTTTAAATAGAACGTATTTACCAATTCTAAGGAATTTAAATGCCTAATTGACAACTGCTTGACATTTCTTGTGTTTAATTTTTGTTACTTCTATATAAACACGTTATCGTATACAAATTCGATTATGTACATTCAACCACTGGACATATCGGTTTAATCCGATTAAAGGTACTTTAATTTTCCGTTGATTTATTTATTGCGGTGTTTTCAGTGCACGATCTTTAATTTCTGTGTTTTAAAATTGTTTTTTTTAATAAACAGCCCGAAGATGTTGGCAGACTACGCCAACGAAACGTTGCCAAAAAAATCTGCGTTCACGATTTTTTTCCCTTTGTCTCTGCCAGATCGATTAAAAAAAAATCAAACCAATAATAATAATTTAATGTTAGTCTCTTCCTGAAAATATCTAGACAAATTATACACGCATGAAAACTGAATATTATTTTCTTCTACACCACAGATTTTCCAATTAAACAAACTATAATAGTATAAATTAAAGAAAAACTAAATAAATCTAGCATAAAAAAATCTAAACTAATTTTAAATTATACTAAAATATATTTATTAACAACAATAATAATGTATTAATTTAAATATTCCAAACAATAAAATTTCCAACTCAATATTCCAAGGTTACGTTACATTCAATAAATATACTCGCTCCGAAACTAATAATCCTTTATTTCTTTCACGTAAAACTTTAACAAATACTAATGAAAACGTAAACCCTCTAAAAAAGAAAAATAATAAAAAAAAAAATGATCCTTCGAGCCGGATTTGAACCAGCGACCTATGGATTTCCGTTTCATCAAACCAACTACAGTCCACCGCTCTACCAACTGAGCTATCGAAGGCTTGAGTACTCGTGCGCTCAGAGTTATACTTAAATTCGGGCCCGCCCCACTACCTTTTTTTCAACCTTTCACTTTCAATTCTCTCGCTCTACCCGCGATTGCGTATACCTGGAATAGGTCGAATAATCATACGTTATTACAATATTTGTTTATATAAAATATATTTTATTAATTTTTATTCTATAGGAAATAGTTTATTAATTATTTATACAGTAATAAATAATTATTTAATAATTATATACACGAAAAATTTTTTTATTTTTATTAATTTTTAATACTTTTTCCATTTTGGTTTATTACTAATTTTTATTATTAATATTTAATTGTTTAATCCGTTAGTGACTTAGAATACATAATTTTATGATTAAATAGAATTAGTAATTATTTAGATAATTTAATTGTTGATGTAATTGTTCAATGTAATACGTGAATAAATAATAAATAAATAATGTTAATATTTTTTTAAATTTTATATACTAATCCAATAACATTTAATTTGTTTAAAAACATAATTCATTCTTTTAATAATATTACGATACTTAATTTTTTTTCTTAATTTATTTACGTCTGGACGCACGTATCCATTAAAAATTATAAAGTATTCAATAAATAATTTAATAAACAATTTGTTTCAATACTTTATATAAATGCTTAGCACATTGTTTCAATTTTATTTATTTAAACGAAGTAAACTATTAAATTACAATTTATCTATTTATATCTATTAATTCATTCACTAAGTTCCCATAATATTCCAAACAATTAAATGGCAATATAATAAAAGTAAAATGTAAAATAAAAAAATTTATATCAAAAAACCCTGTCTAATTGTTTATTCATCGTATAATTTATATTAACTTATACAATAAAAATAATATTCATAAAAATGAAGTCGAGAAGAGGCGTCGTAAAAGTGTCATAAAACCGTCAAACCTATTGCGCGCGTTTGTACGTTAAAACGTATTAAACGATCGGCCGTAAAAATCTGAATTTTTATTTTTTTATAAACATCCCCTTGTATTTTAATGCGCTCGTGCGCTATATCTGCGCGATCGCTAGCCAAAAATTGAGTGTCAGAAAAAAAAATTTTTTTTTCCTTAGATACTCCGCCGATTGGGTTTTACATATAAAAAAACAACTTTATGTATATGAAAAAGTTATGGGTGTTTCGAACGCGCAGTCTTATCGTAAAATGAGATGTATAGATTTTTATGTACTATTAGTCGTTAACCAAAGACAAATAAGATCTCGATTTAGTCGCGTCGGTACATACCATTTAGAAAGCGATTTAATGAGAAATTACTGTTTTACGATTATTTCACTCATCGGCGCGCACTGAATATCAAGAGTAGGTATCCTGCGTTACCGACTGCGGTAATAAAGTGTTTCTTTTAGATTAGAAGAATAAATAGATTTAGAAATAATAATTTGTTGATTATCGATTTTTTACGAATTTTTAAAATTAAAGATTGACAAGAGTTACTATACCTGCGTTACCGACCGTGATAATGAATAGATGTATAAATTAAAATCGATTCTTTGAATATCGATCTCTACGATATTCTTGAATTGATTATTTACAAGAGTAACGTATTTTTTTGTATATAATTTGTAATTGATTTGTCGATTATTGGTCTTTACCGATTTGTTGAATTAATTGTACAAGTGTAGTGTATTTTCTTTTTAAAAATTAAAATCGATTTTTTAATTATCGAGCATTAGAATTTTTGAAAATCGTGATTTTCAACTATACAGGTACCAACTGTAATAATGTAAATTTGTTCATATATTAAACTCGAGATTAAAATAGATTTGTTGATTATCGATTTTTACGATTTTTCAGAATTCGATAGTTATAAGACTCAAACAGTATAATATATTTTAAATCCAATAAAATTTGACGATTATCGATCTCCACAATTTTTTAAATTTCAATTTTTACAAGAGAAATGTATTTATTTACATATTAAAGTGGATTTGTTGATTATCATCATTATAATTTTTTTAGAATTTATGACTTACAAAAGTAATGTATTTTTTAAGATTAAAATTGACCTGTTAATTAACTATACAGGTACCAACTGTAATAATGTAAATTTGTTCATATATTAAACTCGAGATTAAAATAGATTTTGTTGATTATCGATTTTTACGATTTTTCAGAATTCGATAGTTATAAGACTCAAACAGTATAATATATTTTAAATCCAATAAAATTTGACGATTATCGATCTCCACAATTTTTTAAATTTCAATTTTTACAAGAGAAATGTATTTATTTACATATTAAAATGGATTTGTTGATTATCAATAATTATAATTTTTTTTAGAATTTATGATTTACAAAAGTAATGTATTTTTTTAAGAATTAAAATTGACCTGTTAATTATCGATTTTATTGATTTATTGGAATTTTATATTTACAAGAGTATTGTATTTATTAATATAACATTAATATCGAAATTTATATAGTATAACGTACTTTATATACATTAAAATCTTTTTGTTGAATGGACTATTTAGTTGATTACGATCTTTTGGAATTAATTTAATATTTACAAAAAGAAATGTATTTTTTATTGATTATAATCAATTATTTTGTCAATTATCGTTTAACACGATTTTTTTTAGAATCGACATTCCCTCATTTCTAATTTGTTCATCAACATAGAGTTTCAATTTTCGAGATCTTATTATTATATTATGGAAAATATATATGTTTAATACAAATAAAACTCGATTTGTTTATCAACGATCGTCATACAAATTTAACTTTTATTTATAAATACGAAATTCGAGGGTTAATTTTAAACTCGAACACGATGCGAGATTTAAGGTTTATTAGCGCAATTAAACGAGCAATGCACGCAGCGTGAACGAGGGGATGAGAATTGAGCAACCCCTTAAATCAGTATTAGTAGAGAGATCAAACTTCTCCTAATCAGCGTGAATCGACATTTGGTATTCAAATTTTTTTCCTTTATTGTGTCGTTATGCTTTTATTGCACAAACCCATAAAGTCGAGACGGTAATTTTATTTTGTTTACACCGAGGTAATTTTTCTTTTCTCCTCTCTCTCTCTCTCTCTCTCTCTCTCACTCTCTTTTGTTGCGAGACTATTTTACGATCTGATAAGCTGTGCGCTATTTAGGGGTGAAATTTGACAAATAAGTGACGATGAGATCGGTAGTTACGTTATTGATGTATGAATAAATTTTTTTTTCTTTCAAATCTATAAGTATTTTGATTAGTGACTTATTTTTAATGTTTATTGTAAAATTAAATAAAAAAACAATTTATTATTATTTGTTATGATTATTTTTCTTTGTGATATTATAACGATATAAATATTTTATTTTTATTTTTTCAATCGATATTTTTGTTTATTAATTGAAATGTTTTAATATATTACTAACATTTCGTAGTACTCTCATCAGAAAAAAATTGCTATTTGTTTTAAATCAATTTTTAATTGTTCTCATATAATTATGTATTCATTATATTTAAACATTTATTTGAAATTCAATTGTTGACTGATAATAAATTTATTTGAAAAATAAAAATTAAGTTTCTAATTTTTTTATTTTAATTTTACTTAATCGTTTAATTCGATTGCTCTATCGTAATTGTTAATATATATTATAATCAAATTTTTTTATACAAAAATATAAAACCAGAAAATTCTTTTTTTTGAATTATTAACGTTTGAATCTAGTTAATCAGATGTTTATTAAGAAAGTAACAGAAAAAACGACATCCTTTATTAAAATATCTGCATTAAAGTCTTTAAAGATTTTTAATTTCTTTACAAGTATGAAACACTAAAAAATTTTTATAACTAAAAGACATGCCGAACCCGGTAAGTTGACACTTTTTACATTTCTTTATGGTAAAAGAATGAATTTTTGAAGATATCTTGAACGTCATGTTCTTAGTCGTTTTTTAAAGAATGTATCCAAATTTTTACAGATTCTTAAATCGATAATTTAATTAGGATTATTAGGTAGAAAGTTCATATGCTTTTTTATAATTAATAATTACCGACCAAAAATTGTTTATTTAATCTTTATTAAAAGCGATTTCTTCTATAAAAATGAAAACGTTATAGAAACTCTTTCTTGTGTTTTAAGGTATCCCTACGATTTTTTTCAAATTTTTAATTAAATATTTTAAATATAATTTTTGGGTTGCAAAGTATAGATCCATCTAATTTGGATCCGACATGGATCCTATTAAGGGATATCAAAATTAATAAAAAAATTTGAATATCCCGGGCTTATGGATACCGTTATATTATTATAGTTATTTCCTATTTAAAATGAAGGACATTCACGGGACCAGTTTGCTTATGATGCAATCTATAATTAATATATTAACGTAAATAATCTCACCATCTGCTGCATTTATCACCTCGAAATTTAGAATAATTACATAGTGCATAGAGAACAGTGTTCTCGAGAAATTCAAATTTATTCATTGATTTCACTAAAAATCTGAAAAATTTGGGTATACTGTTTAAAGCATACGAGAGGGCCTGACACAAAGGATTATTCCAAAAATTAATTTTTTTCGTTAAAAAAGATATAAAGGAATACCCATTTTCGACATCCCTTATACATGGAGAGAAAAGTTTAGTAAATTTGACTAAACTTTCACTAACGCGGTAACGAATTGCTGAAACGTAAAAAATTACTGAACTTTGTTCATTTTCACTGAACTTTCTACTACTTTTTACTGAAAGTTCAGTAATTGCTTGCATTTTGACATTCTGTTATTGTGTTAGTAAAATTTACTAAAATCTTTTTCTCCGTGTAGGTTAGACTAATAACACGTCCTATCAAAAAAGTTCAGGAGGAATTACAAGTAATTTTTTCGGACTTTTCGAGAAATACTCTATTCCTTATAATAGACTTTTTTGACTGTGGAAAAAGTTAAAATTTCACGTTTGACTCCACATGTTAATTTTCATCAACTTATATGTATATATATAGTCAAAAAAACGATTATATTAATAAAGAATTTCACCAGAAATCTGAAAAAACCACATGTTGCTTCACATTGACTTTTTGATAAAGAGATTATTTGCATCCTTCCACATTAAAATCCTTCCACTATAGGTAAACAATGCACACCTTTATATTTTCACACCAGAATTTCAAGATTAATAACCGTCGAGCTTTCTATACACACTAATCCCAAATTTGATAAATTTCGAACACATTGTACACTAATCCGACTGTCGCAAAGTCGTACACACACGCGCGCGCGCGCGTACACACCGATGAAATTTCCTCTTGCCAAAGTTTATTATCTCGGTGGAATTTAACAACCGACGGTCAATTAAGATATCGAGAGGATCGAGTCGCATTAGAACCCCGCGAGCTAAAGATTCGTCCTTCCTAACCTCCCATATAAACTCCAAAGAGTATAGGAGAACGGGTGGTTGCATCCTCAATACTTCTCTGCTCAGTGTGTGTGTGTGTGTGTGTGTGTGTATGTGTGTGCGCGCGTATAACGAGGTATAACATAACCTCGGTTCTCGCGACATTTTCCTCGTTCGATCGTTACCGGAAGTTCATCAAGATGTGACAACGCCACCGTGAAACTCTCGTAAAATACTTTCCCATTTAAATTTGAGTAACTTCTTCGGGAGGAGCTGGAGTAACGAGCGGAACCTACCCTGCAGTAACTCGAGACGATAAACTAGAGAAACATTCTCTGTGTTGCTGTGTGTGGCTCTCTGGGTATACGTGTGTAATTGGGAATTCCAAGCTCATAATACTGGTTTTCTTCGTGGATTCATTATTTATCGATTTTATTTTTATTTGTCATTTCTTTTTTTTGTGGGTTTTGGGGGGATGGGAAAAGATCGGCCGGAGACTTTGCTCAAGTTCCTCGTTAATATCATATGTTGCGATGCGATTCGTTAAAAAAGATATAAAGGAATACCCATTTTCGACATCCCTTATACATGGAGAGAAAAGTTTAGTAAATTTGACTAAACTTTCACTAACGCGGTAACGAATTGCTGAAACGTAAAAAATTACTGAACTTTGTTCATTTTCACTGAACTTTCTACTACTTTTTACTGAAAGTTCAGTAATTGCTTGCATTTTGACATTCTGTTATTGTGTTAGTAAAATTTACTAAAATCTTTTTCTCCGTGTAGGTTAGACTAATACCTATCATCCTGACCAGCTCATCACTTTTAAGAAAATGCTCTATTCATATTTGTTTAACCTTGATAAAGAGGATTGGCGAGTTAAGTCACAAAACTAGTAGTGAGATTATCTTTATATTTTAGTTTTAGTTTATTTTGCTTCATTATAATGTGTCTAATCTTACATTGATAATCTCGTTTTGTGCATTTTTTAGTCTTGCGCTTATTTTTAGTTTAATTAGTTGTTAGACACATTTTCGATATTATATTCTTATTGTTATTATTATATTCACATATCTTATTCTTATAATTGCTACGATTTTGTTGTATTACACACTTTATTTTGTATAATCACTTTGTAACTCTTTATGAGCCAGATAGGGTTATACCCCAAGGCTCAAATAAATTTATCATCTATCTATCTATCTATCTAATAACACGTCCTATCAAAAAAGTTCAGGAGGAATTCCAAGTAATTTTTTCGGACTTTTCGAGAAATACTCTATTCCTTATAATAGACTTTTTTTGACTGTAGGAAAAAGTTAAAATTTCACGTTTGACTCACATGTTAATTTTCATCAACTTATATGTATATATATAGTCAAAAAACGATTATATTAATAAAGAATTTCACCAGAAATCTGAAAAAAACCACATGTTGCTTCACATTGACTTTTTGATAAGAGATTATTTGCATCCTTCCACATTAAAATCCTTCCACTATAGGTAAACAATGCACACCTTTATATTTTCACACCAGAATTTCAAGATTAATAACCGTCGAGCTTTCTATACACACTAATCCCAAATTTGATAAATTTCGAACACATTGTACACTAATCGACTGTCGCAAAGTCGTACACACACGCGCGCGCGCGCGTACACACCGATGAAATTTCTCTTGCCA
This sequence comes from Theocolax elegans, assembly GCA_026168455.1. Classification (NCBI taxonomy): domain Eukaryota; kingdom Metazoa; phylum Arthropoda; class Insecta; order Hymenoptera; family Cerocephalidae; genus Theocolax; species Theocolax elegans. The sequence goes on from CM047429.1 coordinate 77,987,606, forward strand.
AAGTTTATTATCTCGGTGGAATTTAACAACCGACGGTCAATTAAGATATCGAGAGGATCGAGTCGCATTAGAACCCCGCGAGCTAAAGATTCGTCCTTCCTAACCTCCCATATAAACTCCAAAGAGTATAGGAGAACGGGTGGTTGCATCCTCAATACTTCTCTGCTCAGTGTGTGTGTGTGTGTGTGTGTGTGTATGTGTGTGCGCGCGTATAACGAGGTATAACATAACCTCGGTTCTCGCGACATTTTCCTCGTTCGATCGTTACCGGAAGTTCATCAAGATGTGACAACGCCACCGTGAAACTCTCGTAAAATACTTTCCCAATTTAAATTTGAGTAACTTCTTCGGGAGGAGCTGGAGTAACGAGCGGAACCTACCCTGCAGTAACTCGAGACGATAAACTAGAGAAACATTCTCTGTGTTGCTGTGTGTGGCTCTCTGGGTATACGTGTGTAATTGGGAATTCCAAGCTCATAATACTGGTTTTCTTCGTGGATTCATTATTTATCGATTTTATTTTTATTTGTCATTTCTTTTTTTTTTTTGTGGGTTTTGGGGGGATGGGAAAAGATCGGCCGGAGACTTTGCTCAAGTTCCTCGTTAATATCATATGTTGCGATGCGATTCGTTGCTGTCACTATGTGTTCTTTTTTGGATATTTATTTGGATATCTCATTGTACAAGAATTTATAATAGAAGACAGGGTCTGTTTTTTTTTATATACGCTGGAAGCCATCTTGCGCGCAGTTTCGTTCTTCATGTTTGAAGTTTTTTAATTTTAAAACAGGTTAAAAACTTTTGTTTTCCCCGTTTCCATAGATGCATGCAATACGTCACTTCTAACCGACCAATCATATCACGTTTAAAAGGGTATAGAGTTAAGTAAAAAAAAAATTTTCTTTCTTTCTTCATCTTTGCGAGCAAAAATTTTGTAGAGTATTTGTAGTAGAGATATAGAATTTTCTGGAAAATTTCAACAAGACAGAATTACTTTAACCACAGTTATGGAGAAAGATGTGTCAGCAGTTAGTGTTCTGTACCAAATGATCCTTTTGAATTTATTTGAAATTCTTGGTGAGTAGCGACGCACGCGCTATTTCCTTTTTCTATTTTTATATTTCGTTAAAATTTAACGTTTTTTCAAAATAAATATTAAATTACCATAGGTTAAACTTTTAAATGCTCACGTGTTCATAGAGCATATCTTTGTGACTTGTGTGTCTCTCTCTCTTTATATACATATATAAAGACAAAAAATTCACAAAAATTAACTTGGTAATAATTAACATGGCGCACTTACACTTTTTTGAAGTTGAATATTGACATGTAGTGTATGCAACATAGACCTTGAGATTAGAAATTCGAATCCAGAAGAATAAATTCTAGACATAATTAGCAACGAATGTTGCATATAATGTTCTATAGTAAAAGTTGATAGATTTTGAGTTAAATAGCGGTAAACCCAGCTGGTGTTGAAAAAAATATGGAAAAATTCACTTTTTGAGGTTAGAATAACTTTTAAGCAAATGAATTCCAGTACCTAAAAATTTTTTTCTGTATTCTGAAAAACATTTGAAATGTATACCCAAAATTTGGTGCATTTTAAAATTTTGATCGGACCACTTCACGTGGAATACCTCTTATATATAAATCTATATCTATCTATCTATCTTTCTTTGTTTCATTCTTACTCTTTAAGTCCTTAACTCCTTCTCGCCAAGTCTCCCAGCCCCTCTCCAAAGTCCTAGAATCTAATGTGCCCAACCGTAAGTTGATATAACATTCGTAACATCCAATCAAAACGATCTTATTTTGGCTTCACTTTCAGGTTCATCTGTTATTTAAGATAGGATTATTCTTTCAAGTAATTGTTTTGAACTGTACACAGATTTTTTTTTATTTTAATAGTTTTATTTTATTTTATTAGGGGAAAAATAAAACTTGCTTTTGAAACTGAAGTAAGCAGCCAGATAGATTTAACATTAATTGTGTTTAAAAAGTTTCATGGAATTTTCTAAAATTTTATGCTATGTGTTTACATGTCTTGTTTGTTATTTTGCATCGTTTAAAAGGGATAAATATAAAAAAAGGTTTTGTTGATAACCACCAATAAATCTATCTGGCTGTTGCTATCTGGCTGTTAAAAAGAAACTGTTAAAGTAAAAAAAGTCTGCGTTAAGTTTAACAATTACATAAGAGAATAATCTCAAAAATATCAAAAAATTCAAAAGTTACTGATAGGGACACCCCTACAACTATACTCATATACAATCATGCTCAATTTTATGATTTACATTTTTTAAATTGCTTTAAAAATGGTCTATAAGTATGTGCGAAAATTAAATGAAAATAGTTGGTCAGAGGAAAATTTAAAACGTCTTGTGGATGCCTATGGTCCTATGGATTTGTTATTTTCTTTTTATAGTTAAATGAAAACTGTTTCTATTTACTATATTTGCAATAAATGTCGATTTTTATTTTACCTTCACTAAAGAGTGTTTATCGTGCTCGACAATTCATAGGGTAGTTCTCTAGGAATTCTTGAGTCAAAGTAGTGACTGCTTAAAAATAATGTTGTATATTATTTTTTAAAAGCTAAATCACATTCTAAATATCTAATAACTTATTCAAATTGCATTTAAAGAAAATAAATTTATTACACATTTTTCTTTTTATAATTATGAATATATTTCTCAAATGTTCGGTTTGCTATATATATTTTTGGGTATAAAGAAAGAACATAAATTTATTTTCCATTTAATTGCTATTATTTATTTTGTGATCACCCATTTCTAAAGTATGATTACTGTTGTTCCCATTTACTTAAATATTATAATAAGTATTTTTAATAATTTTTTACTCAAAATTTTGATCAGCAACCTTCACTTAAAAAAATACTAAACAAAAATCTTCATATTTCAATGATCTCTTTCTGAAAATTGAGAAACTATCCTTAAGTATCTCAAATTTAATCATTTTTTCGTTTTTTTTTCTTTTTACTTGTTAAAAATATTTTTAAAGCTAAAATTACGTGAGAATATTCATTTGTATTGTACTTTACAGTAAAATTATAAAAATAAACTTTTAGTGTTATTAAATATGTTTTTTCTTTTTCCCGCAAGATGTCCGTGCTGACCGTATTACTGTAATTGTATCATTGGTTTCATGAAATTCTTGTTATAGAAAAGTTCACCAAGTATAATGTAATATAAAAATTAAATATCAACAATAATTATTTAATTAAAATTACATGTTTTACTTTTTATGAATAAATTTACATATTTTTATATAAAATTACCGGCGTAATGTTCTTTATCAGCATTATTGATTTTACAATACAAACAATCATTTTTATCTTTAATTCCAATTTTCTCGCGGTCTAAATATATTTTTCGTTTGCATAATCGCATATGATGTCAATATAAATATCAACTACAAGTAAAAAAAAAAGAACTTAAGTATATTATTTAAAGAAACCTAAATATACGGCGTTAAATAAACGACGATTAAAACTCATCACCGGATAATCTTCTCTTACCACCTGCCGATAAAGTAAACACAACCTGTCTCACTGCAACTCAGACATCACCAACTTTCAAGTTTCCTCAAAGTTTATCCACTCCTCACCCTCCACCCTCTTCCTCTTAACAGTATTCCTTATCCGTTCGCGTAAGAGGACATAACCTAAACGTCGAATTCGCGACCGTAAACCCCCCCAGTTGATTCGCGGCAAGTACAAATTCAGTATATAGGGATGAAATGCCTCTCGATTGGAATGTATATATATAACAAACATTTTATCGAGGAGTTTCATTTCGTAGAGTATACACATAAGCCCTCGCAGGTATTAAAAGGTTAAGAGCGTGTATATATACATATATATATATATATATATACCTTCGACAATAAATAATATTATGCACGGGATTCCTTCTTCTTATTCGGTGGATGAATTCGAGCAATTAAATATAAAATGCGATACCGTTTGTCGAGTTATGACTTGAATCTTTATAGGTTATGACTACCCTACTACTACTCTTTAAATCCTGGTGTGTGTATATAAAAACGTTTCATCTTCCCTTTTCTCTATCTCTCTCTCTAGTTTTCCTTTAACGTTGATGCTAAACTGCGACAAACGCGAAAGTAAAATTTTATCATTTAGTTTAGTTTTATTTATATTTTATTTTCTTTTTCGTATAGGGGGGGGGGGGGAAGACGATCGTCGGCCCTTTTTATAGATTTTCATATTTTCTCAAGGGGTGGATCCGGGGAGTTGAAAATACTTAAGTATACCGATGATATTATCTTTTTAATTGTCGTTGCGGTGATATAATGTGATATACCTTTATTTTCACTGCATTTTCATTGCGATTGTTGACGATCGAGTTTGACGATAAGTAAAGTTTGTTTAATGCGATCGTGCGCGTCAACGATTAGAATTTCGAAACGGAATTCAATAATAATGAATCTATTTGATATTTCATTATTATATGTCAACATTTAGAATTTTGTAATCGCACGGTTGATGTAAATACTTAAATAATTTTAAAATTTGCAAAAATTTTTATACGTTAATTAGAAGCAATCATTAGAATTGTGAAATAGAATGTTGAAGAAACCATTTGAAATTTGATCGTGTATTTCAACAATTAGAATTTTCAAATGGAATCAAAGATAAGGAAAAAGATAATTATATAAGTATAAAATTTATTTCATTATAATATTAATGGTATTTTATATTCCTTCTTTACTAATTAATTTAAACATTTTTTAAATTATTATTAAAGTCATCAATTAGAATTGAAAATTATATGGGAATATAGAAATAGTAACAATTACGTATTAATAATAAAAAAAAATTAGTAATTACTCATTATCATTCGTGACCTTTTTTGCATTTCAATAATAAAATCTTTTTCTTTAGCATTTAAATTGTAATACTATAGTAAGACTAAACTACAAATTAATATTCCTTTGTCCTTGATGATTATTTTTAGATTCCGTTAATGAAATATTCAACTTTGTTAAATTGATTATAAAATTCAACTATTAGAATTGTATAAAGAACAACGTTAAGTTTAATAAAAAAAATTACGATATTCCTTTTCTTATTAGACGACGTTTACATATTTCAATCTTCGATTTGTCTAATTGATCACATACGTTAAGAATTAGAATTATGAAATGGAATTTCAAAATTAGTAACGTTAAATATTTAAAAATAAAAATTTGAAATGTGTTTTGATAATGATTATTTTACATTTTGAATTATGAAATGGAATTATTAGGTTGAAAATAATAATTTCGTATCTTTGACTAAATCTTTAAATTAGTTTTAAGTGACTTTAATTTGAGTCCGGACCAGCGTACGTATAGAAAAATTTTTTCTCTTCTGAATAAATTATGTACACCTATTGTATAAAGTTCACATTACTAAAATTCAATAAATATAATATTATACAATTTCGAACTTTGTTTAATAAACTATTGCGTATGGAGAAGGTGATAGGAGAAGACATATTACATAAAAGACATTACATATTTATAGGTTTTTAAGATATTTAAATAATATGTATTACGTGCATATTTGTTTACTGTATTTATCAACCTTTTGAGGTTATACACGCATACGTGCATGCTTCTATGAGATAATCAATACAAGCCAGTAAAAATCGAAGATAGAGATGATGTATATGTATTAAAATACTTTTACGCATATTGTTGTACTTGTATATGCAGTACGGTACTTGTCTCTAAACTTAATTTGACCAATCCTTCTGTTGCGTTTCGAAAGTTTTTATTTTAAAAGTTAGCCAATAGATTTTCCTAATAATTACTGTTATACTACCGAGTCAGACTAGGCAATTCTCTAACAGGGTAACAATTAGAAAAAATAATTTCTTATTCAAAATGGAATTGCCTATGTCAATTATATATGTATATCGATAATTCTTCGTCTTAAAATTAGACGAAAAATCTTTTGATTTTCGTACAGTTATTATTTGATATGCGTAAGTCATAGTCTATCGTAATGCCGATTTTATTCTATATAGTTTAGATATTTTCTTTCAGATGCCGTCGGAAAACTGACCTGTACCTAATTTTAAAACAAAGTTATAACTTTTCGAGTGTAAAAAAATGCAAAAAACTTAAGTATTGCTTTTTTGACTTAAATAATTTTTTTTCATGAGAAAGTTTTTTTTTCTGTACTTTCTGTTTCTCATTGCCAGATAACTACAAAAAATTTGAATTCAATAAAAATGTAGGAAAAGTAGCTAATTTTAATAATTTTTGGTTATTTTTTTCATTGAAATACAATTTTTTTGTAAAAATCACAGCACATCGTGCTTTCAGTGTGTAATTTCCCAATTGTTGTACTATTCGTTACCATGTTATATAGATCCCTATGTGATTCACAAATTTAAGGTTGAAACAATTTGTCGAAACAACGATGTAAATCCCACGGTTTTAACCAAACGCGGGGAAACGAGAGACTCTCTCTGTGTTGCGCGTTCGAAATCGTAAAACTCGAATGGAAGCTTATCATAAACCGAGTGAAATAATTGAGCGTTAAAATAAACGAAAAAGGCCTATAGGAATCTCCATATTTCCCGATATATATATATATAGAAAACGTCTTGAGCCAATTCCTGTTTCCTCGTAAAAGTCCGATATATTTAAGATTTACACTCTTATAACCCGTATACACACACACACACACACACACACACATATATATATATATACATAAAGCAATTATAATGCGTTTTATTATCCCTTTTTCTCTTCTATATACCTACACCACTTTTTTAACGTCGTCGATCTTATATATACACTGCTGTCGCGAAGGATCACGCGAAAACCCTCGAACTTTACATCGTAAAAATGTTATTAGGGGCCTATATATACCCGTTCCTTTTCTCTATGTCTACTTTCTATCTTCCTCTTGTTACCCTTCTCATGATGAAAATATACCCTCTTGTAGGTAAGACTTGCTTCCTTCTTTCCTTTCTCTCTCTCTCCCTTTCTGCTTTTTAGTCTCCACTAAACAGACCGACGTTTAAATAAGACGGCAAATTTTTTATGCCTTTTAAGTGCGTGACGCCGTTTAAACGGTTGCGCGTTCGTAAAACGGAATCCCTGAACGATGTATATATGTATATATATTTTTTTTTCTTTCTTCCATTGGCATGTATAATCTGAGGCAAAAATTAATGGATCAACAATTTTTATTTCCTTAATTTTTATTATATTGTTTATTTAAATTTCCCAGGCTTCCTGTCGTTTTGTTGGATCTTGTATAGATATAGACATTACGGATAATGGAGAGCGAATTTCTTATCTAAGATTATGGATTGATTTGGTTGACAAGCTTTTACTCTTTTTTATATTTTAATTATTTAAAAATTCGAATTTCCCCGCTTTTAATTGTCATTTGTTAGATTTAAGGATATAGGCGTATGAATTATATGGAGCATAAATTTATTTTTATTAAGGTCTGTATTCAAAGACTAATGCAGTCGATTGTATAATGTTGTATATTATTTTTTTAAAAGCTAAATCACATTCTAAATATCTAATTACTTATTCAAATTGCTTTTAAAGAAAAGAAATGTTATTACACATTTTTCTTTTTATAATCATGAATATATTTCTCAAATGTTCGACTTGCTATATATATTTTTGGGTATAAAGAAAGAACAGAAATTTATTTTCCATTTGCTATTATTTATTTTGTGATCACCCATTTCTAAAGTATGATTACTGTTGTCCCCATTTACTTAAATATTATTGTAACATTACTCATATTATATGAGTTTCAGGGTGTGGGTAAATGTTAAACAATTCAGTTAGTATTAATGAACCTTTTATTTTACAATCTATAAATCTTTTATTCAAATCGGATCAACTAATTTTCTACAAATGCAGACGAACTCTACTCTACTTATCTTTTTCAAGACCAACTGCGAGATTGTTGACGCTGCTCCATCGGACCGCAAACGCACAAGCACGAGGTCGACACTTCCTCTCATCGACCGCTCCAACACTCCGCTTCACATTATATAATGCCTCCGAGATCACTCAATATAACAATCGAGAAATTAAATCCTTCCAGAATCTTTTATCTTATATTAATTTTAGTTTTCTTCAACGGAAGGCAGCGCTTTTTATTCTGAATTTGACTTGATCCCCGGAGCCGATGCTTATTCGATCAGGAAGTTTGGAAGGCAGCACTCGATGAGGTGAAGCTCGCACAAACGTTTACGCCCAACAGAGAGCGAGCATTCCGTTGCGTCTCCTTTTATAATAGGGCTATAGAACCTTCTCGATTCTCCTACTTAAGTATTTGAGAATCGACGCGATCTATACGAAATATTCGTTACAAACCCCCTCTTTTTCATTGCACATGATTTATCATTAAAATGAACACAAAAAATTTTTTTATAACTGTATCAATTCTCTTCACTCTTTTCATTTGCTATTTACATTTTATCTACAAAAACTATATTTACATTTCATTCATTAATTCGCTATAACTTAACATTAAAACTCGAGTATGACTAGATTTACTTATTTACAATTCAGGCCTGATAAACTTAACTCACTGGAAATTTATATTTACTTACAAAGCACTATTGTTTAAAACAATTTTGTTTTCTGTCGGACTTATATATTAATTTTAACATTCACATTCATTCTTATATTAAATTTTCGATCATTCCTAATTGAAATTCGTTGCAATTATTATTATAATGTTATTTAGATCGTTTGGATATTTACATTTAAAACATATTTTTTTTTTTTTTTGTTCTTCGTTTTTTATATTACCTTACATCTTATATGCCTGCTTTAATCTAATTTTATTTAATACTCATTACGTACTTATTCGGAATAATATTTTCGTACATTGGCTCGATTATAAGTGCCTATTATTTGTTGTTGATCGTTCGGCTCGCATAATACAAACGCATTTCGACCTAAAATTTTACATATTCTATACGGCCCTGAGAATAAATGAAAGAACTTTTGCGTAACCCGATCGATTGCCTTCGACAAATGCTTTACTCTTAATAATACGAGATCGTTTACTTGAAGTTTTACTTTTGAAATTGTTTTTTGTTGTTTGCGTCTTGATTCAAAATTCTTTTTTAGGTTTTTTCGAGCTTTTTCAATTATGTTTTTATGATTGATTTCTCTCGATTCTGGAAATTGTATAATTTTTTCGATTTCATCATATGCTCTCTTCCCAAAATGAAGTTCCTGAGGAGTATATCCTGTACTATAATGTACTGTTGTATTAATGATTTGTTCTATATCCGATATATAATTTATCCACGCCGTATGTTTTTCCGGGCATAGAGTTCTGAATAATCGCCCTAACTCTCGCATCACCCTTTCGGATGGATTTGATTCAGGATGCCTAATAGAACTAAACGTTACTTTTACGCCTTCATTTTCCAATTTATTTTTCCACGCGGGGGACGTAAATTGACTACCATGGTCCGAAAGCACCTTTTCGATTTTACCACATCGCGGAATGAGTCTGTTTATTATTCTATCTAAACTAGCCTTAGTTGTCGCTCTTTTCATGGGATAGAGGCATGTATATTTCGAAAATACATCCATCGTAACTAATATGTATTGCATGCCACCTCTAGCAGGCGGTAAAGGACCGAAAAAATCTATCGCTACTAACTCTCCTGGATTTTGCGCCGAGACCCACTCGAATTCCCCCTCCATCGCGATATTGGGGTACTTAACCCGTTGGCAGGTATCACATGTCGCGATGTACGACTTTATTTCTTTTCGCATCCCTTTCCAATAATAATATTGTTGTAAATACCGTGTTGTCTTCATAACCCCAGGATGTCCCAGCTTTGAATGTATCTTTTTTATAAGATCGCGAGTTAACATTTCTGGAACAACGATACGCCATATATCCAATTCTTTTTCTTTATTAAATAAAATATTTTTGTGAATCTTATAAATTTCCGTTTTTTTACCTTTATCCAACGCTTCAAAAATATCCTTCAATTTATTATCGGCGATTTGCAACTCTCCCATTCTCCTTAACATTGATTTATCTAACATTTCTGCTTTTAATAAAAATATTAATGAGGATGAGTGATTATCTATTCTATTATCAACTGATACACATTTTTGCAGCGTTGCGATTATTAATTTATTTTCCCCCTCTATGTGAAATCTACTGTCAGGATTTCGGCTAAGAAAATCAGCAATTACATTTTCTTCGCCTTTACAATAAGAAACTGTATAACTGTACTGTTGTAGTAATAGGCTCCAACGAATTAATCTCGCGTTTTGATACATCGTCGATTCCAGGAATATTAAACCTTTATGGTCGGTTAAAATTTCGAACCTGCGACCAACTAAATAGATTCTAAATTTAGTCACCGAATATACTATTGCTAATAGTTCTTTTTCGCAGGTAGTATAATTTACTTCGCAATTCGATAAACAGCGCGATACAGCCGATATTAAATACTTATGTCCTTTTTCATCTTCTTGATACAATATCCCACCGATACCTCTATCTGACGCGTCTGTCTGAACTTTAAATGGTATATTTGGCATTATATGATTAAGGGTTACATGATTCAATAAGTGTGATTTTAATTTTTCAAATGCTGCGGTATGTTTCTCTAACCAAATCCATTCGACATTTTCACACAATAATTCTCTCAATGGATCGATATCATTACAATGCATTATATTAAATTGTCGATAGTAATTGCACAGTCCTAAAAAACTTTGCAATTGAGTTTTATTCCGCGGATTTTCAAAATTTTTTATAATTTCGAGCTTTCTCGGATCCGGCGTAATTCCCGTAGGAGACAATATAAATCCCAAAAATTGAATTTTTTTCTGAAAGAATACACATTTACTAAATCTTAATGTAAAGTTATATTGAATTAATCGTTGAAATATTAAATTTAATAATTCTATGTGTTTTTTAAAAGTATCCGTTCCAATTAATTTGTCATCTATATAAATTGAAATTTCGCGTAATAATGCTATTTCACCTAATGCATTTCTTAAAGCCCTTATAAATCCTGCTCCAGCCGTTTTTATTCCAAATGGTATACGCTTATATTGAAACATTTTATTATTAAAAAGGAATGCTGTGAATTTTCGCGATTCTTTGTGTAACGGTATTTGCCAGTAGCTATTGGCCAAATCCATTTTCGAAAAATAACGTGTATTATTAAATTTTTGTAATAATTCATTTATCGCTGGAGGAGATTCTAAATCATCCTCAATAACCTTGTTCAATTGCCTTGCATCTAAACATATTCTAACTTTATTTTCAGACTTTTTTGCGATCCTAATCGGGTTGCAGTACGGGCTAATTGAACGTTCTATAATTCCGTTTTGTAACATTTCGTCTAAGGTTCTATTTACCTCATCTCTCAAAGCAAAGGGAACCGGATAACTTTTTCTCACAATCGGTTTATTAGTAGTTAATCGCAAATGATGCTCATATCCGACCGCAAAACCCTCCTTCTGAATAAATACTTTTCTATTTTTCCACAACAGATCCAAAAATATTTGTTTTTGATTATTATTCAATTCCGTTAGCGTACGCACGGTTGATCGAAACTCATCCCACAGTTCTAATTCTATTTTTGAAATATTTTGTATATTACTCGGATTATTTATTTCATTTTCATTAAATACATTATTATTTATTACATTTATTTCATTTGCAATTATATTATCTCTTTCTAAATTATTATTTAATATTTCATTTTCAATCGTTTCAATAAAATTATCGTTATCATTTTTCACATTATTTCTATGGTCTAATTTTTTCTCATTTTCATTCGTTAATTTTTTATTTTTTTTCATTGTTTTATTTTTATTGCTTAATAAATTTCGCGCTTTATTATCATTATCAATTTCATCAATTTTTTCTTTATTTATTACCCCTTCAAAATCATTTTTATTTATTATAAATACATACGAAATATCATCTTTTTTTGACGACATTAGCCTGTCCGATGTGTTTCGTTCAAACAGAATTGAATTTTTCTGCAAGTTTACATTATTTATTAAAATATTTGCATGCTCATAATCTATTTTTATTTTATGTTTCCACAACCAATCATCACCCAAAATAATGTCGGTTACTAGATATGGCACTACCATAAATGCGTGGGCGTTACGATATCCGTTTATTTCAAACTCAATCCATACTTGTTTTTTTATTGCCGTTGCTTTCTTGCCTATTGCCACCGAAACGACTACATTATTAACGGGAAGTTCTTCAATTTTATTATTATTTGTTAAAATTTTATAAAAGTTTTCTGACACGCACGTAATACAACTACCTGAGTCTATTAATGCCCAAAATCCTTCTACTTTTTCTCTAGTTTTAATATTTAATTTAATATGAGGACAACGCGTTTTTTCATTAATTTCATTCATATTTTGTCGATCCTTATTATTATCAATATCGTTCCCTAAATCATAAATTAACTCTACATCATCTCGGCGCGCTGACGGATCGCAATTCAGTGCGCCGATTCCGAGTTTAAACGCGGATTATTTCCTTCATTTCTTTGCACGTTAACTTGTTCTGTATTATTTTCTCTACTAGTAGACGGCATTTCACGCCCGTCGGGTACTTGACAAATTTGCTTGCTATTCACATTTGCTTGTCTAGAAAAATATTCTTGGTGTTGCGAATCATGTCTTCGATTTGGCTCATTATTTTGATTATATTGATAATTACCTCGCGTATAATGTTGTCTATATCCATTATTTCCAATATTTTGATTTCTTTGATTATTGTTAAATCTATTAAATCTATAATTGCTATAGTTCGATCTATTATTAACATTCGTATTTACTCTATTATTTCCATTTTGATAATATAATTGTCTAACCTGTGCAGTTTGATTTTGATCATTAGTTTTAGTAAAAACACTTTCTTTTTCTCTTTGTATATATTCAAAATGAGCTAATGCTTGCGTAACATCATTAGTATCTTCAAATTTAATTGTTGCTAAATTTTCTTTAATTTTAAATGGCATCTGCTGGATAATATTATAATTTATTTTATAATTTGACATTTTAGGCTCGAAAAAAGCAGCTTCATTTAATTGACTATAAAAAAAGATAAAAGACTTCCATCTTTATAATTATAACGTCGCGCATGCCAACGATTTTCAATTTTTACTCTTATCGGAATTGAGTAAAACTCCTCCAAAAATTCACTCCGAAATTGAGCAAAAGATGTAATTTTATCGCGTTTATAATCAATCCATATCCGCGCTCTCCCTCCTAAAGCATTTTCCGCCGTTAAAATTTTACGCGACTCATCATTTATATTTTTTACTCGAAAAAACCTTTCTAGTTCTTCTAAAAATAATTTTGGATTTTTATCAAATTCATTATGAAATGTTGGACTTTTAATTTCTACATTATTACTTTGAATACAATTAACAATCGCACCGATATTCTCTATAAGATTTCGTTCGCTTATATTCGCATTTGCCTCAGTCAATCGATCGTGCCTATGTTGACTATTTACATTTTTTTCACGCTCTTCGAGTCGAGCGCGCGCCTCTTCTATTTGTCTACGCTCATGTCGAAGTTGTTCACGTTCCGCATCAATTGCTTCGTCATCTCTCGCGCGATCACGCTCGTCGCTATTATCAACATTTGAATTTCTCACCGAATTTTGTTTTGATGAAAGCAGTCCAGTTAATTTTTTGATTTGTCGACGTTGTTCTTCAATCAATTTTTGTGCCTCTTCAAGCATCTGTTCATTTCGCATCATTCTTTGTCTATGCATCTCCTCCTCCCTTAGAAACGCTTCATTTGCTTCTCTCTCTCTTTGACCTGCTTCATTTGCGTCTCTTTCTCTTTGGGCCGCTTCATTAGCCTCTCTCTCTCTTTCCCTGTTGACTCTTTCCATATCTTCGTCTCTTAACAGTTTTGGCATTTTTATAAATGAATTAGTATTTAATTTATTAATATTTAAATTACTAAATTTATGTCGCACTTGTCTACCCGATTTTGTTTTTACTATTATTTCTTTATTTTCCATTCATTTTAATTAAAAAAAAAATCTCAATCTAATTATTATATTTAAGTTTTATATTTATATTTAACTATTTTTACTTATTATTAATATCGAATAATTACAAATTATTTATTTCGTTCACAATCAATACTAACTGAACTTTAAACCATTTAAAATATATTACAAATTATTTTTCACTAAATAATATATTAAATTTTAATACCGGTTGGGCGCCATTTGTAACATTACTCATATTATATGAGTTTCAGGGTGTGGGTAAATGTTAAACAATTCAGTTAGTATTAATGAACCTTTTATTTTACAATCTATAAATCTTTTATTCAAATCGGATCAACTAATTTTCTACAAATGCAGACGAACTCTACTCTACTTATCTTTTTCAAGACCAACTGCGAGATTGTTGACGCTGCTCCATCGGACCGCAAACGCACAAGCACGAGGTCGACACTTCCTCTCATCGACCGCTCCAACACTCCGCTTCACATTATATAATGCCTCCGAGATCACTCAATATAACAATCGAGAAATTAAATCCTTCCAGAATCTTTTATCTTATATTAATTTTAGTTTTCTTTAACGGAAGGCAGCGCTTTTTATTCTGAATTTGACTTGATCCCCGGAGCCGATGCTTATTCGATCAGGAAGTTTGGAAGGCAGCACTCGATGAGGTGAAGCTCGCACAAACGTTTACGCCCAACAGAGAGCGAGCATTCCGTTGCGTCTCCTTTTATAATAGGGCTATAGAACCTTCTCGATTCTCCTACTTAAGTATTTGAGAATCGACGCGATCTATACGAAATATTCGTTACAATTATAATAAGTATTTTTAATAATTTTTTACTCAAAATTTTGATCAGCAACCTTCACTTAAAAAATACTAAACAAAAATCTTCATATTTCAATGATCTCTTTCTGAAAATTGAGAAACTATCCTTAAGTATCTCAAATTTAATCATTTTTTCTTTTTTTTCTTTTTACTTGTTAAGAATATTTTTAAAGCTAAAACTACGTGAGAATATTCATTTATTTTATAGTTTATAGTAAAATTTTAAAAATAAACTTTTACTGTTATTAAATATGTTTTTTCTTTTTCCCGCAGGATGTCCGTGCTGACCGGATCACTGTAATTGTATCATTGGTTTCATGAAATTCCCTGGTTCCTTTAAACAATTTAAATTTAAGTTAAACATTCTTACACTGGTTATTTGAATAATATTTGCACCGGAATTTTACAATTTTCAATTTTTAAGTTTTAAATTACAGAAATCTGCACCTTCTAACCCAAAAATTATATCTAAAATATTAAATTAAAAATCTGAAGAAAATTCATGCGGGTAGCTTAAAATATAAGAAAGGACTTCACGTTTTGATTTTTTTTAAGAAAAAATTATTTTTTTAATAATAAGTGAGTAAACAATTTTTAGTCGGTAATTATTAGTCAAAAAAGGCATAAACTTTCAACTTAAACATCGTAATCAAATTATGGATTTAAAAGTCTAGAAAAATTTAGGTATATTATACATGCCATAAAGACTTGACGTTCAGGGTTTTTTTTCAAAAACTTATCCATTTGTTTATGAAAAATAAATAAAAAATGAATTATGACTACTATTGATTGGAGTTCGACATCCAAAATTGTTTTATATTCAAAATCCATCAAGATTTTTGTTATATAAAAGTTTACCAAGTATAATGTAATATAAAAATTAAATATCAACAATAATTATTTAATTAAAATTACATGTTTTACTTTTTATGAATAAATTTACATATTTTCTATATAAAATTACCGGCGTAATGTTCTTTATCCGCATTATTGATTTTACAATACAAACAATCCATTTTATCTTTAATTCCAATTATCTCGCGTTCTAAATATATTTTTCGTTTGCATAATCGCATATGATGTCAATATAAATATCAACTACAAGTAAAAAAAAAGAACTTAAGTATATTATTTAAAGAAACCTAAATATACGGCGTTAAATAAACGACGATTAAAACTCATCACCGGATAATCTTCTCTTACCACCTGCCGATAAAGTAAACACAACCTGTCTCACTGCAACTCAGACATCACCAACTTTCAAGTTTCCTCAAAGTTTATCCACTCCTCACCCTCCACCCTCTTCCTCTTAACAGTATTCCTTATCCGTTCGCGTAAGAGGACATAACCTAAACGTCGAATTCGCGACCGTAAACCCCCCCAGTTGATTCGCGGCAAGTACAAATTCAGTATATAGGGATGAAATGCCTCTCGATTGGAATGTATATATATAACAAACATTTTATCGAGGAGTTTCATTTCGTAGAGTATACACATAAGCCCTCGCAGGTATTAAAAGGTTAAGAGCGTGTATATATACATATATAT
The DNA here is from genome assembly GCA_026168455.1 of Theocolax elegans. NCBI lineage: Eukaryota > Metazoa > Arthropoda > Insecta > Hymenoptera > Cerocephalidae > Theocolax > Theocolax elegans. Next base: position 78,004,057 of record CM047429.1, read on the forward strand.
ATATATACCTTCGACAATAAATAATATTATGCACGGGATTCCTTCTTCTTATTCGGTGGATGAATTCGAGCAATTAAATATAAAATGCGATACCGTTTGTCGAGTTATGACTTGAAGCTTTATAGGTTATGACTACCCTACTACTACTCTTTAAATCCTGGTGTGTGTATATAAAAACGTTTCATCTTCCCTTCTCTCTATCTCTCTCTCTAGTTTTCCTTTAACGTTGATGCTAAACTGCGACAAACGCGAAAGTAAAATTTTATCATTTAGTTTAGTTTTATTTATATTTTATTTTCTTTTTCGTGTAGGGGGGAGGGAGACGATCGTCGGCCCTTTTTATAGATTTTCATATTTTCTCAAGGGGTGGATCCGGGGAGTTGAAAATACTTAAGTATACCGATGATATTATCTTTTTAATTGTCGTTGCGGTGATATAATGTGGTATACCTTTATTTTCACTGCATTTTCATTGCGATTGTTGACGATCGAGTTTGACGATAAGTAAAGTTTGTTTAATGCGATCGTGCGCGTCAACGATTAGAATTTCGAAACGGAATTCAATAATAATGAATCTATTTGATATTTCATTATTATATGTCAACATTTAGAATTTTGTAATCGCACGGTTGATGTAAATACTTAAATAATTTTAAAATTTGCAAAAAGTTTTATACGTTAATTAGAAACAATCATTAGAATTGTGAAATATAATGTTGAAGGAACCATTTGAAATTTGATCGTGTATTTCAACAATTAGAATTTTCAAATGGAATCAAAGATAAGGAAAAAGATAATTATATAAGTATAAAATTTATTTCATTATAATATTAATGGTATTTTATATTCCTTCTTTACTAATTAATTTAAACATTTTTTTAAATTATTTATTAAAGTCATCAATTAGAATTGAAAATTATATGGGAATATAGAAATAGTAACAATTACGTATTAATAATAAAAAAAAATTAGTAATTACTCATTATCATTCGTGACCTTTTTTGCATTTCAATAATAAAATCTTTTTCTTTAGCATTTAAATTGTAATACTATAGTAAGACTAAACTACAAATTTAATATTCCTTTGTCCTTGATGATTATTTTTAGATTCCGTTAATGAAATATTCAACTTTGTTAAATTGATTATAAAATTCAACTATTAGAATTGTAATAAAGAACAACGTTAAGTTTTAATAAAAAAATTACGATATTCCTTTTCTTATTAACGACGTTTACATATTTCAATCTTCGATTTTGTCTAATTGATCAACATACGTTAAGAATTAGAATTATGAAATGGAATTTCAAAATTAGTAACGTTAAATATTTAAAAATAAAAATTTGAAATGTGTTTTGATAATGATTATTTTACATTTTGAATTATGAAATGGAATTATTAGGTTGAAAATAATAATTTCGTATCTTTGACTAAATCTTTAAATTAGTTTTAAGTGACTTTAATTTGAGTCCGGACCAGCGTACGTATAGAAAAAATTTTTTCTCTTCTGAATAAATTATGTACACCTATTGTATAAAGTTCACATTACTAAAATTCAATAAATATAATATTATACAATTTCGAAACTTTGTTTAATAAACTATTGCGTATGGAGAAGGTGATAGGAGAAGACATATTACATAAAAGACATTACATATTTATAGGTTTTTAAGATATTTAAATAATATGTATTACGTGCATATTTGTTTACTGTATTTATCAACCTTTTGAGGTTATACACGTATACGTGCATGCTTCTATGAGATTGTAATATCAATAATCAATACAAACAATAATTTGACCAATCCTTCTGTTGCGTTTCGAAAGTTTTTATTTTAAAAGTTAGCCAATAGATTTTCCTAATAATTACTGTTATACTACCGAGTCAGACTAGGCAATTCTCTAACAGGGTAACAATTAGAAAAAATAATTTCTTATTCAAAATGGAATTGCCTATGTCAATTATATATGTATATCGATAATTCTTCGTCTTAAAATTAGACGAAAAATCTTTTTGATTTTCGTACAGTTATTATTTGATATGCGTAAGTCATAGTCTATCGTAATGCCGATTTTATTCTATATAGTTTTAGATATTTTCTTTCAGATGCCGTCGGAAAACTGAGCATTACCTAAATTTAAAACTAAGTTATAACTTTTCGAGTGTAAAAAAATGCAAAAAACTTATTGCTTTTTTGTCTTAAATAATTTTTTTTTCATGAGAAAAGTTTTTTTTTCTGTACTTTCTGTTTCTCATTGCCAGATAACTAAAAAAAATTCGAATTCAATAAAAATGTAGAAAAAGTAGCTAATTTTAATAATTTTTCGTTATTTTTTTCATTGAAATTTTTTTGTAAAAATCACAGCACATCCTGCTTTCAGTATGTAATTTCCCAATTGTTGTACTATTCGTTACCATGTTATATAGATCCCTATGTGATTCACAAATTTAAGTTGAAACAATTTGTCGAAACAACGATGTAATTCCCACGATTTTAACGAAACGCGGGGAAACGAGAGACTCTCTCTGTGTTTGCGCGTTCGAAATCGTAAAACTCGAATGGAAGCTTATCATAAACCGAGTGAAATAATTGAGCGTTAAAATAAACGAAAAAGGCCTATAGGAATCTCCATATTTTCCCGATATATATATATAGAAAACGTCTTGAGCCAATTTCCTGTTTCCTCGTAAAAGTCCGATATATTTAAGATTTACACTCTTATAACCCGTATATACACACACACACACACACACACATATATATATATATATACATAAAGCAATTATAATGCGTTTTATTATCCCTTTTTCTCTTCTATATACCTACACCACTTTTTTAACGTCGTCGATCTTATATATACACTGCTGTCGCGAAGGATCACGCGAAACCCTCGAACTTTACATCGTAAAAATGTTATTAGGGGCCTATATATACCCGTTCCTTTTCTCTAATGTCTACTTTCTATCTTCCTCTTGTTACCCTTCTCATGATGAAAATATACCCTCTTGTAGGTAAGACTTGCTTCCTTCTTTCCTTTCTCTCTCTCTCCCTTTCTGCTTTTTAGTCTCCACTAAACAGACCGACGTTTAAATAAGACGGCAAATTTTTTATGCCTTTTAAGTGCGTGACGCCGTTTAAACGGTTGCGCGTTCGTAAAACGGAATCCCTGAACGATGTATATATGTATATATATATTTTTTTCGTTCTTCCATTGGCATGTATAATCTGAGGCAAAAATTAATGGATCAACAATTTTTATTTCCTTAATTTTTATTATATTGTTTATTTAAATTTCCCGGGCTTCCTGTCGTTTTGTTGGATCTTGTATAGATATAGACGTTACGGATAACGCGGAGAGCGAATTTCTTATCTAAGATTATGGATTGATTTGGTTGACAAGCATTTACTTCTTTTTTATATTTTAATTATTTAAAAATTCGAATTTCCTCGCTTTTAGTTGTCATTTGTTAGATTTAAGGATATAGGCGTTATGAATTATATGGAGCATGAATTTATTTTTTATTAGGGTCTGTATTCAAAGACTAATGCAGTCGATTGTATAATTTTGTTTATATTATTATTATTTAATAATTCGAATTTTTCGCGCTTCTTGCGATTTTTTAAATTTGTATATTATTAAATGTGTTACAAAAATATAGGTGATTTATTTTTTTACTATGACATGTATACTCAAACTGAAAATATAGTTTACTTATTTACGAAGTGATTTTTTCAATAGTGTGGAACTTGATAGGAAAGGAATTTTTATCTTTGATTAGATAATTGTTATTTATTTTATTTTATTTTATATTGAATATTAAATTTGCCGCGCCATTTATATTTCAACTATATTGTTATAATTACACACAGTGGTGATAAAAGAATGTAACAATTTTTGATGAAACGTGAATTAAAAATTTAAAACATAATGGAACAGTTCTTAATATTTAAATTAATCACGTTTGTTTATTCATTAGATATTTACAAAATGGATATTTTTTAGGTTAGAATACGTTTCAACAGTTAATTTAAATCAATTAACGAATACGAACACTACAAATTTTACAAATTGACATATTCTCTGCCTGTAGAAAAGGAAAGTGTTCTTAAGTTATGAAAATAGATATATAAAATACATATTTTATTATTATCGTTATATAAAAATTAAAAAATTGTAAGTGCGAGAAATTCAAATTGTTATTTATTGCGTTATGGATTTTCCATTATATACAGTTTAAAATTTTAATATCCTCAGACACGCAGTTTTATTTTAAAGAACGTAGATATTTATTAATTTTATTTTCAATCGATTTAGTAAGTATTATTATCGTTATAATAATTCAATAAATATAAGCGCGGGAAATTTGAATTTTGTTTGATTAGTTGTATGAATTTCTTATTGTATATTTTATAATTTTTGTATTTATAATTACACATTTTTTATTCCAAACGACATAGACGATTACTAAAATGATTTCTAATTGCTATGTCGATTAAATCAAATTAAAAAATGTCTATCATTAAAATAATTACATCCGAATAAACCAAAAATTCTACGCTATACGTTCAAATAGATAAAACAAAAAAAAACAGATAATTTATCTTAAAAATCAAATCAACTAAATATATCAAACATATCATCGTATATTTATTAAAACTAAATAAAAATTAATATTCCCACTCGTTCACACTTTCTTCTCCGAGTGTACGTATATATATCTTCTAATAATTTACGCACACTTAAATAAAAAAAATAACAGTTTAACTCCACCTATTTAACGTTCTTCTCTCTCTCTCTCTTCGAATCGTAAAAGGGTACCGAATTATCATTACTATACGTTATCCGAAATCCATATATCCCTAAACTGCACCCTTAATAAAAAAAACTGTTTACTCAAGAATATACATGTACATATATACCTGGATATACAACTTTATTACGGATTCTCTAACAAGTTGAGCTTTGGTCTAATGCAACGATATTTCAGACGAAAGTTTTAATCGTCTCGACTCGCCTTATACACATACAAATACATAGCGTGAGAGGGGGGAGGGGGGAGGAGGAGAGAGAGAGAGACACTTTAAGTTTATTGCTAATTTCGTAGATGACGTCGTAGCTCAGACGCTATGCATAAATTAAGAAGAGATGTATAGGGTTGCCACGTTATTACGACAATAAGAGCAGTTTTCTTTTTTTTTTTCTTCAGGAAAACTCTCGTTGAGATAATAACTTTCCGTGCTTTGGATACTTGAAAGGTTTATTGTATGTGTGCCTGCATAGATATGTAATATATGTATAAAAATAAATAAATAAATAAATATATGTCGATTATTTGGTCTATTCGTTTGATGGGTGTATTAAAACGTAGAGGATAAATTAAGGAAATATGGATGGTATTTCAGAAGATTTGTTTTCCGACGATTCTTAATTGTGTATATATATACGCGTAAATAAATGAAGATATAAATTAGGGGATTAAGTGCAATTAAACGGAATGAAACGAGAATTAAATTTTTTTTTGACACAGCGAGATATTGTTCAGAGTTAATAATAAATTTATTATCGATTAATAACAAAGAACTACTATATGAATGAATTAATAATTATTGGCACGATGTTGTTAAATGCAATTAAAATATATGTTTGAGAAATATACTTATCAAAATTTTAGGATTGATAGAAGAGTTATTAATTGATTGATAAGGAAAAGAAAGAAAATTTATTATTTAGATAATGTAAATGGAAGAAGATATAAAAATAAAAAAATTTATTTCACGACAAAAGAGATATTGAGATTTTATAATAAGATAATTATTATTACTTAACCAAAAAACAAAATTAATAATAATTAGATCATAGTCATCGTAGCAAATTGCAATTAGGATATTTATTTAAAAGATATTAAAAATATTAATAATTACAGGACAGAGTACGCAAATAAAGCAATTAATTAAAAATAGAAATTAAAAACGTCATTAAATTAAAGTAGCTAAATAAAATAATTTTTTTATTTCATAAATGTTAAAAATAAATATTATAATTAGAAAGTAATCTCGATTAGAAATAGCAATTGAAATATATTTATTAAAGAATATTATTAAAAATATTAATGATAATTGCAACAACGAGTTAGGAAATTCAGTTGATTGACATTAACAGTGATTTTTACTTAATTTTAATCCGACAACGTTTAAACTTTTTTAAAAAAACTCAATTTCATTCATAATTCTTAGATAAATATTGAGTATTCCGAAAAAAATAATAAACGTATTCTTGCATTGATATAATAACGTTGATTATCTTTTCGCACACAATTATAGTATTATCTTCACTCTTATCACATTCTTTATCTTTGCATATAACAACATCACTTTATCGCACCTAAACTTTACATAATATAAATTAAAGCATTTAAAAGTGTTTTCTTTTTTTCTATCAAACCGGGCCAATAAAAAGTAGTTATCTAACCTCAAAATTTTCGATTTCTAGTCGACTAATTTTTTTATCTAAAACGGTTATATTTCACTAGAATAAATACCGCCAAAATTGATAGATTACGTTTCCAATTATTTATAACTGTAACAAAGTGTAAGATTTTGATGAAGAAGTTAATCAATCGAGTGACTATCTGAAAATGATATCAATAAACGTGAAAAAAAGTGGTAAATGGAACTTTAACCTCAAATTTATTATAAAACTACATGAAAATGTATTATATATTTTCTTATTAAATATTATATATTTTCTTCTATCGGGTCACTTAAAAAAATTTTCCTCTAAAATACATTATTTATTTATTAGCCTGATTTTTTTTTATGTCATTGGTCAATTTTAGTTATTATTTATCAATTTTTAGGTATACTGGATTCTTTTGGTAACTATTTTTGACAAACGTACCCTTTTATTGATCTTTTTTTTATATAATAATCTAAATAATTCTTACTTGATTATTAACTTATTATGGTCATTAATTGGGTAATTTTTCTATAATTTTGGTTCATTTTCATCTTTTTTTTATTACTTTTCCTAACGTTTTATTGTATTATATTATTGCTAATCATTAATCTTGTTTTTCAAATACCAGATACTTTTCATTTAAAAAAATAAAGAAAAATAGCCAATAAAACAATAATACAAAAAACAATATTATAAAATAACAAACCAATTTGATTAACATTAATTAATAATTAATTCTTTCATCGACTGCCATACATATTTTAGTTATAATTCCAGTTATTTTTAATCTTACCGTTCAAAAATCTAAGAAATTACTAATAAATCTAACAAAATTACGAATTAATAATGAAAAATATATTAGAAACAAAATTTTTGTCACTGACCAGACTTATGACCACCCTCGCAGATTAATACAGCTGGCCTGAAAATATCGATATTTATTAATAAATTTTTAATTATAAAATAAAATGTATCTCCTTGAAGAATTATTTCAAAAAATCCGCACCACTTAAATTATAATCTCCAAATTATACCGACACCACTAGAAACATTTGTCACATTCACTTGCATCAACAACTATCAAAAATATTGTTCAATTAAATTAAATTAAATTCATAAAAAACTAGTACAAAAAATATAAATAATTGCAGTTAAAACAAACGTAAATAAGGTGCTCGTGTACGAAAAATTACATTATTATCAACAGTTATTATTAATTTTCAAAATAAGATTTATTCCAAATAAATACAGTAAATGTTAAGTAAAAATGCAAATATATATTATGTAATTTTCTCTCGGTATCGGTAAAAATCACAACCGAGTAATAACCTTCTGCTCTTTTTCAAAGCTTAAAATACGATTTATTGATCTTTTTTTATATAATATCTAAATAATTTCTTACTGATTATTACATTATATGGTCATGTAATTGGGTACTTTTTCTATAATTTGGTTCATTTTTCATCTTTTTTTTTTTATACTTTTCCTAACGTTTTATTGTATTTATTATTGCTAATCATTATCTTGTTTTTCAAATACCAGATACTTTTCAGTTTTAAAAAATAAAGAAAAATAGCCAATAAACAATAATACAAAAACATATTATAAATAACAAACCAATTTGATTAACATTAATTAATAATTAATTCTTTCATCGACTTGCCATACATATTTTAGTTATAATTCAGTTATTTTTAATCTTACCGTTCAAAAATCTAAGAAAATTACTAATAAATCTAACAAATTACGAATTAATAATGAAAAATATATTAGAAACAAAATTTTTGTCACTGACCAGACTTATGACCACCCTCGCAGATTAATACAGCTGGCCTGAAAATATCGATATTTATTAATAAATTTTTAATTATAAAATAAAATGTATCTCCTTGAAGAATTATTTCAAAAAATCCGCACCACTTAAATTATAATCTCCAAATTATACCGACACCACTAGAAACATTTGTCACATTCACTTGCATCAACAACTATCAAAAATATTGTTCAATTAAATTAAATTAAATTCATAAAAACTAGTACAAAAAATATAAATAATTGCAGTTAAAACAAACGTAAATAAGGTGCTCGTGTACGAAAAATTACATTATTATCAACAGTTATTATTAATTTTCAAAATAAGATTTATTCCAAATAAATACAGTAAATGTTAAGTAAAAATGCAAATATATATTATGTAATTTTCTCTCGGTATCGGTAAAAATCACAACCGAGTAATAACCTTCTGCTCTTTTTCAAAGCTTAAAATACGATTTTTTTTATTAAATGACTAAAACTAACCAATATCTCTATCGAAGGAATGCCCAATAGATAGTTTCACCTAACCTCAATTACCACTTGTGTAATACGAACGTAATATAATATTGTCATGTCTCTTAATCACCCACCATATTTTTACACTACATGCTATAGACACCCGATCGTAAAAAAATATACAACCGGAAGCGAGGAGAAACGACTTTCTTCCTCTTTTTTTATCATCATCATCGTGAGGACTCGTCGTAAACTCTCGATGTACATATAATTACACATGCATAATTGAAAGAGAATCGAATGGAAATTAGCCAAAGTTACACTCGTAAAAAAAAAGAGGAGCGTTTCGTACTTTAGAGGTTATACTTTTTATGTATTGTGTATTTTAACCTTTAACGATCGATCTATATATATGCGATGAGTATATGTGTGTGTATATAGGAGGCACATGGTCGAAATTGTACTTGTGGTTCTTCTTTCACGCGAAGATTATATTTTATCTTGGTTCGTAAAATTTGTCGAGTTTGTTTATATATATATATTCTGGGAAAAAATGATGTTATCTTTTTATAATGTAGTGTATATTTATAAGTGGGCCTATTTATTTTTTTTTTGTATTTTACTGCGTTTAATTGTAATGTGTTGATGAATATACATTGTTGTAGAATGGTGCGAGTAAATAAATGTGTATGCACTGATTTATGGATATTTATTCGATATTTTTGGGATTATTGATCGATTTTGGGTTATTTTTTTATTTCTTATTGGTCGTTCATTTTTTTTGGTTTATTCGACAGTTTTTTGCAATTTCTTTATTACACAGTTGTTTAAGGGGATGACGGAATCTAAAATAGCAATTTTCTTTATATGTTTTTACGGAATGAGGATTAATTTTTAAGAAAGTGGGTATAAGGTTAGGCTCTTGTACTTGCTTTGAACAATATGTATGATTAGTTTCAAATTTTTTATTAAGAATTTCATTATGATTTTAGGCTGGTAAAAAAACTGCTGTTTTTTCGATTGGGTATTATAGCTCAAAAATTGTTTATTTAAATTATTATTAAAAGAATTATTTTTTCTTATAAATCATATTAAATCTTTTTTAAATTTTTGAGTCGATATTTTGAATAAAATTTTTGGGTAGTTTAAGAATTGGAAACGCGTAGTTCCTTATAATTTAGGTTATTTATTGACAATTTTTTCTATTTTTAGATTGGAACTTATAACATTTGTGGAACGTTCTTTTAACCAAAATTTACCGTATAATTAAAAATGACCAATAACTCTGTAATTAATCTCCAAAGAATGGTGGAGAACTATAACCTCAACAATTTGTAATATATCGATTAATTTTGACCATGTATATTTACATTTAACATTTTTTCGCATTATTTCTCAGTTTTCATAACGTTGGATAATTATCAATTTTTTTTTCTCTTATCATTTCATTGATTATCATCATCTTTAAGTTTTTTATTATTGTTCGTTTTACTGCTGTACTAACCAAATAATTTAAATTGACAAAAAAATTATAGATCTATAAAAAAAAATAATTGCCAATAACCCTGATAAAAAAATGTCCACATAAATATCTATAGCAACAAGCCATTTTCTACCAATTTAAAAAAAACTGGCTATTTTCTACCTTAAATATCATTTCCAAATTTCTACTAGGTAAATAATGTTTCGTTTTCAACACTGTTGAATCCAACTGACACTCGATGAAGTGACGCGAGTTACACTTTCCTTTCACAATAAAATTTATATCAATCTTGAAATAAAACAACCATCATCAGCAGGTGTGTATGTACGTATATGTGATCCAAAAATCTAACCTTCAATTAATCGGATTAACAACTCCACGTATATGCGTACGATCAGATTCTTCCATTGTAAACACCTGAACCATATGTCAGGAAGTCAATTTCTTTTTTTTTTTTTTTGGACTTCGCAACGAATCGGGCTATTGTTCAAAATTCGGTAATCAAAAATGTAACGATATTAATAAAATTTCTATGTCGCGTTATCGTGAATTGCACGCGAGATCTCGTCGGTGCGATAGCTTCGTTAATTTGTCATGGGCACTTGTAGTGTCACCGCCATTTATTTTTTAATTCAGGTGCGGCTGACTACTATATATATGTAACAGTGATATCATCGGTCTTAGTGTATCGTATTGTTACATAGGGATGTGTGTGCGAGTGGGTGGGTGAAAATAAAAGAAAGAAATTTTTTTTTTCTATTGAAGATTTTAGGGTAAGAAAATTACCGTGACAGTATGGTTAATTTTATGACAATGTGTATTAGATATACACCCTGAAAAGTGGTTATACATTTGTAAGGTGTGATTGAAAAATTAGAGCTATATAAGAAGTAGGAAGAATAATTAATATGTGAAAATTACCGCATGTTGATATGCTAAATTTTAGATAACCAGAAAAATAGTGAAGAAAAAAATGTATTTTTATTATTTTTACGCTGAATTATAAAAAAAAATGACAAATAATTTTCCTCTAACGATGAAAAATCTCTGGATATCAACATAATCTCGTAATATTTATATTAACGTAGCTTTTAATGCTAACAATTTGGTACTAATTAGCGATTATTTTAGTAAATTAAAATTAACTTAATTGTAAATATATTAATAAATATTTACTATTATTGTACGTAAATTGTTTGCTACAAAAATATTATAGTTAGTTACATGATCAAATTGTTACAGTTTTTTTTACCAGTTATCACGTCAATACCATACCTGTATTACAATTAAAAAAGTGGGACTTCCATCAATCATATTGGACGAAGAGTAAGGCCTACCTTAATAAAGCATATTGGTTTGCAAAGCCCGATAAATTCTATATATACCGAATAATAAAAAAGAATAACAAAATTCAGTATATTAGTCGAACTGTTTTTGTTTAATTAAATATTTTTCACCAATAATTGGCTACCATTAAAAAATATATTTATTAATTTTTACTTTTACCACTAAGGGGATGTCGGACTCAGAAATGGTCATATTTGATATTTTTTTTATAAACAAATGAATGCATTTAAAAAAAAACCTGAACGTCTAGCTCTCAGGCATCTTTTAAGTAATATACCCAAATTTTTCCAAATTTTTAAATCTATAATTTGTTTACGATGTTTGGGTGGAAAGTTCATGTTCTCTTTCGACTAATAATTATCAACCAAAATATGTTTATTCAATTTTTTCTATTACTTAAAAAATTATTTTTTCTTTAAAAATCAATACTTTAGACACTTTATTATGTTTTAAGCTGTCCGTATAATTTTTTATTCAAATTTTTCATTGAACATTTTAAACATATAATTTTTGTGTTAAAGGTATTAAAAATAATGTTAAATTAACTGAATTTCTTACATCTTGTTACTATACCTATTTTGAATAGTACACCCACGCACTAAAAATTAATTTTTACTTATAAAATATGTATTTAATCGGTTTTTTAAATAAAACTATGAATCCCAATTTTTTCTGGTTATAAAAAAATGTTTGTATTTCCACCATGGTATATAATAATTTTATTGCATTGTAAGTCATTTAATAAAGATATTAATCACATAAATTAAACTTAAATAAAAACACCACAATTCAACCAGTTGCAATCTATAAAACAATCGCATATATCCCAGCCTCAAATCATGTAAAGTAGCCAATTTTCTCAATTCCGATAATCAAATTGAAAGAAAAGAAAAAAAAAAGAGAGAAATTCTATTCTAAACTAATAACGGCATTCCGACAATCGTCGCGTAACCATGAATAATGGATAAATAATTGCGTTACGAGGGTGTATGTAATATACATGTATTGTATCCTTATCCTTTTACATCGTCGTAATTGGTGGATAAGAACCAAACGACGCTATTACTCTGAAGCGAAGAAGGGTAGACGACGAAAAAAAAAAAAATAAAATAAAATAAGAGTACTTTGCACGAGTAAAATGGCAACGGCGAAGAAAATCGTACCTAATATTTTATGAGGTATAGGTATATATACATATACGCTCGTTAGTAACAAAAATGTATATAAAGTCAACGTACCCTGTCGCGTCGATGTCAATAAAATAGTCTCTCGATAATGGACTGCTCATTTTTTCTCTCTATTTCGTGTAACAAGCTGAGTAAAGTGCTTTTCTTTTTTTACAGATACGTATTTTACACGTTACGGTATGAAATAATTTAATACGCGATATCTTTGTGTGGTATATCATTCTGGGGATTTTTCTTTTAATTTTTTAACGGAGGTATTTCACGGTGTAATTTACTTTGTAAATGTTGTTGTTATGGTTTTGGATGTTTTATTTTGCAATTCCTTTGTTATGTATTTTATTGTTATTTGTATTTACAAGGGTATTTTACGTGTTACATTTTAATGTTTTAATTTACACGTAACGATCTAACATTGTTAAAATTATTCATATTTTAACTTTTTGAATGTTTGATACATTTCCTTTTCTCTCTTCTTCTATAGACATATACGTATATTACACGTTGCAACGTAATTTACTGAAATAATTTATTACGTATTGTGTGTCATATTTTATATTGAGCAAAGATTAGAAAATGTTAATATTTATTTTTATTACTTTTTTTACAAGAGTATTATACACGTAACCATGTAAATTACTTTGTAATGTTATTGAGGCATTTCATATATTTGTTTTGTACGAAGGTATTTTAGATGCAACGTCAAAAATTACTTTGTAATGACGTTAGCATTTTTTATATATTTTATTTCTTTGGAAACCTTTTTAAAATGTAATAATTAAAACATTTTAAATTTAAAAATTTGAAAATTTATTTTAAAAACTTTAAAATTAAAATTTGAAGATTTTTTAAAAGTTTATTATAGTTTTTAAATTTAAATATTAAAATTTAAAATTTTTAATAAAGAATAAATTTATTATATTTCTTATTATTTATTTTTTATAAAGGTAAATTTGTCACATTCACTTGCATCAACAACTATCAAAATATTGTTCAATTAAATTAAATTAAATTCATAAAAAACTAGTACAAAAAATATAAATAATTGCAGTTAAAACAAACGTAAATAAGGTGCTCGTGTACGAAAAATTACATTATTATCAACAGTTATTATTAATTTTCAAAATAAGATTTATTCCAAATAAATACAGTAAATGTTAAGTAAAAATGCAAATATATATTATGTAATTTTCTCGGTATCGGTAAAAATCACAACCGAGTAATAACCTTCTGCTCTTTTTCAAAGCTTAAAATACGATTTTTTTTATTAAATGACTAAAACTAACCAATATCTCTATCGAAGGAATGCCCAATAGATAGTTTCACCTAACCTCAATTACCACTTGTGTAATACGAACGTAATATAATATTGTCATGTCTCTTAATCACCCACCATATTTTTACACTACATGCTATAGACACCCGATCGTAAAAAAATATACAACCGGAAGCGAGGAGAAACGACTTTCTTCCTCTTTTTTTATCATCATCATCGTGAGGACTCGTCGTAAACTCTCGATGTACATATAATTACACATGCATAATTGAAAGAGAATCGAATGGAAATTAGCCAAAGTTACACTCGTAAAAAAAAAGAGGAGCGTTTCGTACTTTAGAGGTTATACTTTTTATGTATTGTGTATTTTAACCTTTAACGATCGATCTATATATATGCGATGAGTATATGTGTGTGTATATAGGAGGCACATGGTCGAAATTGTACTTGTGGTTCTTCTTTCACGCGAAGATTATATTTTATCTTGGTTCGTAAAATTTGTCGAGTTTGTTTATATATATATATTCTGGGAAAAAATGATGTTATCTTTTTATAATGTAGTGTATATTTATAAGTGGGCCTATTTATTTTTTTTTTGTATTTTACTGCGTTTAATTGTAATGTGTTGATGAATATACATTGTTGTAGAATGGTGCGAGTAAATAAATGTGTATGCACTGATTTATGGATATTTATTCGATATTTTTGGGATTATTGATCGATTTTGGGTTATTTTTTTATTTCTTATTGGTCGTTCATTTTTTTTGGTTTATTCGACAGTTTTTTGCAATTTCTTTATTACACAGTTGTTTAAGGGGATGACGGAATCTAAAATAGCAATTTTCTTTATATGTTTTTACGGAATGAGGATTAATTTTTAAGAAAGTGGGTATAAGGTTAGGCTCTTGTACTTGCTTTGAACAATATGTATGATTAGTTTCAAATTTTTTTATTAAGAATTTCATTATGATTTTTAGGCTGGTAAAAAAACTGCTGTTTTTTCGATTGGGTATTATAGCTCAAAAATTGTTTATTTAAATTATTATTAAAAGAATTATTTTTTCTTATAAATCATATTAAATCTTTTTTAAATTTTTGAGTCGATATTTTGAATAAAATTTTTGGGTAGTTTAAGAATTGGAAACGCGTAGTTCCTTATAATTTAGGTTATTTATTGACAATTTTTTCTATTTTTAGATTGGAACTTATAACATTTGTGGAACGTTCTTTTAACCAAAATTTACCGTATAATTAAAAATGACCAATAACTCTGTAATTAATCTCCAAAGAATGGTGGAGAACTATAACCTCAACAATTTGTAATATATCGATTAATTTTGACCATGTATATTTACATTTAACATTTTTTCGCATTATTTCTCAGTTTTCATAACGTTGGATAATTATCAATTTTTTTTTCTCTTATCATTTCATTGATTATCATCATCTTTAAGTTTTTTATTATTGTTCGTTTTACTGCTGTACTAACCAAATAATTTAAATTGACAAAAAAATTATAGATCTATAAAAAAAAATAATTGCCAATAACCCTGATAAAAAAATGTCCACATAAATATCTATAGCAACAAGCCATTTTCTACCAATTTAAAAAAAACTGGCTATTTTCTACCTTAAATATCATTTCCAAATTTCTACTAGGTAAATAATGTTTCGTTTTCAACACTGTTGAATCCAACTGACACTCGATGAAGTGACGCGAGTTACACTTTCCTTTCACAATAAAATTTATATCAATCTTGAAATAAAACAACCATCATCAGCAGGTGTGTATGTACGTATATGTGATCCAAAAATCTAACCTTCAATTAATCGGATTAACAACTCCACGTATATGCGTACGATCAGATTCTTCCATTGTAAACACCTGAACCATATGTCAGGAAGTCAATTTCTTTTTTTTTTTTTTTGGACTTCGCAACGAATCGGGCTATTGTTCAAAATTCGGTAATCAAAAATGTAACGATATTAATAAAATTTCTATGTCGCGTTATCGTGAATTGCACGCGAGATCTCGTCGGTGCGATAGCTTCGTTAATTTGTCATGGGCACTTGTAGTGTCACCGCCATTTATTTTTTAATTCAGGTGCGGCTGACTACTATATATATGTAACAGTGATATCATCGGTCTTAGTGTATCGTATTGTTACATAGGGATGTGTGTGCGAGTGGGTGGGTGAAAATAAAAGAAAGAAATTTTTTTTTTCTATTGAAGATTTTAGGGTAAGAAAATTACCGTGACAGTATGGTTAATTTTATGACAATGTGTATTAGATATACACCCTGAAAAGTGGTTATACATTTGTAAGGTGTGATTGAAAAATTAGAGCTATATAAGAAGTAGGAAGAATAATTAATATGTGAAAATTACCGCATGTTGATATGCTAAATTTTAGATAACCAGAAAAATAGTGAAGAAAAAAATGTATTTTTATTATTTTTACGCTGAATTATAAAAAAAAATGACAAATAATTTTCCTCTAACGATGAAAAATCTCTGGATATCAACATAATCTCGTAATATTTATATTAACGTAGCTTTTAATGCTAACAATTTGGTACTAATTAGCGATTATTTTAGTAAATTAAAATTAACTTAATTGTAAATATATTAATAAATATTTACTATTATTGTACGTAAATTGTTTGCTACAAAAATATTATAGTTAGTTACATGATCAAATTGTTACAGTTTTTTTTACCAGTTATCACGTCAATACCATACCTGTATTACAATTAAAAAAGTGGGACTTCCATCAATCATATTGGACGAAGAGTAAGGCCTACCTTAATAAAGCATATTGGTTTGCAAAGCCCGATAAATTCTATATATACCGAATAATAAAAAAGAATAACAAAATTCAGTATATTAGTCGAACTGTTTTTGTTTAATTAAATATTTTTCACCAATAATTGGCTACCATTAAAAAA
This sequence comes from Theocolax elegans, assembly GCA_026168455.1. Classification (NCBI taxonomy): domain Eukaryota; kingdom Metazoa; phylum Arthropoda; class Insecta; order Hymenoptera; family Cerocephalidae; genus Theocolax; species Theocolax elegans. Next base: position 78,021,024 of record CM047429.1, read on the forward strand.
ATATATTTATTAATTTTTACTTTTACCACTAAGGGGATGTCGGACTCAGAAATGGTCATATTTGATATTTTTTTTATAAACAAATGAATGCATTTAAAAAAAAACCTGAACGTCTAGCTCTCAGGCATCTTTTAAGTAATATACCCAAATTTTTCCAAATTTTTAAATCTATAATTTGTTTACGATGTTTGGGTGGAAAGTTCATGTTCTCTTTCGACTAATAATTATCAACCAAAATATGTTTATTCAATTTTTTCTATTACTTAAAAAATTATTTTTTCTTTAAAAATCAATACTTTAGACACTTTATTATGTTTTAAGCTGTCCGTATAATTTTTTATTCAAATTTTTCATTGAACATTTTAAACATATAATTTTTGTGTTAAAAGGTATTAAAAATAATGTTAAATTAACTGAATTTCTTACATCTTGTTACTATACCTATTTTGAATAGTACACCCACGCACTAAAAATTAATTTTTACTTATAAAATATGTATTTAATCGGTTTTTTAAATAAAACTATGAATCCCAATTTTTTCTGGTTATAAAAAAAATGTTTGTATTTCCACCATGGTATATAATAATTTTATTGCATTGTAAGTCATTTAATAAAGATATTAATCACATAAATTAAACTTAAATAAAAACACCACAATTCAACCAGTTGCAATCTATAAAACAATCGCATATATCCCAGCCTCAAATCATGTAAAGTAGCCAATTTTCTCAATTCCGATAATCAAATTGAAAGAAAAGAAAAAAAAAGAGAGAAATTCTATTCTAAACTAATAACGGCATTCCGACAATCGTCGCGTAACCATGAATAATGGATAAATAATTGCGTTACGAGGGTGTATGTAATATACATGTATTGTATCCTTATCCTTTTACATCGTCGTAATTGGTGGATAAGAACCAAACGACGCTATTACTCTGAAGCGAAGAAGGGTAGACGACGAAAAAAAAAAAAAATAAAATAAAATAAGAGTACTTTGCACGAGTAAAATGGCAACGGCGAAGAAAATCGTACCTAATATTTTATGAGGTATAGGTATATATACATATACGCTCGTTAGTAACAAAAATGTATATAAAGTCAACGTACCCTGTCGCGTCGATGTCAATAAAATAGTCTCTCGATAATGGACTGCTCATTTTTTCTCTCTATTTCGTGTAACAAGCTGAGTAAAGTGCTTTTCTTTTTTTACAGATACGTATTTTACACGTTACGGTATGAAATAATTTAATACGCGATATGTTTGTGTGGTATATCATTCTGGGGATTTTTCTTTTAATTTTTTAACGGAGGTATTTCACGGTGTAATTTACTTTGTAAATGTTGTTGTTATGGTTTTGGATGTTTTATTTTGCAATTCCTTTGTTATGTATTTTATTGTTATTTGTATTTACAAGGGTATTTTACGTGTTACATTTTAATGTTTTAATTTACACGTAACGATCTAACATTGTTAAAATTATTCATATTTTAACTTTTTGAATGTTTGATACATTTCCTTTTCTCTCTTCTTCTATAGACATATACGTATATTACACGTTGCAACGTAATTTACTGAAATAATTTATTACGTATTGTGTGTCATATTTTATATTGAGCAAAGATTAGAAAATGTTAATATTTATTTTTATTACTTTTTTTACAAGAGTATTATACACGTAACCATGTAAATTACTTTGTAATGTTATTGAGGCATTTCATATATTTGTTTTGTACGAAGGTATTTTAGATGCAACGTCAAAAATTACTTTGTAATGACGTTAGCATTTTTTATATATTTTATTTCTTTGGAAACCTTTTTAAAATGTAATAATTAAAACATTTTAAATTTAAAAATTTGAAAATTTATTTTAAAAACTTTAAAATTAAAATTTGAAGATTTTTTAAAAGTTTATTATAGTTTTTAAATTTAAATATTAAAATTTAAAATTTTTAATAAAGAATAAATTTATTATATTTCTTATTATTTATTTTTTATAAAGGTAAATTTTTCATATTTCATTGCCTTCAAAGAATTTGATATTTCCAATTATTTATTATTTTTTTAATGTATTATATGCACATTACGATATAATTTAATAAATAAATAAATTCTACTTTGTTAAATGATCATTTATCCTTGGTTTTTTTTCATTTATTAAGCTGTTTAAAACCTAAAGGTTTTATTTAGTCTTACAAAAATTGCTATGGTGTATTACGTAAATTAGCATAGATTAAGGTGACAGTTGTAGTCGAGTTAAATAAATTATATTTTAAGGTTACATTTGTTTAAGAAAGAAGCGATTTTAATAGAATAAACTGGAATGTTGGATCCTGCAATTATAGATTCGCCATTGACAGGAGGGAGAAATTTGAGATTTTTTAAATTTTCGATGAGTGTGAATCTATGATTATTATACAAGTCGCATCACCACAATACATGATTTATGTTGTCAGGATATAAATTACATTAACACATATTGTTGCTTATGATTCCAACTCTCGCAAGAGTCAGTAAGGTTCTACAGTGATTTGCTCTTAATCGGTTGACAGTGACAGTATCAGAGCGTGATAAGTTTTTATTTGAGAACCAAGGAGGACTGTTTTATTTACAGATATATTTAAAATATTGTTTGCGAGAGAATAGGCTTTCATTTTTCAAGAAGTTCGTGGTGTTACTTTTGCACTGTTGATTAACATTTTGGAAGAGGTCAGTAAATGGAACTTTTTCAACACTTAAATTGCATGATACTGTCGCCTTCCTTGCAAGAGAATCAGCTGCTTCATTCAATTTTGTACTGTTTCTTTAAGGGGATGTCGTACCTTCATTTAAAATACACACTTACAGACATTAACTGATTTTTCTAATTTATCATTCATTTGTTCAATTGTACGAGTTAAGGCACATTCTATGTTGTGCAATAATTGTGCATGAGCTGATAAAATTAATAAAAACTGATAATTAAGAACTACATTTGAAAAATTAATTATAGAAATCTGTTATTTGTACGGACTCCCCTTAATATTTAAAATGCAATGACTAGTCTTAACGGGATGTCGGACCTAAATTAGAGGAATCTACACCTATCAATCCAAAAATTATATCTAAAATATTGCACTAAAAATCTGAAAAAAATCGTACGGATAGCTGAAAACATAAGGAAGGGCTTGACGTTTTGAACTTTTAATGAAAAAACATTACTTAAATAATACTTGAATAAACAATATTTGGTCGGTAATTATTAGTCAAAAAAAGCATAATTTTTCAACCCAAACATCGTGCCTAAATTATGGATTTAAAAATCTGGAAAAATTTGGGTATATTATTCAAAACATGCCTAAGGGCTTGACGTTTGGCGTTTTTTAAAAACTTTATTCATTTGTTTGTAAAAAAAGTACAAAATGACCTTTTTCTGGGTCCGACATCCCCTTAGAGCTCAAAGAATCAGAGTAAATTGAAACACGTTTATCTTTGTATTTTAAAGCAAGAGTGAGAGCACCGTTTAAAGCGACACACTCAGCAGTAAACACAGATTCGTTTTTATTTATACTACGTTTGACATAAGAGTCGGTTTCAGGATAAATACAAGCACAGCCGACACCTTCTGCGGTTTTGCTGCAGTCTGTGAAAATTGCTAGTGCGTCGCTTCTGGCAAGATGATCGTTGAATGTATCATTGCAGCTAATCGATTTTATAATTGAAGTACCTATGTTTGTGTTACCAGTGATGCTAGTTAAGAGGGTGTCGTAATCAAAACTATAAACGTTCAAGTTATCATGTGAGCTTAATACGTCGACGCATGATTTTGAGTACATAATACATTTAAAGAGTAAACTATGCTCATTAGCGTAGATACTTTGTTTTTTTTTTCGGATGAATGTAAGATTTTATTGATAGACTTCATATTTCATTGAAATATAATTATTTTCTTACAGACGTATTATTACGATGTAATTTAAATTAATTTATTTTATTTTGTTCAATCTTTATTTACATTATTTTTTTACAAATGTCTATTGCACATAACAATGTAATTTAATAAGTTGAATAAACTTTAGTTTGTTTCAGGTTTTATTATTTTTTTTTAGATTATAAAATATGGCATTTTGCGCTCCTCCAACTTTAAATTGTGTAACTTACCAATTAAATGCGAAAAAAAAGAGAAATTACGTTTACAATTCACTCAAATTATTTCCATATTTAATACAAGTTAAACACGTATAAGTAGCGTATTAAGCGTTCGGCTGTGCATCACAGATATAAATAGAATACTAGACCTGTATCTCAATAGGTCACTATAAATAGAACAGATAAAAATGTTTACTCTCAATTATTAATAACAATAATACGAATATACCACTAAAAATATAAATATACATTTTTATATATTATATACATGATTACATAACAATAACAATTACATAACAACGTGTACATTGTACAATATAGTATTAATTAAAAAAAATAAAATAATTTTAAAAAATTATTTTTTATTCTTATATTTGTTTATCACTAATTGTCGATACCAAAAAAAATTAAAAAACAAAAAAAAAAGTATACAGGTCCCACCGAGATTTGAACTCGGATCGCTGGATTCAAAGTCCAGAGTGCTAACCATTACACCATGGGACCTCGATGTCTCATCGAGTCGTAGAAGACGTTGAAAAGACAAAATGGACTTTATTAGCGAGTCGATTCTAGTGATGTAAACTTTTTAATGAGGAAAATCGTGTATTATGAAATATTTAATAAACAATTAACTATGTTGCGTAAACAAATAAATTGTGTTTTCGTGTATTTTGGATTTGCTCGTTTTTAGAAACTTTTATATAATAGAAATATTGCATATTTCGAAAGTATATTTTTTTATAATATTTATTATATTAATTATATTAGTTATAAATTTTTTAGAATGTTGATAACTGCGCGACAACCGTGTATCTGATATGGCGGGAATATCAAAGTAAAAAATGTTAGCATAATATGGCCAAAAAAGCAAACAAGGTTTTTTTTTTCTATTGAAGATTTTAGGGTAAGAAAATTACCGTGACAGTATGGTTAATTTTATGACAATGTGTATTAGATATACACCCTGAAAAGTGGTTATACATTTGTAAGGTGTGATTGAAAAATTAGAGCTATATAAGAAGTAGGAAGAATAATTAATATGTGAAAATTACCGCATGTTGATATGCTAAATTTTAGATAACCAGAAAAATAGTGAAGAAAAAAATGTATTTTTTATTATTTTTACGCTGAATTATAAAAAAAAATGACAAATAATTTTCCTCTAACGATGAAAAATCTCTGGATATCAACATAATCTCGTAATATTTATATTAACGTAGCTTTTAATGCTAACAATTTGGTACTAATTAGCGATTATTTTAGTAAATTAAAATTAACTTAATTGTAAATATATTAATAAATATTTACTATTATTGTACGTAAATTGTTTGCTACAAAAATATTATAGTTAGTTACATGATCAAATTGTTACAGTTTTTTTTACCAGTTATCACGTCAATACCATACCTGTATTACAATTAAAAAAGTGGGACTTCCATCAATCATATTGGACGAAGAGTAAGGCCTACCTTAATAAAGCATATTGGTTTGCAAAGCCCGATAAATTCTATATATACCGAATAATAAAAAGAATAACAAAATTCAGTATATTAGTCGAACTGTTTTTGTTTAATTAAATATTTTTCACCAATAATTGGCTACCATTAAAAAAATATATTTATTAATTTTTACTTTTACCACTAAGGGGATGTCGGACTCAGAAATGGTCATATTTGATATTTTTTTTATAAACAAATGAATGCATTTAAAAAAAAACCTGAACGTCTAGCTCTCAGGCATCTTTTAAGTAATATACCCAAATTTTTCCAAATTTTTAAATCTATAATTTGTTTACGATGTTTGGGTGGAAAGTTCATGTTCTCTTTCGACTAATAATTATCAACCAAAATATGTTTATTCAATTTTTTCTATTACTTAAAAAATTATTTTTTCTTTAAAAATCAATACTTTAGACACTTTATTATGTTTTAAGCTGTCCGTATAATTTTTTATTCAAATTTTTCATTGAACATTTTAAACATATAATTTTTGTGTTAAAAGGTATTAAAAATAATGTTAAATTAACTGAATTTCTTACATCTTGTTACTATACCTATTTTGAATAGTACACCCACGCACTAAAAATTAATTTTTACTTATAAAATATGTATTTAATCGGTTTTTTAAATAAAACTATGAATCCCAATTTTTTCTGGTTATAAAAAAAATGTTTGTATTTCCACCATGGTATATAATAATTTTATTGCATTGTAAGTCATTTAATAAAGATATTAATCACATAAATTAAACTTAAATAAAACACCACAATTCAACCAGTTGCAATCTATAAAACAATCGCATATATCCCAGCCTCAAATCATGTAAAGTAGCCAATTTTCTCAATTCCGATAATCAAATTGAAAGAAAAGAAAAAAAAAGAGAGAAATTCTATTCTAAACTAATAACGGCATTCCGACAATCGTCGCGTAACCATGAATAATGGATAAATAATTGCGTTACGAGGGTGTATGTAATATACATGTATTGTATCCTTATCCTTTTACATCGTCGTAATTGGTGGATAAGAACCAAACGACGCTATTACTCTGAAGCGAAGAAGGGTAGACGACGAAAAAAAAAAAAAATAAAATAAAATAAGAGTACTTTGCACGAGTAAAATGGCAACGGCGAAGAAAATCGTACCTAATATTTTATGAGGTATAGGTATATATACATATACGCTCGTTAGTAACAAAAATGTATATAAAGTCAACGTACCCTGTCGCGTCGATGTCAATAAAATAGTCTCTCGATAATGGACTGCTCATTTTTTCTCTCTATTTCGTGTAACAAGCTGAGTAAAGTGCTTTTCTTTTTTTACAGATACGTATTTTACACGTTACGGTATGAAATAATTTAATACGCGATATGTTTGTGTGGTATATCATTCTGGGGATTTTTCTTTTAATTTTTTAACGGAGGTATTTCACGGTGTAATTTACTTTGTAAATGTTGTTGTTATGGTTTTGGATGTTTTATTTTGCAATTCCTTTGTTATGTATTTTATTGTTATTTGTATTTACAAGGGTATTTTACGTGTTACATTTTAATGTTTTAATTTACACGTAACGATCTAACATTGTTAAAATTATTCATATTTTAACTTTTTGAATGTTTGATACATTTCCTTTCTCTCTTCTTCTATAGACATATACGTATATTACACGTTGCAACGTAATTTACTGAAATAATTTATTACGTATTGTGTGTCATATTTTATATTGAGCAAAGATTAGAAATGTTAATATTTATTTTTATTACTTTTTTTACAAGAGTATTATACACGTAACCATGTAAATTACTTTGTAATGTTATTGAGGCATTTCATATATTTGTTTTGTACGAAGGTATTTTAGATGCAACGTCAAAAATTACTTTGTAATGACGTTAGCATTTTTTATATATTTTATTTCTTTGGAAACCTTTTTAAAATGTAATAATTAAAACATTTTAAATTTAAAAATTTGAAAATTTATTTTAAAACTTTAAAATTAAAATTTGAAGATTTTTTAAAAGTTTATTATAGTTTTTAAATTTAAATATTAAAATTTAAAATTTTTAATAAAGAATAAATTTATTATATTTCTTATTATTTATTTTTTATAAAGGTAAATTTTTCATATTTCATTGCCTTCAAAGAATTTGATATTTCCAATTATTTATTATTTTTTTAATGTATTATATGCACATTACGATATAATTTAATAAATAAATAAATTCTACTTTGTTAAATGATCATTTATCCTTGGTTTTTTTTCATTTATTAAGCTGTTTAAAACCTAAAGGTTTTATTTAGTCTTACAAAAAATTGCTATGGTGTATTACGTAAATTAGCATAGATTAAGGTGACAGTTGTAGTCGAGTTAAATAAATTATATTTTAAGGTTACATTTGTTTAAGAAAGAAGCGATTTTAATAGAATAAACTGGAATGTTGGATCCTGCAATTATAGATTCGCCATTGACAGGAGGGAGAAATTTGAGATTTTTTAAATTTTCGATGAGTGTGAATCTATGATTATTATACAAGTCGCATCACCACAATACATGATTTATGTTGTCAGGATATAAATTACATTAACACATATTGTTGCTTATGATTCCAACTCTCGCAAGAGTCAGTAAGGTTCTACAGTGATTTGCTCTTAATCGGTTGACAGTGACAGTATCAGAGCGTGATAAGTTTTTATTTGAGAACCAAGGAGGACTGTTTTATTTACAGATATATTTAAATATTGTTTGCGAGAGAATAGGCTTTCATTTTTCAAGAAGTTCGTGGTGTTACTTTTGCACTGTTGATTAACATTTTGGAAGAGGTCAGTAAATGGAACTTTTTCAACACTTAAATTGCATGATACTGTCGCCTTCCTTGCAAGAGAATCAGCTGCTTCATTCAATTTTGTACTGTTTCTTTAAGGGGATGTCGTACCTTCATTTAAAATACACACTTACAGACATTAACTGATTTTTCTAATTTATCATTCATTTGTTCAATTGTACGAGTTAAGGCACATTCTATGTTGTGCAATAATTGTGCATGAGCTGATAAAATTAATAAAAACTGATAATTAAGAACTACATTTGAAAAATTAATTATAGAAATCTGTTATTTGTACGGACTCCCCTTAATATTTAAAATGCAATGACTAGTCTTAACGGGATGTCGGACCTAAATTAGAGGAATCTACACCTATCAATCCAAAAATTATATCTAAAATATTGCACTAAAAATCTGAAAAAAATCGTACGGATAGCTGAAAACATAAGGAAGGGCTTGACGTTTTGAACTTTTAATGAAAAAACATTACTTAAATAATACTTGAATAAACAATATTTGGTCGGTAATTATTAGTCAAAAAAAGCATAATTTTTCAACCCAAACATCGTGCCTAAATTATGGATTTAAAAATCTGGAAAAATTTGGGTATATTATTCAAAACATGCCTAAGGGCTTGACGTTTGGCGTTTTTTAAAAACTTTATTCATTTGTTTGTAAAAAAAGTACAAAATGACCTTTTTCTGGGTCCGACATCCCCTTAGAGCTCAAAGAATCAGAGTAAATTGAAACACGTTTATCTTTGTATTTTAAAGCAAGAGTGAGAGCACCGTTTAAAGCGACACACTCAGCAGTAAACACAGATTCGTTTTTATTTATACTACGTTTGACATAAGAGTCGGTTTCAGGATAAATACAAGCACAGCCGACACCTTCTGCGGTTTTGCTGCAGTCTGTGAAAATTGCTAGTGCGTCGCTTCTGGCAAGATGATCGTTGAATGTATCATTGCAGCTAATCGATTTTATAATTGAAGTACCTATGTTTGTGTTACCAGTGATGCTAGTTAAGAGGGTGTCGTAATCAAAACTATAAACGTTCAAGTTATCATGTGAGCTTAATACGTCGACGCATGATTTTGAGTACATAATACATTTAAAGAGTAAACTATGCTCATTAGCGTAGATACTTTGTTTTTTTTTCGGATGAATGTAAGATTTTATTGATAGACTTCATATTTCATTGAAATATAATTATTTTCTTACAGACGTATTATTACGATGTAATTTAAATTAATTTATTTTATTTTGTTCAATCTTTATTTACATTATTTTTTTACAAATGTCTATTGCACATAACAATGTAATTTAATAAGTTGAATAAACTTTAGTTTGTTTCAGGTTTTATTATTTTTTTTTAGATTATAAAATATGGCATTTTGCGCTCCTCCAACTTTAAATTGTGTAACTTACCAATTAAATGCGAAAAAAAAGAGAAATTACGTTTACAATTCACTCAAATTATTTCCATATTTAATACAAGTTAAACACGTATAAGTAGCGTATTAAGCGTTCGGCTGTGCATCACAGATATAAATAGAATACTAGACCTGTATCTCAATAGGTCACTATAAATAGAACAGATAAAAATGTTTACTCTCAATTATTAATAACAATAATACGAATATACCACTAAAATATAAATATACATTTTTATATATTATATACATGATTACATAACAATAACAATTACATAACAACGTGTACATTGTACAATATAGTATTAATTAAAAAAAATAAAATAATTTTAAAAAATTATTTTTTATTCTTATATTTGTTTATCACTAATTGTCGATACCAAAAAAAATTAAAAAACAAAAAAAAAGTATACAGGTCCCACCGAGATTTGAACTCGGATCGCTGGATTCAAAGTCCAGAGTGCTAACCATTACACCATGGGACCTCGATGTCTCATCGAGTCGTAGAAGACGTTGAAAAGACAAAATGGACTTTATTAGCGAGTCGATTCTAGTGATGTAAACTTTTTAATGAGGAAAATCGTGTATTATGAAATATTTAATAAACAATTAACTATGTTGCGTAAACAAATAAATTGTGTTTTCGTGTATTTTGGATTTGCTCGTTTTTAGAAACTTTTATATAATAGAAATATTGCATATTTCGAAAGTATATTTTTTTATAATATTTATTATATTAATTATATTAGTTATAAATTTTTTTAGAATGTTGATAACTGCGCGACAACCGTGTATCTGATATGGCGGGAATATCAAAGTAAAAAATGTTAGCATAATATGGCCAAAAAAAGCAAACAAGGTTTTTGTCTTATATTATTTATATTACAGTACGACTTAGATTATAGTAAAAAATAGATACGATTAATAATACAATGAAAAACAACAGTAATCCATTAAACAATGTTATTAATTGATGAATAATTAAGTAAAACGATAATATAGCCAATTTATGGTCAATCTATAATAATAATAATAATAATAACATGATAATAATTCACTCATTTATTATAGTTACAATTTTTAAGTAGGTAAAAATGCTATCCTACAAATAATGCAATAACTCAAGTAAAAATATCACTTTAATATGGCCAATTTATAACTAATCACTAGTAATAAAATTTTTTACAGTGAAATGATAAATAAAATTCACTTTAATAGTTTTGATCCCCAGAAAATGTATCTTGGTAAAACATAATAATACTCTGATAACCGGAGTAAAAATTTTAAAATTAAATAGTCAATTTACAGCTAATAATTGATAATAAGATTCCTACAAGTAAAAAGGTGTAACAGTATACATTTATTGTTGTAAATAATTGTTACATATCATTAAAAACAATTTATTTTTAAAGTTTAATACGCTCGTGAAATTTTATGTTATATTAAATTTAACGGTCTATACGAGCCAGAATATATAAATATTCTTAATCATCAGTCAATGGTGTGCTACAATTCGTAGCCTCTACGCAAAGCTGAATGAGCATAAATAATTTAATTCGGGAGACTAAGTAAGTTAAATTGAAAATATTAATGTGGAAATAAAAAATATTATTAAGGTAACTTTAAATACAAAGATAAAGAAAATGTAAGACAAAATTATAAACAGAATATATATATGTATATAAAATTTAAAAAACATCTCAAAAAAAGAACACGCTTCACCCATATACACACACATTTCTCTTCTCGCTCATTCTGACGTACATACACACCGTACATTGAAAAAAGTTGACACACACGTACACATCCTTAGGTCTCCCCCTTTGATTTGCGTGGATTTTCAAAAGTATATATATATATACATCGACTTGTGGATCTCGAGCGTGTAGAGAGGACATTATAACCACCCCTGTATATATGTCTCGTCGACTACTTTGCCTAGTATATCCGAACCCCTAATTGAACGGAAACCGGCAATAAATATTATGTCGGTGCTCCTTGCCTTTTCTTCGTATTGTGTGTGTATGTATATATGTATATGCCTATACATTCACACAAACGGGTCGTTTCGGGTCGTCGTATTGGGGTTCGGATTTTATAATATGGCCGGGCGGTGTACATCCGATACAAAACACCCCTTTTTAAAAAGGCGACGATTCTTTCGTTTTTTTCTTTTTAGCTCACACCGGAACCGGATGTGCAATCGTGTCTTCTTTCTAAACTATAAATCAAATCGTATGTATATTAAAATTGATTAAATAGTGTATGGAAGATTTTGAGGCTATGTAGGGTGGATTGTCAATGAAATTATAAAATCATAAAATTGATAATAACGACTGAAGGATTTTGAGATTATTTAGATAATTGATTCTTAATGGAATTACACATATAAAATTAATAATGGTGTCCGAAATGTCGAGCAAAATTTAAAATTACGATTGTTTTATGCAATTGTATAATTTAAAAAACTTACCTGAATTATCAAGAAATTCATAAGCAATTATTCATTACATTTATATATTATTAAGTATAGCGCGAGTGTAATACAATCATTATCATGGGTTTCACGTTGTGCTAATTTTTTATTAAAAATATATTTTTTTTTTCTAATATGAAGTTTTGCAGCGCTCTTAATATAAATTTTCAATTGTGTGTTTTGTAAACGAGCAGTTCGAGTTGTTTGATTATTTAAGTTTTTTTAAAGAAATTTTAGGTTTCATTAATACATAGAATTTTTTTTATAAACTTTTTTATAAAATTTTGTTTTCGAATATTAGCACATGCACTTGAAAATAAAATTTTAATTCAGTAAACTTTAGGAAACAGTCCGGTTTGTTGTGCTCTAAATTTTGATTAATAATTCTAAAAAAAAATTTATTTTTTGTTACTAAATAATTCGTATGTACTTATATTTGATTTGTATTAAATTTATATTTAAAACAATTCTTTCTAAAAACTGTTTCTACATTCAATATTCCAAATACAACGTGCATTTTATCAATACAGAAATCTAATTAATTATATAAAAAAAAAATTTTTTATAATTACGACATTCGATTTTATACTTATACCGACCTCAAAGACCCTCGGTACGCGAAAATTTCGTAAAATAAAAATCGGAAGGCTCAATTCCGCATGCAACCATCTATATACGCAAAAGCTCCACACCCTTCCACTCCACGATCTTCCATTTACATCCACTCGCTCGCACGCACGCAAAAAAGAAAGGAGTACCCAACGCATCCGAAGGAATTTCCATCACGTCGAGCTTTCACATCAGAAACAACCACGGAAAAGTCATATCTTCCTCCTTCCACCCCTTACCTTTGATTTTCCCTTATTCTTTAATCTTTGGTATGTGTATCAGAGAAGTGCACGTACATAATCGCAACAAACCTCCTCATTCCTGTATTATCATACGAAAGCGAACAATATACGCACACGTACACGCAACTCATATATATATATACAAGACACACGCACACGCACACACGCATGGACACGCGCATATACAAACGAAGGAGCTCAAAGTATCGAACGGTTAACCTGGAGTGACATATATATATATGAGCATAGTAGTCGGTGCGGTCCTTCAAAGACAAGGTTTCCTTTTCACGTTGACGCATTGTACACGACGATATCAAAGACAACGAACCGTGTATTAATTTTTCCTCGTCATGGATGCACCCGCGGCTTCGTTATCATCTATCACGTGTATTATATATACATATACATATATAATACGTAATCTTTTAAGTATATACATGTCGTTATAAAGATATAAACATGTTAAATTAATTTTATTGTTATTATTATTATTTAAATTTAATTTATTATTATTGTACAATTATGGTATCCTTTTATTTTCAGATTAGTTTGTGCGACTATAGTGAAGAAGTCGAAGAAACCAACCGAGTGGTTGATCGTGATTGTGAACGGTAATGAAGTGATGATAAAAAATATGATAGTTGTTTTTATTGTTTATTTTATATCATGTTAGAAATTTTATTAAATTTCATTTGGCATACACTTTTATAAGATTATGAAGTGAGGTTACGTTGGACTGTTGTAGTCGACGTTGTCAATTGAATTATATAGAAATCTATATTCGTGTGTAAAACATGTAACGTTTTTAAATCCAGAATAAAAATGGCCAAGCGTTGTGAAATACCAAATAAATGCCTAATTGATGGCAAAAAATTATCGATGCTTTATTTAACCTTGCTTAGTGGATATAACCTCCAAAGTGAATCTCATTAACATGCCCTGACACACGTTAGCATCTACTTTGATCTCGAAGAATGCACACACACACACACGCACACACGCACGCACACGCGCATAACCCCCAAGTTGTTATACAACACGCGTTTCTAATTATCAAGAAAAAGAGGAGAAAAAAAAATATTAACCGGAAGTCAACTTTCTCACCCCATACATATACATGTACATACGTAACCTCTTCCAACCCTTCTTCGATTCTGTGAATATATATATAGGGTAAGCTTATATGGAGAGTACGTGTGTGCCCACGCATTATCTCGCTCTATTATATATGCCTTTGCCTCTCTCTCTCTCTCTCTCTCTCTCTGTGCGTATGCGCCTGTTGGGTTCGATGACCGGGATGAGCCTGTGTGAGCTTTGATGGATAGTCATGATCGTCAAGACAAATATCATCGACCACCTGTCTATACCTCAACCGCCCGGATTTCCACTATTTGGATTAATTAAACATTTCTTTTTATAACCTGTAAATTAATCATATATGTATACCTGTAAATGTATACCTGGTTTATTTCATGGCGGAGTCTGAAACAATAAGTATTTGAAGTTATGTTAGTGATAAGCAGTTGTCAGTGGAACGGCACCTATATTCGTTAATTGATAATGATACGCTTTCTCTATTTTGAAGAGATTTTTTAACTTTTCAGAAGAGATAAGTACTCAATTCAAAATCCAGAAGAAAGCTTAGATCAAGTATAGATGTGGTATAAAAAATAAGAAAATGATGAAATTCTAGCCAAAAACGTTAATACTTTATTACTGCTAAATTTTAGTTAAAATTGAGTAAATTTCTTATTTTCTCTATAACTTTCCTCCAAATCGACTAATTTGTGCTTCTTTTTTTTTAAGTCACATCTATTTAATCTCAGCTTTCTTCCGAAAGGCTATACGCACTCCAAACTCTCGAAAAGATTCCAAAGATTCCAAAGACTTTAAAAGTCTTTAAAAGTCTTCAAAACAAAGACTCTTTATAAATCTTTGGAAGTCTTTGAAAAGTCTTCAGATTTCATATCGAGATAAAAAAATTGTTCTTAGTGAAATTTCAATAAGATTCCTAAAGATTGCTTTAGTTATTCATACCTTAACGCGCTACCCTAAAAATTTGGCTTTCCTTATATTTTTATATTACGAAACATCCTAGAGTCCAATAGTGAGAGTTGGATCCGTAATCCAAAGCCCGGGACCTCTCCAAGTTAGTGTTTAAATTCGCAAAATTTTTATCAAAGAAATCTCTATAAATAAAAATCTAAAATTTTTCAAGGTAACGTTATTGTGAAATTTACATTCAATACTAATTAACTTATATTTTACTTACATGTATTTAAAGGCAAATGACGATATAATGAAAAATGTTTCATTATCTGAGGAAAAGAAAGATCCCGTTCAACCATTTCTAATATCCGTCACTGAAACATATAAAGTATTCGTAGGAAATAATATAATTGGTGCATTTGACATTCTTGTTAAAATGCAATTTGTTTTTGATCTTCAATTTTCTCCAGATTTAAAAATATTTTATAATTTTATTGCTTCCAAATGTATTTTTTATTAATTTTAATTTATTTTATATTAATTTTAATTTTTTCCCAGTGATGTACAATGCCAAGCTGAAACTGATATAAATATGGATTAAAAATGTATATTTAAAATAAGACAAAAATAGTCTGATTATTGCAGTAATTTAATAATATAATTAATCTATAATTAATAACATTAATACTTTGTTAATATATATTATATTTTGACAAATTAAAATAAGTAAAAATAATATTTATCGTTATAAATAATACTTTTTTAGATTATGTATATACCGATCACATGGTGAAGATGACTCTTACTTCGTAATTATCACTCGCTGGAAAAATCAATAATCACTGTTTACCGACTATCTCTATTTTTACTAGTTAAAAGAGTGCATTTATGACTCGTTAAAAGTGATATTCACTCTTCAAACATTAAAGTAAGAAAGAATTTGAGATTCTATAGGATCAATATTATTAATGCATTCGAATTATATAAATAATACTTCAAAGATTGCTTTAACGAGTCAATTTGATTGTCTAATTGCACAACGTTTCGGAGATATATTTGTCTCTATCTTCAGGTGCTAAACTTTATTAATAATAATTAATACATTGAATATATAATGGTCAACAACAAAAAGATTTTTACGTTAACATTATCACAATGCGTTTATCAACTTGTCATTGTTTCAAATTGTCATTTTGTATCTATAATTATTTACAATAAATTATTTATTATTTATTATAGCAACAAGAATGAATAATTAATTAACTAAATACTCACAGAAGTTGGAAAGCAATAAGAGTCAAATTTTTTCTTCCTTTTCATTTTAATTTCACTTAATACTCAATTAAAGCTCGAAAATTAAAAATATTAAGTCAATTTAATAATTTAAATAAATTAAGCAATAAACAAACAATTCACAATATCACAACAGAAAACAATATAAATTATACACGGAACGAAACATTCACTGTGAAAGCTGTATACGACTGAAAACAATTTAAATTCAAACATAAATATGACTAGAAAAATGATCGATAATTTAGGAACCTATATAGTTAACTAAGCAAATGGTAATCGGTAATCCAGAAAATTATAAAACGCGCAATATTTGAAACTAATTAAAACTATTTATGTCAGAAGAAAAATTTTATATAAAATAAATATGAGTTAAAAATTCTACCAAAAAATACAACTCACGAGTGTGAAATACAATATATGTAATACTTCAAAGAATTCATGGTTATGCCAGAATCGATATTGTAAATGTAATCGAAATATACAATTCTCGATGATGTCTGAAAAAAAATTGAGGTTATACAGCTAAGCACTTATGAATGAAATTATACGTATATAATTGATAATATTAACTGTCGTTAACTAAATAATTAATTATCATAAATCAATGTAATTAAAATTAATTAATATTAATGATACTTTAGAGAATTCGAGGTTATATAATTAAACGAATCTGAATAAAGTCAAACCTAAAAATTGATAGTAATGCCCGAATACCCACAAAATTGAAATAATAATACAATACATAAAAAAATTTAAGGTTATGCATAATACGTATAATTGATTGTGAAAAATTCAATAACATTTATCTTAGTGCGACTAAGTGAAAGAGACGACGAAAAAAAAATGAAGAAGAAGTAAGAGAGAAAGTGTCAGACTGTCATCTCTTGAGCAGAGCATCACTAAACGCGCCACGTGCCGTAGACAGTAGCGTAGCGAACCGTTTATAATTCCTATTCCGTATACGCGAAACGCGTGTGAAGCGACGTCAGGGCGTTAGGTACACGTGTATTTAGAGCCCTTTTTCTTCCCATCGTGCAGTTTATCGCGATCGACGTGCATATATCTATAGATTTTTTAAATGAATAGAAAATTTTTTTGCTCTTCGACAGTTTGAGTGGAGTTGAAATGAGTAACCTATAGAAACGTTGAGTATGAAGTTAAGAGGATTTTAATTTTATAACCTAAAATCTGTTTTCTTCTATAGATTAGGTTGTTAAGTAGATAATAGGATGATTCTTTAGCAATAAGATTTATTTTGAATTGCGAGAGTGATCGATAAATTCGTAGTTTCTTTCTGAAAATTTATATGAATCAAATTGACGAAAACCGTTTAAATTTTACAACCTATTTCTTTTTTTGGGTGTAGCTAAATCTCAATCGTCCAAAAATCGTTACAAATTTAACCATGATTATCGAGTAATAAATTAGGGTAGTTTGGTGGTTCAGAATATCATTTCATTACTAGTGAAATTTATTTACATTTTTAGCTCATTTTTTGTTCAAACATATAGGAAGTTGATTGTCTAAAAATTGTTACCACTTTGATTAGAAAGTTAGAAACAGATTAGATTCTTTTAGGTTAGGTACTTTAATTTTTTATAGAATCTTCTTAAGATTACGAAATAATATAATTCGTATACAAAAGTCTCCACATTATGTAGTTTGTAATTTATTTAGTAAGTTGAAATAGTTCTAACAAATATTCGATTATTAACGAAAAAGTGTCTAACATTTCTAAATTTATCTTTATTTCCAAATTTTTTTAACTTGTAATATATATTTTATGCTAGGATAGTTTTATTCTATTAATTTTATTATCAACAGAATCATTCAATAATTTTATTATTAATAAAAAGGTGTGTAAATATTCTAAAACACATATTATAATTTTTTATACGCTAATGTACTCCAGACAATCGTTCATTCGATTATTCACTGAAAATTATCTAAATTTTATTTACCCCTTATCCGCTTACGCTTAACCTAAGCCTATCCCAATTTTTCACACAAATCCGAAGATCTAAACCATATTTTCAATGTTTCCCAACCTCAAATTCTATCTGAACCATTTTTTCCCTAACCTATTTCAAAACCTTGTCGCTACATATACTCCAGCCGCTCCAATCACGCGCATAAAATAATTAAAGTTTATATCATCACACCCAATCCATTTTATCATCATATTTATCATCATCATAATTTCAAGATTACACACATACACACACACAACAACGAACAAAAGGCTCACTCCCACCAATTGCAAATCAGCCACCAAGTTGTTTTTCCCCGAGTAGCCATGCCAGACCAAAGTTACATAAAAGAGCCACCCCTATCCCGGCACGTGGCGCGCTTCGATTTTAAAACGAAGAGGTTAGGAATGATATCTTCAGGGATGACACACGCGCGACCGACCCTACCCCAGCCCGACGACCCTTCGAAATATAATAAAAAAAAAATGCTAATCGATGTATTTTTAATTGTACTTTTCAACAAAAAAAAAATTTTCAATTGTACCCCCGTAGTTTTTTAGAAAAAAAATCCTAAAGTACTAGAATATTAATCCGCCAATAGCTCCTTTTAAAGTGGTTTTAACGTTAAAGGAAAGGTGCAGAAAAATTGTACCTTTTTTATACTTAATTGTACCACCGTTACTTTTGCGAAATAATATAATACAATAAATAAAAAATCAAAAAAATTGTACTGACATAATGCAAATATATTTCCAGTCACCGCGCATGCGCGGTCACCGGAAATACGAGAAACGCATGCTTATGGCGCGTTATTTAAAAGTCATGAATAGATCAAAAAATGCTCGAAAGATGTTATAAAAAATAGTCAACGATGTATATTCATTTATCTTTCATAAACTTTACAGAAAATTCAATTGTACCACCTGAGGTTTTGAGAAAAAAAAAGTTATTGTCAGGTTACAGGTGGAAACGTTGAAAGCAGCGTGTACAACAGCTGTTTAACAATTAACAGACATATTAAATATTCTTTTTCATTTGTTCTTAATTGTACCATCATTAGTTTGTTGGTTTACACATTAAATTTGAGCAAAAATAATTAAATAATTACCAGCGGGCCTATGAAGGCAGGCGTCTTAAAATCGCGAAAAATGCAAGTAACAACAAAAGTGTTTATTATTTATGAGGCTTATGTGGGTATTTGACAGTTATGTAGACACTAGACAGTCGTCTATAACTCGTTTTGGGTTGAAAAATTGAGAAGTAAGTACGGCCCCGTCTTAGTCAATAACCTGAGGGATAGTTTATTTTTAAAAACATAAAGCAAATCAACAATAAAAATATGGTCCACCCTATCTATGCATACATACATATAATTTTAAATTTCGGGGTTTATGACGCCCATGACAGAGAAGGAAGATACGTACTTTAGTACGATAAAAAGAGACAGAAAAGATTATGGAGCCCCGGCTCCATAAACCTGCCATATTAACAATGAGTGGGAAAGAGATAGGGTTATTGGAATTTAACATACGAGGCTCCATAACCCCCTATATCCAAATGTATATATATATATATATATATTAAATTACGTATATAATATTATTTATATATATATATATATATATATAATTATATGGAAAGGTATTTATCTGAACTCTTTATTATTGATTTGCTTTATGTTTTTAAAAATAAACTATCCCTCAGGTTATTGACTAAGACGGGGCCGTACTTACTTCTCAATTTTTCAACCCGAAAGAGTTATAGACGACTGTCTATATATAAGTCTCAAATACCTACATAACCCTCATAACTAATAAACACTTTTGACTTTTTTTATGAAAAAACTATAAAAGCCTTATAATAATGCATCTTCTTTAGGATTATAACCAAAAAACGGGGTTACAAGGTCAAATAACCGAGCGTTACTTGCTTTTTTCGCGTTTTTAAAACGCTTGAGTTCATAGGCGTCACAACCGCACATGCGCATAGTGCGCCCGTTCGTTCAGCTAATTATTTACTATTGTTTCTAATTGATTCCCATTAATAAATACAAAGTTTGACGATTGTACTATTACGTACAGATAATGTACATTTTTTTATTTACTCATAGTAGTAGAGTTAAATATCAATGATTTGGAGGGTACAATTACTTTTTCCACAAATTCTGGTAATTAATAATAATAATGCGACGATGGATATTTTATCAATGCCTGCCATGCATTTTTTCCCTTTTTTACGATTTTAAAATCTCGCGCGGTTGAAAATCTCGTGTGCATGCGAATCTCGCACTTCCGTTGGCCGCGCATGCGCAGTAGCTGAAAACGGACTGTCAATCAGACGATATTGCTTTTTTAATATTTTTGCGTTATACCGTTATTTTTTCGGAAAAGTGAGGGTGGTACAATTAAGTACGAAAAAGGTACAATTTTTTTACACCCTAATTAGGACGAAGGAACGATTGTAAGGTGAGGTATCGGTGTTTTAATATTGCAATACTTTGTCATTTTTTTTCTCAAAAACGGTGGGGGTACAATTAAAATTTCTTGTTTTTTTAGAAAGTACAATTAAAAATACATCGGATAGCATTTTTTTTTTTATAAAATTCCGTAGGTCGGCGGGCTGGGGTAAGGCCGGTACACGCGCGCTCAAAAATGGGTGGGGGGAGGGGGGAACAGGCTGAGTGTCCGGAATTAACGATCACGAAAATACGTGAAGTTAGCGTCACGCCTGGTAACAAAATGGCCTGTGACTAATGCGCACGCGCGAGATTCTCTTCTTCCTGTTCTCGAGTGTATGTAGATACACACACGTATATATATATACCTTACTCTACAAAATCATTGGCATATTGTTCGTACGCTCTCGAAGGGGGGTTGTGTGAGTATTTTTTTTATTCTTTACGAGCCGAAGATGATAATTAATGGCAGGAAACGTAAGCATATTACCAGCTCGTGACTCTCGTTACGCTTGGCTAGATGCGTCTCTAGTATGTTTCTTTTTTTTATTTCTTTATACGTGTGTGTCTGGCGGTGATCGTGTTTTATAGGTTACGCGCGTTCGTTTTTCTTTTCCTCTTCGAACATTAGCATATATGGGCGCTTTGTTTTCTCGGGTAGAGACGATCGGTTCGTCGATTTTCGGTGGATAATGTACCGGAATATTAGTTTCTTTCTTTTTGTAGAGTTATTATCACACTTACGTGGTAATACGCGGTACGGTCAGTTATGGTAAAGTCATTCGTTGGAAAAATTAATGAAGAACGAGAAGATTATAGGTCATGTTTCTATTATTTGATGTGAGCGATGAGGTGTGGCTAACCGGATTTGATCGTCTGGACTGGAATTAAATTATGGTAAGCGATACATTGTAGAAATTTTTTTCAATATTTAATAATAATTTTGAGAATAATATGTAATTATTAGTTCCTTATTAGGTTTTTTATTATTTTACGGGAGTAAGGTAGAATTCAAAGAATTTGGAAAACGTTTGTTTTCCCAAAAAGTGTCACCTCATCTTAAAATTTTTAATTTCGAATATGATTGCCTGAGCAGAATTCTGTGACATTTTTCTGGAATAGGACTTGAAACAATTGTGAATTAATTATTCAAGAGCGGATTTACGAATTTTATGAATCGTATTAGGGTCAAATTCGGTAACCAAATCAGAATCTGAATAATAACCTAAGTAAATAATTCCGGGTCAGAACCAGATATAACCAGTCTTCCGGAAACAGATCTGGGTTAAACAAGATAATCTGATCAGGATCTGATTAATTCCGTTCTGAAGCAATGATTAACTAAATTCGGTAGATGAGGACCGGAAGACGATCTTCTGAAAAAAATATGGCCTATCGCGTTACCATATAGGGACCGGATAACATATTTTTCTAAAAAAAAAATAGAATATGGGCTTATTACGGCTATAGAATTAGGATGAGATTTAACCAATCTTCTAGAATCGGGTCTGGGTCAAACAAGGTAACCTGATCAGGACTCACATAATTTCCTTTAGAAACAATTTTTAACTTACCATATCGGGGCCGGACAAAATTTTTCGAAAATAGAATATGGACTTATTATGATAACCGAATCAGGACCAGGTTTAACGAATCTTCTGGAAACAGATTTGATTTAAAATAAAGTGATCTGATTTGGACCTGATTTGGACCTTTATATATACATTTCCGAATTATATCCAGTTAAGGACCATCCGATGATTTCTCGTAAAAGAATCTTACGTTGCATACATCCCCAAATCAGGACCTGATCAACGAATCTTCCAGTACCTGAACAGGGATCAGGTGGGGTCCGATTTGTCGAAGGTTCATTTAAAATGTGTGCGATATTTCGAATTTTAAAAATTAGAATAATTTTTTTGTTATTTCAAACCGAGAAAATAGAATGATCATTACTTCGAAAGTAATAAAATCGTCAGTTATTTTGTATTAGGTGGAATATTTTGAATTCCAAATAGTAGATAAATAATGTTCTATATCATTGTCTGTTATCAACGTGTTAATAAACCAATATTATAAAAGTTATTTCTTCACACTTAAAAGTTCGAATTTTCGGAACAAATCTCTAAAAACTGAAGAACTCATTATTTTCGAAGTAATGATTTTTCTATTTCTCTTGATTCTAAATAATAAAAATGCATTTCTAATTTTTGAAATTCGAAACAGTACACACGTTTTGAATGAGTTTTCGACAAATCGGACCCCTCCCCAAGGATCAGCTAAATTTCCACTTAACATCCTACATGAAACATCACATAGGCACATCCTACATACACTACATACACTATTACCAAATCTCTGCTAATAATAACTACATCCGGACATTACCATATTACCCTAAAAAAATCCCTCCTCCTCTTCTGAAAACTTACAATATTAAAAACGATTTCAAATTATATAACACCCTCGATCGAAAAAAAAGAACAGCGCGTCGCACGTGTAAGAACAACTCCCACACGATTAATCCCCTCTCACGCGAAAGAGAGAGTGAGATAGGACAATAAAATCGTCCGTCAAAACATCCAGATAAATTTGAGTTAAATTTTCTCTGTCAATCAGTCGGCGATCGTGTCCACCCTTCCGACCCGGAAGATCGGACGATATTACACCGATAACCCCGGATACAATAAAACTAAATAATATCGAGGATGAGAGGGGTGGAGGGGGTGCGACTACTCGATTGTATTGTGCCGCAGAGACACAGACAGGATGGTGCAAATTTTCTCACGAATTTCATGCCAACTTTTGTTTGCCGAGGGTGAGAACGACCGCATACGTATGTATATGTATATATATATATGTATATCGATTTGATGTAATTGTGGCAAAAATGGAACGTGTTAATATATACCCGGTGTACGGCTGTTTCGGGTAATAAAAATTACCGTTTCCTTACAGTAGGGACATAAAAGCGATATATATACGAATATAAAGCGAACGTTGAGTGTAACAATCGAAATTTTTTTTGGTGTAACGATCATATGAATTTAGTTTATTATCTTTTTTTTCGGGGGGGGGGGGGAGGTGCGAAGTTCAGCGCAATTGTTATGTATATGTAGGCAATGATTGTAAGGAAAAATTTTTTTTTATTAAATTTTGTTGATTAGTAATGATTTTTTTTTATTATTATTTTAACGTTGCTTTTTTTATGCCCTAAATTGGTGGTAATCAGCGACGGAGGGGATATGATGTCTGTTATGAAAGCACTTGTTTAAAAATATTTAATAATAATTTAATATGTATCATTCGATACATTTTTTGTGCGTAGATTAAAGGATAAATGAAAACTTGTATCACCTACAAGGAGATTGGACACCCTTTGGGAAACGAATTCTACCAAAATGTAGAATATGATTCCTACTATGAAAATATGAAGAAACCCGGAGTTTTAGACTCTAACGCTCTTTTTTACGATAGATATAAGCAAATAAAGAAAAATCTCAACGAAAAAACCATTCAAACCAAATTGTAAAAGAAAGCTGAGAATGAGTAGGTACGTTTTGAAAAAAAAGTTGCTTAAATATATTAATTTGGTTTAAGTACTTAATGGAATAAATAAATACCCTAGTAGAAATTTGAATCTAAGAACTAGGAATTAAACATTGGTATTAAATACCTTGTGATGAAACGCTTTTTCACTCATTTTTTTAACACTTAATAGAATGACCATAACCTCAAGACATTCGAATAATGTTTCCAGCTTTCCAGTAACAGTAAACTTCAAAATTTCTATAGTTTCGGATGGATTTTTAATGTTTTCGTCTGATTTACAACTAATTTCTGTTATATTTCCAGTATTTACGAAAATAAATGTGATTGTATTATATTTTTCACTTGTCCATGTTTAATAGATATATAATAGCATATAACTAGACTCAAATTTGATCTATGTTTATAAGCTAAAAATTAGCTCAAAACAGAATATAAGCTTTATTTTAGTCTATTTAATGGTTAAAAATTGGGATAAAAAGCGTTTCACCGGGAGGATCAAAATGGGCACATTTTTCGCCTATTTTTCACCCATTTTTCGACCATTCTATTTAGAATATCTATTTATTACCTATTTAATGGAATACGATTTCTACTAGGGTATTAGACGAAATTTTATTGAAAATTTATCATTATAATTTGATGATCTTTTTGGCCCAAAATTTCGTCTAATTCTTATTTCTTCCATAACTTTTGACCAAATTAAGATATTTGAGCTTCTTTTTTTCAAAATATATGTACTCGATTTCATCTTTCTTTTAAAATTTGGTTTGAATGTATATCTTTACTTGTTTCCCATCGAGTTGTGACCGATCGTAGTCAAAGATTTTTGCAGCGAGATTTTTTTTATTTGCTTATATCTATCGTAAAAAAGGGCTTTGAAATCTAAAACTCCGGGTTCCTTTATATTTTTATAGTAGAAATTATTTCCTAGAAATTGGTAAGGATTCGTTAACCAAAAGGTGTGGACTTTCCTCGTTGGTATAACTATAAAAATAAACAAAGTGTAGAATTGTTTCTCTTTATAAATGTTAAAAGTGATTTTTCGAATTGATCGATTAAGCTTCGAGTGATTAATATAACTCTAACAAAGCGTAAGATTCTTTGAAGAGGTGAATCAATGACTCTAAACGAGTGACCATCTGAATGTAGCACTATAATCTATAGAGTGAAATATAACTAAAAGTGAAGAAGGGTGAGAAGAACAACTATAACCTCAAATTTAATAATAATAAACATATTTCTATTATAAAACTGTATAAAAATATATTATTTAATATTTACCTATTATATATTATTTTATATTTTCATATTATATATTACTATATATTTTCCTATTATACATTATCACATATTTTCTGCTATAGGGTAACTGAAAAGTAGGTGTTAATTTTATATTAATTAAATTATATCAATTTGATAAAGACGTAAAACTTACGGATCATCTGTATGTTGTACGTAAAAGAACGACGAATAAAAGTAATTAAAAATAAGCTGCAATATACAAACAATTTTTCTTTTGCATATTCTAATATATTTTTTTAATATGTTGATATTTTTTATTACAATCTTATCTTGCAAAATTTTTACTGTCTGATGGGAGTAAATTTTCATTTTAATAAAAATATACTAAGCACATCATAGTCATCTAATATTTGTCAGCTGCTATAGTTTTGATGTCGCGTGTACTAAAACTCTCCTCTAATTTGAAATTATATTTCAAGCTTGGATGTAGATCAAGTAATTACATGTTTATTGTATATACGTCTCCAAACGATTATTAATTTGTTATTAATCGAAAATTCTTGTTTGATCGATATTGAGTCATCGTTCACCATTATAAATCATTATCCGTCGCTATTAAGATGATATAATTTTTAAAAAAATTTTATTATTAAGCGTTTTTGTTTATTTTTTTGTTTATTTTTTTAAGAAGAAACAAAAAAATTTATTGATAATCGAGATTAAAAATTGAAATCTTTTTTGTTTAATTTTATTGTTGTGTAAGTGATACTATTATTGTTTATTATTATGGATATTAAATGCTATTTACTTATATTTAACTTATTTGTTTTTGTATATCGTTATATTAAGTTTTAAAAACTAATTTTCTTTTATTATTAATATTTTTTTATTAATTTTTACTGTTTTGAGCTATACAATTTTTTATTTATTTTTACCGTGAATAAGCGATACATTTTTGCTTATTTTTGCCGTCATTAATAAGTAATACAATTTTTGGAATATTTGATCGATATTAAAAAAAATATCTTTTTAGCTCATTTTTATCAAAGTTAAATGATACTATCTTATTGTTTATCTTTATCAATATTAAATGATAAAAATTTTTTTGTTAAGTTTTACTTTTATTAAGTGATATTGTCTTTTTTGTTTAATTTTAGTATTATTAAGTAGTGCAATTATTGTTAATTTTTATTATTTTTACTGTTGAGTGGTAAACTTTTTTCTTTACTACCATAATATTTTGTAATTTCTATTTTCATTGCTAATTAATTTTTTTATTCATTTGTTCTATACTTAATTGCTTAATTTATTTTATTACCCTTCAAATTTTTCGAGGTCACGACCTAGAATAAATTTCGAATAAACTGTCGTGACCGTATAGTTTTTCCGGGTGAGTAACCAAAACAAAATAAAAAACATAAAGAAGGATGCTAATGGTAATCGCGAACTTGATATAGTTGTGATTGCACGTAAAATCGACCCACTGATTTAAAACGGTTTGTTCTCTTTATTTTTCGTTACATAAACCACTTTGCCATTTATAGTAAACATCAATAATGCATAGACGACTTTTTATTACCGGATTGATAATTCAAAAATCGAAGCCAAGTGCGTTAACGAACGAGCAAGTGCGTAAATCAACTTGATTTTACGATCGTTTACAGTTACACGCGAATGTACATTGTTGATTGATGTATGTACAAAAATTTTTCAAATAATTTGCATACCGAGGTGCGTATTGAGTTTAATGAGATACGGTATAATTATTCTTTTTCACTATTTTTTTTCTCACGAAGAGAATTAAAATTTAAGTTATTAACGATTGAAATATTTGAAAATGCGAAAATTTTTTTAGGTTTAGCGAAAATCGCAAACTTATGATAGATTTATGAAAATTTTGTATGATTATTGTATTTAACTTTGGATTTGAAGATGAAAGATGTGAAAAAAGTGACCTGAATAATTGACCTGACTGACAAAGGTATACGATTTTTTTGAATAATTTAGGGGAAAGAAGATTTAAATAAATTCAAATATTTCAAGATTTAGTTGACTTCCAATTAGAGATCTCAAATAAGAATTTAAGCTTTGATTTGTATATTTAAATATTTCAAATGCTTTATTAATTGCGTTCGTTTAAAAAATATAGCGATAAATCAGTTTTACTTCTTTTAGTGACTTTATAACTTATTTTTCGAATTTTTTAAATAGCTTTAATGATTCAAAATAATTTATGTTTATTTCATAAATATTTTCAACAAAAATTTTTGATCTTTAACCTATTATTTTTACTGATATTTAAGCTATTTTCTTAAATTTTTCAAAAATCTAAAGATTTGTTTATATACTTCTAATAGTTCAAAAGATATATTCGATTCAAACCAGTTAAAAATAGGTGTTAATTTTCAATCTATTTTCGAGAATTTTCAAAAACTGACATAAAGAACTTTAATTCGGATTTTAGTTGGTTTGAGTTTAGTTTTTAAAATTAATGTTTATTTGAAAAATGATTACAATTTACTAGAACTACAAATTCTAGTAGTAATTTTAAACTAATTTTTTTTAAATTATTAAAAGGCAGATTAAAAACATGAACTTTAATAATTTTGTTTTAATAACTCGAACGATTCAAGTTATGTTTATTTGAAAAATGATTAAAATTTACCGTTAATTGAAATTGTTACTTCTAGTGACTTTTTAATTTATTTCTGAGAATTTTCAAAAGCTCACTTGAATTTTTATCAATTCAAATAGCTCCAACGATTCGAAAGTTATACGATCTTTTGTAAAATATTTCCAAACTTAATTTGTAACATGTTATTTCTAGTGACTTTTTAATCTACTTTTTTAAATTACAAAAGAGTTTTATAAATCACTAAAAACATTTATTTTGAAGTTTAATTAACTCGTACAATTCCAAATCTCGGTCGATATTAAACAATCGAAAGAAATAGGTTAAAATATCACTAGAAACAATATACTAATTTATAACTATATTTTAAGCCCCATAAAATTTTGATCGAATCAATCGATCTGAACGAAATAAGATTCAAGTTAAAAAGCTTCCACTTTCAGTTTTGTATCACACCACGCACGATAATTACAAGTTCATTACGACCCACGTTAATTCACTTCCCGTACATTTTCTTTTCCCTTAGATATTTCGATGCGGTTGTAAATCCTCGACTACCTCCCCCTCCAGAAAAAAAAAATCAATTCTCACATTACACTCGCAAAACAACACGCTATACGAAATATTCCATCTGTACCATCGCCCATCGTGTATCATATGGAAAACCCGCTCGCATAATCAAGCCCTGCGGGGTTTTTACATTTAAAATACTCGCTGTCAGAAGAGGAAGAGGGGTGTATATATATATATATACAAACTTTCGTACGCGAAATTCAGAACGCCGTCTAATAAATTTTGAAAGTAAACAACTACGAACGTACTTTGCAGACTATATACGCTCTTATCTCCCAGATCACTCGACGAATTTATCCGTCTCCTTGTTGTTGTTGTGGCGCGGTGGCATATACACGCGAACTGCAATTGTCTTCGCGAATTATATGAGGGCCTGAGATTTTGCATTTGTCTGGGCTTTTTATGTATCGTTTCCACTGGAACTTTTCGTAGATAATGATATAAAACTACTCGATGATTATATTGTGATCGATGATAAATTGGTAGTAATTGCAGTGACAGCCTAAATGGATATTGCGCGAAATAAAAACTTTAATAAATATCAGGTTTTTAGTAAGGGGATAAATTGTAAAATGAAATCGTAAGGATATATTTGACAGTTGTGTAATATTTTTTTTTTTATTTTAATTGCCTTTAATACGTGAGGATCGTTAGTTACTATTAACAATGCTAACAAATGTTTACAGTTTGTAACGGTATTTACGAGGGTGAAGATTATGAATAATTTATTATTATCCTTTTTTATGGGTTACAAGTGATTTTCATAATTTACACTGTTTTTCTTCATCAGATCGATGTACAATATGTCTACCGATAGGTAATCATCATTTAGTTTAACATTTAATCATTACCTGTCAACTATACAAATCGACATTTAGATAATTATCATGATCTGTTCACATTGATATCAATTACCATTATCTTTCTTTTTTTCTTATTATTTTAACGTCGCTCTTTTTATGCTCCCAAATCGGTGCTAATCAGCGACGGAGATCATAAGATGTCTTTGTTAAGAAAGCACTTGTTGAAAATACCGAACCCGACGCCCTAACTGACCGAACCCTCGCAGGCCTAATACCATTATCTTTTAACATTACAAAAGTTGAGCACTTGAGCAATTACCTATCAACAATTTCATCAACTTTAGATAATTACCATTACCTATCAACATTCACATCAATATTCAGGTAATTATCGTTGTCTTTCAACATTACAGTAACATTTAAGGATGTTAATGTAAGGGAGTCTCCCCTCTCTCCGCGCACACCAATGCTATGACCGCGCAGCTCCACGCACGGCCCATGAACTTGACTTTTTGTTAATGTTTTTATTAATTTCTTTAACTTTTGCACGGTGACATGGGTTCAAATTTTGCATACCGCTTTATTTATATTCACTTGTGATGTTTCTAGTTTTTTATTAAATTTTATACACTTTTCACCAATCGCACTCTAAAGTCAATCACATTTTTTCCGAGTCTCCCATATAAGCCTATGTATAAGAAGTCAACTTCTATGTCACATTTCTTCAAAATTTGCGCGGAAAAAAATATTGAAAAAATTCATAGACATTTCTGGCACTCTTACAAATAATATACTTCAATTTCATTAAATTCTGTTAACTTTGACGTAACCATAGAACATCCTTAAGTAATTATTATTTGTAACGATATATTTAAGTAATTATTAATTACGTCAACATTTAGGTAAATATTAGTTACATCAACCTTATGCTCACTATCATTAGAATCAACATTAGGTAAATATTGTGTACATTATTCACAAAATTATTGTTTATGTTAGGAACAGTTGGGTAATTATCGATCACATTAACACCTATTTCTTACCAACTTCGAGGTAATCATATTTCATATTTTTATTTCTAATATTTTTGCCATCTTTTTCGAAAAATTTTTGTAAGTAGTAAAATTACTAACCATTACTAGAAAATTACACTTTTCACCAATCGCACTCTAAAGTCAATCACATTTTTTCCGAGTCTCCCATATAAGCCTATGTATTAAGAAGTCAACTTCTATGTCACATTTCTTCAAAATTTGCGCGGAAAAAAATATTGAAAAATTTCATAGACATTTCTGGCACTCTTACAAATAATATACTTCAATTTCATTAAATTCTGTTAACTTTGACGTAACCATAGAACATCCTTAAGTAATTATTATTTGTAACGATATATTTAAGTAATTATTAATTACGTCAACATTTAGGTAAATATTAGTTACATCAACCTTATGCTCACTATCATTAGAATCAACATTAGGTAAATATTGTGTACATTATTCACAAAATTATTGTTTATGTTAGGAACAGTTGGGTAATTATCGATCACATTAACACCTATTTCTTACCAACTTCGAGGTAATCATATTTCATATTTTTATTTCTAATATTTTTGCCATCTTTTTCGAAAAATTTTTGTAAGTAGTAAAATTACTAACCATTACTAGAAAATTACTATTCGCATCAACATCTAGATAATAATCATTACCCATAGTACTAACAGTTTTTACAAAATATAATTAACTTCTCATCAACAGTTAGGTAAAAATTTATATCAACATTCAGCTAAATTTAAGAAACGATAATCTCTATCAATATTTAGGTAATTATTAATTACTTTTTTGCAGCAACATTTGGATAAATATGGATTATATCGATATACATAGAAATCTTTTATTAATAATTCGATAATTATCGTTTTGCAACAGACTTCCTATCAAGATCTACGTAATTGCTGCACGTGATTATTTAATTTATAACGCCTTCATACAAGTGATTTTAAAATTATAATTAAACCTTTCAACAGCTGTATGTATAGTTGTTAATTACATCAACATTCAAATTATTATTACTTATATAAATATTTCGGTAATAGTCATATTTAAAATGAGCATCCGTACGAGTATTCGAAATCGTTTATAAATTCGTCGACTCCATAGATAATCGCTAAACAATACCATCGATTAGACAATAACCTATAACCATTTTCACAAAGGTATATTAATAATCGTTCTAAAAATCACTTAGTGAAATTTAATTTTTCATACGGTCAACCCACATTACCAAGTTCCAGGTTAAAGTGAATCAACAGCTGACGCTCTCCTACGTCGGTTGATTTTTATACAAAACCCTATACATACAAGCGCATTCGTGATACGCCTCCTATTTAATAACCCCCCCGTTCCGTGCAGAATCGAAAATCCAATCATCAATTTAACATCCATTTCCAGGGTCCTTGCTAGGAGGCACGTAAATCAACCTAACATCTAACGTAAGACGCATTTGCTATATAGATTACGAGGCATATATGCATAACCGTAGGTAATATGCATATACGAGAGCTGAATACACATACACACGCACACACGCACACCAAAGTCGAGATGGATGCTCGGTAGCAGATGCCCACGATGCGGGCTTTATCGTACACGAGAGATCAGGACTTATTACCCAGGTTGATAATCATTTTTCTTCTTTTTTTTTTTTACAACGTCCGATCGCCCGTCGTGCAATTGTGTGTAGAGCGGTGTCACGTTACAATTCCACGACTCTGATGCTCGTGTATACCGTCACATACCGGTTGATATTTGCCCAATTAAAAAATGTCACCTTGGCGTTCACCGAGGGGTTGAGGGGAGGTTTACGCTTTACCACCCTTTTGAGAGACCCGGTCTACGCGATTGTTTGGACAGATAATTGTGGAAGAACGAGGAGGGTTTTCATTAGCGCCAAGTGTCAAGTTGTTCTTGTAATAGGTCTCTATGTTCTACGTCGCAGAGGGGAGAAGTAGCTGGGACGATCGGACGATCGGCTGCTGGTTTCGCACAGTGGAAACCCTTTTCGATAAAGGGAATTGAAATTCATTCGCGGCGCATTGCTTTTTCGTGTCGCGCGGTGTATTTACCTTTGATGATCACGATATTAACACGATT
Organism: Theocolax elegans; assembly: GCA_026168455.1. Classification (NCBI taxonomy): domain Eukaryota; kingdom Metazoa; phylum Arthropoda; class Insecta; order Hymenoptera; family Cerocephalidae; genus Theocolax; species Theocolax elegans. Next base: position 78,053,888 of record CM047429.1, read on the forward strand.
CCCTTGTACTGCGGGGTGTCGAGCGCTTTTTTTCTTTCTTTTTGCTTTTTTAATTAACTCTTTGTATCGGTGGATCTTTTTGGTTGGGTTAACAGGTCTTTTGGAGTATACTCGGATTTTATCCGTGAAGCGGTGCGAAGAGGGGTTGTATTCAAATACGTTAATATTTTATTCTTCGCTACAGCGCGCGTAAACTACACTTTTACGTGCCCAAATCAGTGCGCGTACAATGATATAGTTTGTAACTCACAGATAAGAGTATCGAAATGGCTTTACCCACTTGAAACGACGCGCGAAATAGCATTTCACAACCCAAAAGCAAAACGTAATAACGAATTTTACGTTGGATATTGCAAGTACTACTGTTATACATCATGCGATTGTATAGGAAAAATTCAAAATGGCGTACGATTTTCACAGAGGAAACTGACTTGCGAAAGGGATATCTCTACTGAAACATATATATTCAATTTTAGATACTATAGTTATAAATCTAGATAGTTCAGTAAACAATGATATATTTATTTATTTTACGCGCCCTCAAAGCGATACTTAAATTCGAATTTTATGCTGACACTATGACAAAAGGAAATACCGTATGGTATACATGCGTACCGATCGATTCAATCATTACGAGTGCGTGAAATTGCATTTTACACACTAACTGGGATAACATTATTTTCCTTTTACTTATAATAACTTTCATGTTCCCTAGTAAAAATATAAAGTAATTTGACGTTAGATATGCAACGTTTTCTCGGCCATTAATCACGGATTTATCAGCTATTTTTTGTGAACTGGATCGTTTCACGGCTAAGACTTATTAATTTATCAAAGAATTTACGATTAACTCGGAATATCGTTACACTAAAATGTGGTTTTACAGGTAATTGTAAAATGTAGAAAAAATTGTTTACGTGAACCGCGTAGTACAGTGGCTAGCGATGAGCGTCGAAAATATACGTATCACCGGTAATCGTGAAATGTAAAAATTTGTTTACTATATAATGTTAACTGCAAGAATTCCTTTTAGTATACGGTATGTTCCTAAAATATCACATTGCCTTATGTATACATTGCGCTGATCGTTTTATTGCCAACGACAATTCCCAACCCCTCTCGTCGCGAATTCTTCGAATCTCTGATGATGGTGAAACCGAACGTAATAATAATAAGAATAATACGTAAGATATCCGATGAGTCATCGTGAGCGCGAGGTAACCGATCGTCCTTATACGCTAATATTCCTAATTGAAGCACTTAATGCCCGTGAGCGTCGATATTCCAATAATTCACGAGGCAGAGCGTTCCTCGCTGTCGCACCGCGGATCTTCTCTCCGAACGGGTGCGAGAGGAGGAGCTGGAGGAGGTGGATGATGGGGTGGATGAACGGGGGCGAGGGGGGGGGGGGGGGGAAGGGGTCGATTCCCCGCGGGATCGAGCAAGTCCTTGGGCTTCCATCGAGCAATGCATCACTCTGTCCGCAGCCTCGTAACTCAAGAGCCACCAGGATTCCCATACTCGGGTGCACGGAAACGGTCTCGCGCTTTGTCGCACCCCCTCCCCCTCCTCCTCCTCCTCCTCCTCCTCCTCTCCTAGTGGACACGCATGGTCAATAAATACACGATAGTAGAAACGTAGGGGGGGGGGGGGTGGTGAGAGAGAGAGAGAGAGAGAGAGAGAGAAAGACAGCTACAGATATATGGCTCGAAGTGAACGACGTATCTAATCTAACCCTTCTGGACAAGATAGGTTGTGATGCCCCCTGAAGGTTATAACCCGAACGCGTTAAACTCACCTCTCTCTCTCTCTCGCTCTCTCTTCTTACCTAACTTCACGGTACTCGAACGTAATTAATTAAGCTGAGGATTGTCCACGCGTATGTGTGGTGCGTGCGTGGAACCCGCAAATTGTTGTACGTTGTCTACCCTCGCATCACGCTAAACACTAAACTCGAAGCTTTTCTTTATACGTCGATTATGAATTTCTCTACGAAACTTTAGTAGAAATCGATATTTTTTTCAGTAGTTTTAGTGTATTTCGTATGGTATACATGCGTACCGATCGATTCAATCATTACGAGTGCGTGAAATTGCAGTTTACACACTAACGTGGGATAACATTATTTTCCTTTTACTTATAATAACTTTTCATCTTCCCTAGTAAAAATAAAGTAATTTGACGTTAGATATGTAATGTTTTCTCGGCCATTATTTATGTTAAGGTTTATCAGCTATTTTTTGTGAACTGGATCATTTCACGGTTAAGACTTATTAATTTATCAAAGAATTTACGATTAACTCGGAATATCGTTACACTAAACTGTGGTTTTAGAGGTAATTGTAAAATGTAGAAAAAATTGTTTACGTGAACCGCGTAGTACAGTGGCTAGCGATGAGCGTTCGAAAATATACGTATCACCGGTAATCGTGAAATGTAAAAATTTGTTTACTATATAATGTTAACTGTAAGAATTCCTTTTAGTATACGGTATGTTCCTAAAATATCACATTGCCTTATGTATACATTGCGCTGATCGTTTTATTGCCAACGACAATTCTCCAACCCCTCTCGTCGCGAATTCTTCGAATCTCTGATGATGGTGAAACCGAACGTAATAATAATAAGAATAATACGTAAGATATCCGATGAGTCATCGTGAGCGCGAGGTAACCGATCGTCCTTATACGCTAATATTCCTAATTGAAGCACTTAATGCCCGTGAGCGTCGATATTCCAATAATTCACGAGGCAGAGCGTTCCTCGCTGTCGCACCGCGGATCTTCTCTCCGAACGGGTGCGAGAGGAGGAGCTGGAGGAGGTGGATGATGGGGTGGATGAACGGGGGCGAGGGGGAGGGGGGGGGGAAGGGGTCGATTCCCCGCGGGATCGAGCAAGTCCTTGGGCTTCCATCGAGCAATGCATCACTCTGTCCGCAGCCTCGTAACTCAAGAGCCACCAGGATTCCCATACTCGGGTGCACGGAAACGGTCTCGCGCTTTGTCGCACCCCCTCCCCCTCCTCCTCCTCCTCCTCCTCCTCCTCTCCTAGTGGACACGCATGGTCAATAAATACACGATAGTAGAAACGTAGGGGGGGGGGGGGTGGTGAGAGAGAGAGAGAGAGAGAGAGAGAGAAAGACAGCTACAGATATATGGCTCGAAGTGAACGACGTATCTAATCTAACCCTTCTGGACAAGATAGGTTGTGATGCCCCCTGAAGGTTATAACCCGAACGCGTTAAACTCACCTCTCTCTCTCTCTCGCTCTCTCTTCTTACCTAACTTCACGGTACTCGAACGTAATTAATTAAGCTGAGGATTGTCCACGCGTATGTGTGTGCGTGCGTGGAACCCGCAAATTGTTGTACGTTGTCTACCCTCGCATCACGCTAAAACACTAAACTCGAAGCTTTTCTTTATACGTCGATTATGAATTTCTCTACGAAACTTTAGTAGAATCGATATTTTTTCAGTAGTTTTAGTGTATTTTATTAATATTCTTAGGATACAACGATTGTGTTGTAATACAGCCTTCTAATGGTTAAGAAACGAAAAAAAAATATAGTTGACCTATGGTTTTAGGATTACTACAAAACCAGGAGGTTAAGGGGTGTCCGTACTATTTGATTGCAAATCGTAGAATCTGCCTTAATTCATACATTAGAATAAAATATGGAAATTAAAAGATAAATTTGAAAAATCAGGTAATGTCCGTGAATGTGCAGTATATTAACTGAAAGTACGGCATCTCCTTAAGAAGATAAATCGGTGTTACAATTAATATAAACAATTTGTAAGGTTTATTTCCCAGTTAAAATTGTTAAATTATATTTAATATCTCAGATATTAATAGTACGTAAGTATTCTCAAAAGTCAGTTATTTAAGTGTGCATATTTATTATACCCAAAAATATTCCTTTTTGCCCCCAGTGGTATGTAAGTACAGGAATTTCCATCGGACTAAGATCTACATTTACAGGATTTGAAAAATATAATAATAAATTAGTAAATATTTTAAAATAAAGTTATAACTCTCAAAGCTAAAATGTATCATAGATAGTTTAATAAAAGAATTCAAATATTTTGACTCTCCGGCAAAAGAAATCTTATAATTTATAATGTATATATTAATAATGCTTTAAATTGGGTCATTTAATAAATACTCTAAAAAAAAGACCTTTGCTTCCTCCAATTTTTATGGAGGCCACAGTATTCAACTTTTACATTATCGACATTGAATATCATACATCGAAAAGAAATGTTCGTTTGAATAGTTATAATCGAATGTTTGTTCGAAACCAAAAAAATGTTTATTAAAACTGAAAAAAATTTTAATTAAAAGATAGATACACCGTATATACGAAACCACAAAATTTTTATTAGTTTCCAACGAATATTTATTTACGATTCTACAAACAAATATTTTATTGGATTTACTTACATTATTTTTGTCAGTACATAAAAATCGAATTTGATTCTAGAATTTTGTTGGAATTGTTAAAAATTTCAAGCAGAAATTTTCTTTGTTTTCAATACTTATCGATCCTATGTTATCGACAAATGCGATAATATGGCAATAAATATGCATAAGTAAAAGAGTATGTGAAAACATCAACTAACCTCAAAAAGGTAGAAAAATTTGACATTTTTGTTACGGGGATGTCGTATTTATTACAGAATTCTATAGTGCATTTATCGTTATTTAAATTTATTTTTGATCGCACATTTGTTATGAATCTGTAAATACGCAATGATAAAAATAATTAGTAAATATCATAAGTTGTACGTAAATAACGAAAACTATGAAAATGTCGGTAATCTTTCATTCTGAAATTCAGGAGACAGTACGTTAGATTATCGATAAACGAAGACGACTCTGTCCTTACTTTTTCTCGCACTCTTTTATTTTTTTATTAATTAGTTAACAAAAATTGACCATCAGATATAATTAACAAAATTATCAATAATCGGATACTATAAACAATTATTTTTGTAATACAAATTTGTTGTTATTTTCGTCCAGGCAGTTAGTCCAAAGGAAAGTGTTTTGTCGATTTTTAATGAACTATAACCATACTATTTATTTAACAGACGACGTTTCGATGGAAGTCCTCCATCCTCATCAAGCAATACCTTCATTAAATCAATCATTTTTTCCAAAAGTATTTCATACATTTTCGTATTTATACATGTCTTTAAAATTATGCAAAAAATTAGAAAAAATATAGAACAATAAAAAAAATTTTAGATGAAAATGTGCACAAAAATTGATGTAACTATTTTTGTAATGCCACTGTTTTAAAAATCGAAATACATCCAGTTAAAATCGATAAAACGCACATGATTTACATGTAACTTGAACTTCCCGCTCTCACTTACTTACGGGTATATATGCAAACTGTCGAGTGTTACCACCTAGCGATCAAACTGCAAAAATATCATTTTTCTGAATAAATTAAGACACTTATACCAGCACGGCGTTCTAAAGGATAAAAACTCATCTACATCGTCATGATTTAACATTAACAAAAAAGAACAAATATAACAAAAAAAAAATAAAAATTAATGTACTCCGTTATATTCCGAGTATAATTAAAGGAATCAACATAATGTCACTTAAATGCACTACGAATCGACTTTAAACGTAATTAGGAAACCTAATCTTCCACAGAGAGGAGTTTCTCATCGTCTCGTTAAAATGCTCTTTCTCTCTGTGTGCGTGTGTTTCTATCTATACATGCTCGGTATTTTCCCATTTGCTAATGCGTTGCTCATCCCATAGTCCCTCTTCTTCAACGAGCAATACCTACCTTCGTTCCTCTTTTTCTTTTTCTCTTTCTATTTCTCTTCTTTCAAATTCAAACCGATCGTTTTGCCGGTGTACGTTCAAACTTCCACTAACTCACACCTAATGTGTGTATGGGAAGTTGGTGGGTTCTGTTCGAGAAACAAAATTTAATTGATTCGAAGGAAAGTTTCGTTGTGTCGAATAAACGAGATTGAAAGTATTTTAAAATGTTTGGTTTCGATGGGTATTTAATTTTAACTGTCTTTAGAATCTTTTTTTTTTTAATAATTCATCATATATTGGTTGAAGCTCATTAATCTAATTATGCGTATGAATTGGTGTGTTTTGGAAAATAAACGGTGTAAGTAAAGAATATAGGACGTTTACTTTAATATCATTTTAATATTTTTAGTATTGTTTTACCTTAAAATTTACCTTGTTTATACTTTTCGAACGTTCTTTGATCCATCTTTTTATGAATGCCATATCTGACAGTTAACATACAATTTTAAAAATTTTTGGGCATTGTTTTGCCTAATTATAATTCGGAAATTGGTTATCTTTATCTAGTACGTATGACAATTATCAGTTAAAATTATACTTATTTAAGTGAAAATGTAAACAATTCATATCATTATAATAACTTTATTCGATGATTTTTAATTGTCAAAATGGCTAACTTACCCGTTAATAAAATAACCAATTATTGATGATAACTTATTGACCTCATTATTTTTATGAACTATTTTCGCAAATATAGTTCATAACCTTAATACTGTAAAGGTTCGTATTAACGGGGTGCCATAGTCAATATTTATCCTCCCTACCTTATCGGCAATAGCGATTATTAGTAATAAATTTGTAAATAAAACAGTATGTGAAAAAATAAGAAAAGAGGCGCCTTCATTTATTGATAATATAACTGTGTGCCGAAATTCAGATTAAAATTACATTGCGTTTTTGAGAAAAGTCTTACCAAAAATGTGAACCTAACCTCAACGAGGTGAAAATATTTGATATTTTTGGTAAGACTTTTCTCGAAAACGCAATAATATTTTAATCTAAAATTCAGCACACAATTAGATTGTCAATAAACGAAGGCGCCTCTTCTCTTATTTTTTCACATACTGTTCTAATTTTTTGTTAATTAATCATCAAAAATTGAGTATGGAACCCCCTTAAAAGCCATATTATCTAAAACATAAATATTTTTTCACCCTGAACATCTAAAAAATCTACTTTATTAACCTCTACGAGTAGAGTAAAATTGCATTTTTTTCCTTCGATCACTTTATTCCCCGTAGACTCATTTTATTTCCCGTACACCCGTTTTATTCATCGAAGACACATTTTTTTCATAGTAGACTTACTTTTTTAATTTTGAAACTTATATGCGATCTGGCGGAGGCAAAGGAAAAAAAATCTTTAAAAGACAGATTTTTTTAACGAAACGTTGCTTTTTACAAAAAAAAATCTGTCTTTTTAAGATTTTTTTTTCCTTTGCCTCCGCCAGATCGCATATAAGTTTCAAGATTAACACCAGGGAGAGTGATTACGATACATACAATATTGACTTACTTTTCTGCTTTTAACACTTACAAGGAGATCCTCATACGTTTGGAAAATGGATCGTGCCCAGCTTGTAGAATATATTTTCTTATATATAAATATAAAAAAGGTTTTACGCTATTAAAGAAAAATTTACATATAAAAAAACTCTCTACTTTAAATGCTTATAACTTTTAAATTATCAAATATTAATACTCAAATCAAAGTTTAATAAAAAGCTGAGATAAAATAAATGTAATTAAAAAAAAGTGCGTTTAAATCTGTTAGAATGGAGAAGAGTTATAGCCGAATTACAAATTAAAAGAAATTTTAACGAAATTTGGACACTACAAATTTTATTGATTTTTTAAGCTAATTTTCTTCAAATTCTTAATTTGGCTATGACTCTGCTCCATTCTATCCGATTTAAGCGTACTTTTTATTAAATTATATCTATTTTTATCTCAGTTTTTTATTAAACTTTGGTTTGAGTATTAATATTTGATAGTTTAGAATAGTTATAAGCATTTAAAGTAAAGCGTTTTTTATTTGTAAATTTTTCTTTAACAGCGTATAACTTTTGAAAAAACGATTATTAGGATCTGCGAATTTGGCTATTTTCATATTTTTATATTAGAAAACTTATACAACAAGCTGGGCAAGTTCCGTTTCCCAAACATATGAGGGTCTCCTTGTTAGTTTAAACTTTTTCTACAAATATAAAATTAAATTTATTATAATAAATTAAATATATCAAAAAATTTTACAATATTAAAAAAAAATTAGAAATTAAAAAAAATAAATAGTTATTGCAAAAAGTGACTTTTCAAATGATCAGAGTGAAAAATTGTATACGCATTAAAAGGCGATAATTCTCATGGATGAATTACTGCCAAAAGCTAAAGCGAGGAAGCAGCAACGTTTATCCCGGGAATAAATGCCTATTTTACTCCCTAAGTGCATAAATAACTATTATTTTTCCAGCTATATTATAACTCAATTATAATAACCGTATAACGTTGAGCATTTAGATTTCTTAACAATTATATATGTTTTTGTATAAATTTTTAGTCACTAATTTACTAATAATTTTTCATGACTAACTTACTTACAATTTTCAGATAACAATCAGCCAATAATTTATGAATTTATCAATAATAAATCAATAATTCAGTAATGATTAATCAACAATTTATTATTATAATTTACCAATAATTTTCCAATTATAATTCACCAATAATTTTCCAATTATAATTCACCAATAATTTTTCATTTATAATTTACCAATAATATTCAAATGATAATTTAGCAACAATAAATAGCCCATGATAAACTCAATATTTATAATTAGAACTTACATTATGTATATAATTATCTTAGTCTTAGTCTTAGTGTCTTGATGGACATAACCCGGCTGCGCTAACTCACAAAACGTGCCAATATAATATATATTCTCCTGAGAATTACAGAAATTATACATATACCTTTATCCGATAATTTACCAATACCTTAGCAACAGTAATTTATCAATAATTCACCAATTAAAATTAACCAACGACTAACCAACATTATATCAGCACCAACAATTATCCATATTTTAAAATCCCCCCCCCCCCCCACCCAAATTATTTCATCCTCATTTCCACTAATTTACTATACACATCATTTCCGCACGATTCACGAGACATTAAATTACTAAAATTGCAACGTATCAAGAAGAAGAAGAAGAAGAAAAAAAAAAGAACAAGAAAAGAGAATGAGAATAAAAAGCTTAAATATCGTTATTCAAGATAAGTGCTTAGGTGCAATCGCGCGCAAGTATTTAATTCCGGGTATATACATATATATATATATATATAGGCACACACACCAGCCTTGCCGATCGATTATCGCGATTCAAATAAAATGTAAATCACCCGAGGTATACGTCGTACGGTGTGTATGTATATATATATATGGCATTCGTCTCTCGTGTGTTATGCAAATAACGTTTCGGTAATCGCCGAGTGGAAGCTGATGTCTTCCTTTGCTACTAATGGCCGGGAAAAATAGAATAGTCGTGAGCAGAGGGTTTAAAAAAAAAAAAAGAGAGGAGAGGAAAGGAAAAGAGTGCGCCAGACTGGAAGTGTCTGAGGAAACTTCTCTTTCTGTATCTCAAGAGGCAGTCTTTAAAAAGTATTAATGCTCCTCCTATATACGCGCGATCGTCGTTATCGGGATGAACGTCCTTTTTTGCATTTTTTTTAATTTAGAAATGAAATAGTTGTGAGGAAAAAAGGAAAAAATAACGTAATAATGGTGCTCGTGACCCACTCGAAATTCCCTCGAGGTACAGGTTTCGGATCAAGGGGTTGAAATTACTGCGGACAGTCGAAATTCGTCTCGATCTGATTCCGAAGTTATACGCTATAATATTCATTCGATTCGATTTACGGGTTATTTATCGACTATTTGTACTTTCGTTAGTTCCTTTCATCTCTCTTTCGTTTTTTCGTCCGCGTCGCGCGGGGGTTCAACGTAATTTATGACCCCGCAAAAGGAAAAAGGAAAACAAAAGTGACCAATCGACTGATGCGTACACTCAGGTCTTGAATTTTTTAAACGCGTCGAATTGGGTATAATTTTTCTTTCCTTCGTTCCTTTCGTTAAAACACCGTGGAATTTAACGTCAGTTTAATACATCGGAGTGTCACGGTTTAATCGATTTATTGTACCAAAATGCGGCGGCAATGTGTGTACCCTAAAACTGTCGAGAAATATTGATTTGTACATATGGACGACAAAATACCGTGTAATTGGATAAAATGTATTATTAGAAGATCTACATGAATATTGATACATTTTTTTTCTTATTTTGAAAATTTTTTGACTTCGGGTTTTTAAATATGACAATTGTATCGTTTCTAAATTGATCGAATTTTCAATAATTACACACTCTCGTAATTGTAATGTAATCAATGTTGTGCAAGAAGATGAAAAATTGTAACTTGCATCTTGATAGATTGTCTTCTAAAAATATTTAGATAGTTATCAGAAATAACTGACTAGAAATCCAAAAAAACAAAAAAAAAATCATAATTTATTTTTACTAAATTGCAGGCTAATTATGATTATAGAATTTGAAACAGGAAGTCTTAAACTATTGGTCCATAAGACGTGTTAGTTTCAATTTTTCCAACGACGTTATACGATATTTTTTAATTATTTTTGGAGATTTCGTACAAGTATAGAAAATAGTGCCAAAAGTTCCCAAAATATTTTTTAATTATTGAAAAACTGTTATTTTTATATGTTGACAACATCATGAAAAGTGCCATAATTGCCTACTAAACTTCCGTGATACTCTACTAAAAGTAATAAAAAAATAAAAAAATATTCAATTTAAAAGTACTTATAACTTAAGCATGAAAAATTTTTTCAAACTCAATAAAATTCGAACTTATAGAAAATGGTCATTTTATATTTTTTTATAAACAAGTGAATAATTTTTTTAAGAAACCCTGAACGTCAGGCTCTTTGACACGTTTCAAACAATACACCAGATTTTTAAATCCATAATTTGATTACGGTGTTTGGATTGAAAATTTATGCTTTTTTTGACTAATAATTACCGACCCAAAATTGTTCACTGAATTGTTATTAAAAAATTATTTTTTCATAAAAAAAATCAAAACGTACGGCCCTTCTTTATTTTTTAAGGGGACAAGCCAGTGTAGGTTTTTGGACTACAAAATTTAATTGAAATATTATATATTTCTAGTATTTTGGGACATACAAATCCGTATGATTTTTTTCAGATTATTAATTTAATGCTTAAGATATATTGTTTCAGTTGAATCCTGTAATTTTGGTCCTAAATTCCGTTAAAGGAAAGTATTCTGATAAACGAAAAAAATTTCTTTTCCCTAGTGGATATTAAAGCATTAATAATACGCTATTTTAATGTTAAATCAAAGATGACCATGAGTAATTAATGCCTAAAAACTAATTTCAACTAACCTCAAAATCTTTTCATTGAATTTCATAATGTTTTTCAAAGATTTTTTCTGTTGCTACAGGAGATCTTAAAAACTTTCGCGGAACGGCGGAAAGGGATGTCGAATTGGCATAGCAACTTGATATAAATAGCGATAAAATGCCGAAAAAATACATAAATTATAACCCCATAATTTGAAATTTCTAACAGGGATGTATAACTTTAAAATCGTTTGATAATATTACCACGTATAAAATAATCAGGTACCATCATACGCCGAAAAGCCACGTTTATTATATTACTGAAAGGGTCGTACAAAATTCCTAGAATCTCGTCGCTTACTGCTTGATGTATAAGTTAAAATCTTCTAATCTAAAAAAAACGCTCGAAAAATCCCGGAAAAAACGTATTATCTACCAAGAATTTTATTAGAAAGATTACACTTATGCTTTTTACTAAATTTGTCACACCTACGACAAGATTGTAAAATCGTAAAAATTATCCCGATTTAATTCCTAACGTTACAAATGTTTAGGTTATTTTTAGGTTATTTTTAGGTTGCTCATTTACTTGACTCGCAAAATAAAAAAAAACATTAATAAAACGCTTTTCTGACAAAAAAAAACTGTTCTTTCTCGACCAATAGCTAGCTAATAAATCCGTAATGAATGTCCAAAAACTAGTTCCATCTAACCTTATTTCTAATAGAAAAAAAGTAGATACAATTACCAAATTAATACCGGATTATCAAATTTAACTCAACTTCTTAACTTTGTCTTCTTATCCGTACGCGTCACGTTTCCCCACGTCAGGTATAGACAAAGTACACTCGTATAAAAATCGTTCGAACAATATAAAGAACAACATTCAATTCTCGACAAGAGTGGAAAAAAAATATTGGTGTCTTTTTTTTTATTACGTGGAAACAATTATTCACTTGAATCCTGTAACCGGGATACCGTGAACGAGCCAATGTATACATATATATACCGCGTTCAGTCCTTATCAACTCGAGTGAGAGTGGGAGCGAGAGAGCTCGATCCGTTATCGCGTGTATACACCGGACGAGCTCATTGTCATCGCGTCATCGCAAAGTGCATCGTGAACTTGAACCAAATCCAAACCCATTGGTATAGAGTTACAAACGATATGTATATATATATGTATATAGTTGAGATAGTGTAACGATGATATCGAACATTCGAAAAGCGATATATTTTGTGGAAATAATTATTTTAGGATGAGATTTTTTCATTGGTATTGTATGCTTTTGTCTCTTGTTGTTTTAAGAAATAAAAATTAGGGTGGTTTAAATGTGATAGGTAAGCGTTACTTGTGACGTTATAGTGTGATTTGAATTGTGTGACAAAAACGATGCTACGACGATGCTCAGAATTATTTTGATTTATAAATTTAAGGTTAGCGTGATTATACAACCTACTGTTTGTTGGTTTCTTTAACAAAAATATGTTGTATTACTTGTGAAATTGCGTTACGTCACTAATGTATAATTACGTTAAAATTATTCACTATTACAATATTTTGTTCGTTAAAAAAAACCTTAAAAATATAAAAAATGATAATATTACGTTCTATTGTGACGTTACGCAAAACAGATTTGTTTACGAATGACGTTACAATTCGAATTGTGTGATTGAAATATATAAAACATTTTAATCGTTGTTATTTTTCATTAACTCTGTTCTTTAGAAAAAAAATAAAGCGCTACATTTAAATGCGAAAAGCTCCGAAAAGTAGAATGAAATTTTTACTCTCTCAAGGTTCCACCAAAGCCTCTTTGATTATAATTTCACTTTCGCGCCAAAAATTTTACTGCTAATTCCGTGTTTATCATAAAATAAATTATTTCTAATAAAAATAAAGAATTGTAACAGAAATCTAAGAGACTGTTAGTGTTACAATAAACACGGAATAATCAATAAAATATTTGGTGCGCAATTTAAATTTTTAATGAGACTTTGACGACACATCATAAATTGTAAATTTGAGCATTAGAAATTATCTTTTTCTACCATTTTTTATACTCAAGAAGTAACTGTTTACAATTGCTTTATTATCCCGATTTACCCTTTCGCATTGTTTCACCTTACAAAAATATCATTTATCACTTAACTTATTCGAAATAATTAAGTTATTTCAATCAACACGCCCTCGAATCGTCCAAAATCGTATAACGAAAAACATAACCTAATCGAACTCGAAGCGCACAAAATTTGGTAAAAATACAATTTAACCTCGAAATCCAGTGGATCACACTGACCGTTACTACGAAATCAACATTTACCAACAACTCTACGCTAATAAACAACATAAAAACCCCCCACGGTTTCACTTTAAATTTTCAATCACCCTAAAAATTCGCTCAAACGCACTCAACAAAATTAATTATCCCCTCGCGCTCGACGAATATCAATTTAATTCCTCGTAACTCGAAAATAAAAGAAATAAAGAAAAAAAAAGTAACGGAAAAAGAATTCAACCCCCTCCGCATCTATTCAAGAATAGCGCACATATACGTCAGAAATATCCAACGTGACGCTGATTCGAAACCCGATATTTACATAGACATCCAGATACACATTATATACACGTACACACCAGAGCGCGCTTAAAAACAATGAACCACACACCCTTCTCAGAAAAGCGGGTAAAAAAAAAGATTGAAGGAAAGAAGAAAAAAAAACGTATATACACGAAAAACAACAAGTGCGTAATTCAGATGTCAGTAAATGCGCATTTGGTCGAATATACATATAAAATGTGCGCATTCGCGAGAGGGTCGATCGGCGTTACGAAAAGGGTGTAAAGTCCAAAGAAGCCTATATATATACATATAGTCGAGGAAGAAAACGCAGGGGTGGCGAAAATACAATATATATAGGGTACATTCATTGGCGGCAACTCGTTTCGCAGAATGATTAATTAGTTGTCGCGTTCGTAGCATGTCACCGTGTCACTCTTGTCACGGCTTTGTCACGTCGTACAGATACCAACATCCTCCTCCACATGCACAGGGTATAGCTACCATCTCTCTCTCTCTCTCTCATGTGCATATAAAGCGAATTGCATTGTAACAGGACTGCAACAGGCGTGTCATTAATCAATGTCCGATGCAACGTAAAGTGAGAGAGAGAGAGAAGTGGTTGGATGTAAAATTTGTAAGCACATTTCGGTTGCCGATATATATTGAGTTCGGTGACGATTGTCACACTATACGCGTCTGTATACTCTTCTTTTTTTGGTCTATGGTTGTTCGACTCGAAGCGCGTAAGGACGGGTGCAAATTTCGGATTGGACACTCGGTGTCATTCTCGTTTTGAAAGATAATATGATCAGTGTATCAGGTGTCAGTCGATGGACGGTGGATTTGTAAGAAAGGTTATGTAATCGTTGGTGCATTGGTAATGGGTGAAGCTTTAGTTACTAAAAAAAAGGTGCGGATAGTTTTCTTAGTAACTGGAATTTCAGTATACTGGAATTACCAAAATTACTATCGCGTGGAATGTGGGAAAGAAATATTTGTGTTGGATTAAGTTGGTGTTCTCGTTTATCACCTTTCTTTACACTTCCAAATGTGTAATACTCGCATATGACTCTTTCCAAAAATGTAACACTCGCATTTTATGCACTTCTAAATTGATACACGGAGAGAAATATTTAGTAAATATTACAAAGCAGTTTGGTAAAAATTCCTAAACTCCCAACTAATGTGGTCACAGACCGAAAAAACCGAAAAAATTACCAAACTGCTAAGTAAAATTTACAGTAAATGTAGTAAAATTTACTCTAAATGTAGTAAAATTTGTGGAGTTAACGTACTAAATTTTACAATTAAGCTTGTAAATTTTATTAACTCTGATTTTTTCCTATACTGTTTACGAAATTCTATAAACAACAATACAGCACGAGATACCGAAAAGAAGCGATAAAGTTGCGATCTTTAGGTTAAAATTTTTATTGGAATCGCGTCGTTCGTTTGTTTACTTTAAAAGGACGATTCGATGAAACACATGCAAGTGACGCGGTGGCGCAATGGTAAGGACTTGGATTCTCAACCCAAACTTCGCAGGTTCGATCCCGATGACATCCAGAATTTTTTTCACTAATTAAATTTCATTTAAATATTTAAAATATCCATAACACTCGAATAATATACATAACTCAAAAATAAATAAGGTAAGTGAGGTAGTAGTTGGACAAACGAAAAAATGGTATGAGTAGTTGGACATAGCTAAAATGAATAAATATATGAAAAAAGCAAACGTTAACAACTAAAATAAATGCATACAAACCATATTTATTATTATAATTTTTGTCATAAATTAAAACTTTTTAAATATACTTAACCGTTTAATAAAAATAATGAGTTAAAAATGTACTTCTTAAAATCGTCCCTTTTTATCGTTTTATACATCTTTCATGTTAAATATTTCGACTTCAGTTTTACTCTAAAATATGACATTTTAATGCTATAACTTGCGTAAATAACCTTTCCGCGTGTTTATAATACTTTATAAGTTATTTTAAGCCATGTTTAGTAGCAAAATTATATATATTATTTTTTAAATTACTTGTCCAAGTATATATGCTATTCGTACCCGTAATTCGTAGTAGTTGGACAAAGCAGCGCCACGAGTCCAAACTACGCATACGATTTCATACGCATTTTTCGCACGTGTGTGTATAGTTGTCCACCGACAGTAAATATACTAATTACTTAGAAGTAAGTTAATTATTCGCACATAATGTAAGTTAAAGAAATCTTAATATGTAGTAGTTCAGTCTATTACCATTATCAAGGCAATTATTAGTAAATATTGTTTGTTTCTCTCTATCAAAAATTATAACCTCAAAAATTGGTTTAGTACGTACACAAGTAAGTACATATCACAAATCTTTTTCTTTAACTCTTTATTAAGTAATTGCGTAAGATTTACGTATGTTAACTAATTGATTGTTTTAATGTGTTTCATAGAATACATTGATGAAATATGGTAAAAATTAAGCATATTTGGTAGATGATTTAATTAATGTGCTGCAAGATAAAGAAGACAAGCAAGCGTTTAAAGAGCAGAAAATATTACAGAATAAGCAAGAAAGAGCACGCAATAAAGAAATAAAAGAGAAAATATTAATAAAAATTTACAAATGACAAAAAAACAATTCCAACAACTGAAGAAAGATTTGCAATCACAAATTAAAGAGATAAAAAAACAGTTAAAATCGAGTGACTGCAAGGAAAACAAAATAGAGCTTAAAAATAAAATAAATAATTTAACTATTGAATTAAATCAAATAGAAAATTCATTAATTAATCATGAAATGCAAGCACTACAACAAAAATTACTAATTAAAAAAGAAAACTTATGATCTTGTGCTTATTTAAAAATATACTATCGTAATTACATATAAACTTATAGTAATGTTATAAAATTTGTTAGATTTTATTAACGTATTTAATTATTATATTAATTAAAATGTAAAATTATAATAAATATTGTTTATTACGGGTAACCAAAATAATTTTATTCGAATCCCACATATTTTTTAACTGTCCAACTTTAGATTCACTGATGTCCAACTTCTTGTACGATACTAAAAATGTCTGTCCAACTTCACATACCTGCACTTTTTTTCAAATATATTAATAATTACAATAATAAGAGCTTAATACTTAATTTTTTTTCATGAATTACAAAAAGCTATCTAACATTGGATCTTAGTCAACAAATCATTCATAAATTATGGTATTTTACATTATAAATCAATTGTTGAATTTTTTTCTACCCATATGTGTCCAACTACTACCTCACTTACCTTAATATGGGAGAAATAAAATTTTTTTTCTGATGTTAAAAAAAAATTAAAATTACAATTTAGTCTAGTAAAAATTACGAGATTCGCAGTTTGTTACCACATTACTTGAGAGTTTAGGAATTTTTACCAAACTGCTTTGTAGTATTTACTAATTATTTCTCTCCGTGTAGATTTATATATGTGAGTGGTATTATTCAAAAAGGCACCTAAGTGAATTTTAGTGTATTTCGAGAAAACCGAAAAAAAAACTGTATAATAAAATGAATTTGGTTAATAAAATATAGCACTTAGGTTCGGATTTAAATTAACCCAATAAGTAAATATTTGAATACAAAACATATAATTATTTATGTATTATTCGCCGTCTAAATAAAAGTGTGGTTTACTTACTAAGATCGAGAAATATTCCTTTGAAAAAAATAATGAAATTTGAATATCAAATTTTTGTTATTACAAGCGGACGAAGCGTAATTTTTTATAAACAAATTGATATACTTAGCTTAATTATGTCCATAATGTCACTCGGATCCCTTTTTGCATTACGCATCCAAAAGTGGGTGAATGCAATGTTAAAATGTGTTGCCGATAGAGAAAACTGGCTATTTAAAAATTAAATCAAAGTGAAGTAAATATTTATTTTATAACATTTTAACCTCAAAATCCCAATTTCATTTCAGATTTTGAGGTTTTAATGCTATAAAATATCGTATGAAACTGTTGTGAAAGATGTTATTTTACTAGAAAACCATCTCCCACAATATACTATGTCATAATATACTATAATTCTTAGTGATGTTTTCTACTAAAAATTTAAAAGAATTTGCTACCCTATAATTAATATGTTTATTAGTCGCAAATAATAAAGTCTCAACAAAACAAAATTCTTTTAAAAAAACGTGTGTATATATATATATTAAAGTGTATGTATTATGTACGTAATGGATCAGCTATAGTTCTAGTATTCTTAAAAGACGATAAAAGGACGATCAGTCTTTATTTAGACGTTGTTTGCTGAACAATATTAGGTGCACTAGCCATTCATCATCGAAAGACAATAACCAAACAACATATTTTTGAATATTACGTGGATCGAAGGTAAAAATATGTTTATCACTTAATTTAAAATATCAACGGAATGCGTATGTAATTATATATATATATATATAAAGAAACGTCTAAAAAGGGGAGTACTTGACTTCTTCTCCTAACTTTGGTATATCTTTTGTAATATAGAAATATGAATAAAGCCAAGTTATTACTTGCCAATGGCTACACTGACGAAAGTTATTCAACATCTAATAATAATTTCAATTTAATCGCTTATAACCCTGAAACAAATAGAGATAGACACTCAAACCGGAAACCAGAAGAAAGTTGAGTTCTAGTAGATATAATTTAAAAAAAAAAGAAGCTTAAATTGATCAATTTGAAACAAAGTTATGAAGAAAATAAAAAATTGAAGAAATTTTAACCAAAATTTAATATGAAAAGTTTATTGTTTCTTTTAGCCCAAAATTCTTCAATTTCTTATTTTCTTCATAACTTTGTTCCAAATGGAGCAACTTAAGCTTCTTTTCTTTCAAATCACATCTACTTATTGTGGAAGTAATTTTTATTGAAATTACTATTAGATGTCGTATTGACAAGTAAAAACTTAGCTTTTTCCATATTTTTAGATTACAAAATATATACCAAAGTTAGGATAAGATCCGTTTCCCGGAGGTCAAGTACCCTTGTCAATGAAAATTGAAAATGTTGTGGTTATGTAGAACCACGTTTTGGATATAAATTAAATACACTGAAATGATGTCATCCACTTTTTCCAGTGTATAAATTTTTCATAAATACGCAAGAAGAAGTTAACGACAAAAGAAAAATCATTACGACAAGATCGACACAAACGTCACGTAAACTCGCGAAGAGAAAGTTCCTTATCTCAGGAATTCTCGAACAATAAAAGTATTGCTCCCGTTGATCTCCTTTAAAATTCTTGCTTTAGGAAATTACGAAATCCCCCCTCCCCCCGCCTATCTCCCAACCCGTCCATCAGGATATGTCTCTTTTCACGCAAGTTAACTACATCACTGATTACTCTAGCAGGTAAGATGTACTTACTTAAACTCTCACTCTCTCGCTTTAGTCCGTCTATCTCTCTCGGTTCACGAAATTTTCCGAAATTTCACATAGCTCCTAATTAGTCGCCTAATTTTGCCATCCCACCCTCGGGAGCCTGTCAACGCGCTCGCGCGCATCTGATAAGCGGACGTATCCGGCGTGCCGACGAGCTAACTGACGCGAGCTCTCAACGGTTTCCTTCCGCGGCACCTATAGATAATATGCAATACACATAACATCTACGCGAGAGACTCGAGAATTTCTTCGCTTGATAAATATGTAATTGGGAGTGATGCACTCCTAGTGTTTCCCTTCTTTTCTAATTCTGATGAATATTCACCTCGGAGGAGCACGACAATAAAAATAAAGAAGATGCTCTCGGGGTTCCGTATAAATATATAATTGTAATTTTTTGTACGTTCGCGTGTTATTTACTAATTTATTATAGAAATTATTGTAACGATTTGGTCATGAATATAATTAACTTATACGCCGATGCTTTAGAAATTTGAATTTCGCGCCAAAAATTTTAAACGATTATTCCGTGTTTATTGTAACCATTAAGTCTTTAAATAAAAACAATAAGTTGTCCCTGCTACCTGTCGTAACAAACAACTTTTCTCTTAAACAAGAGAAAATAATATTGTTTTTGTGAAGTTTGACTTACTAAATAAAGAGGTTATGTTTTAGTTTTGTTATTGACAAGTAAAAACTTAGCTTTTTCCATATTTTTAGATTACAAAATATATACCAAAGTTAGGATAAGATCCGTTTCCCGGAGGTCAAGTACCCTTGTCAATGAAAATTGAAAATGTTGTGGTTATGTAGAACCACGTTTTGGATATAAATTAAATACACTGAAAAAATGGATTCTTGGTCTCAGAGTAATTTTTTCTTAAATATGACTTAAACGGGAAATCTGCTTGCTCTAAAATGATTATTTTATAATCAAATAGAATCTACTGTTGCAAAAATTGGGAAATTTAACTCATGAAGACCAATATTCTAAGATCAAGCATATCGTGTTAATTATGGAAAAATCATTTTAGACCAAGCAGACATTCCGTTTAAGTAATATTTGAGAACATCCACTTTTTCCAGTGTATAAATTTTTCATAAATACGCAAGAAGAAGTTAACTACAAAAGAAAAATCATTACGACAAGATCGATACAAACGTCACGTAAACTCGCGAAGAGAAAGTTCCTTATCTCAGGAATTCTCGAACAATAAAAGTATTGCTCCCGTTGATCTCCTTTAAAATTCTTGCTTTAGGAAATTACGAAATCCCCCCTCCCCCCGCCTATCTCCCAACCCGTCCATCAGGATATGTCTCTTTTCACGCAAGTTAACTACGTCACTGATTACTCTAGCAGGTAAGATGTACTTACTTAAACTCTCACTCTCTCGCTATAGTCCGTCTATCTCTCTCGGTTCACGAAATTTTCCGAAATTTCACATAGCTCCTAATTAGCCGCCTAATTTTGCCATCCCACCCTCGGGAGCCTGTCAACGCGCTCGCGCGCATCTGATAAGCGGACGTATCCGGCGTGCCGACGAGCTAACTGACGCGAGCTCTCAACGGTTTCCTTCCGCGGCACCTATGTATATATATATATATGCATACACATACATCTACGCGAGAGACTCGAGAATTTCTTCGCTTGATAAATATGTAATTGGGAGTGATTCACTCCCTAGTGTTTCCCTTCCTTTTCTAATTCTGATGAATATTCACCTCGGAGGAGCACGACAATAAAAATAAAGAAGATGCTCTCGGGGTTCCGTATAAATATATAAATTGTAATTTTTTTGTACGTTCGCGTGTTATTTACTAATTTATTATAGAAATTGTTGTAACGATTTGGTCATGAAATATAATTACTTATACGCCGATGCTTTAGAAATTTGAATTTCGCGCCAAAAATTTTATCGATTATTCCGTGTTTATTGTAAAAATTAAGTCTTTAAATAAAAACAATAAGTTGTCCCTGCTACCTGTCGTAACAAACAACTTTTCTCTTAAACAAGAGAAAATAATATTGTTTCTTTTTTGTGAAAAGTTTGACTTACTAAATAAAGAGGTTATGTTTTAGTTTTGTTTAGTAAATCAAATTTTTCACAAAAACGAAACAATATGATTTAGTCTTCCTTGACATAAATGTTACTTATTATGACAGCTAGCGAGAGGACAAATCTTTATTTTTATTCAAAACAATTATTTTTACAACATGGAATTATCGATACAATTTTCGGCGCGAAATTTAAATTTCTAAAGAGGCTTTGTAACTGTTTTTTTGTTAAAATAGTGATTATATTATTTAATTCATAATCAATATATTAGGTATAAGATAATCGATGTTGACGTTACGCTTCCGCCTTTTTTCTTCCTCTTGGCACATGCAATAATATTTAACTATTGTTACTACAATACATTTTCAATCAAAATGCTATCTAATCAAATTATTATTGATACTACACGTGATCTCTCAAAATCTGACTGGTTTTCATCAGCAAAATCTGATTCACTTGTAAATGAAGAAAGTCTAAATATGGCTAAAGTAATGCACAGTATAATGATATAGTAATGCATAAAGCCAGAATAATTTTTACTTTTGAAACAATAAAAATAAGGTCTAAATTAAAACACTCTCCTATGACCCAGATTTTGGCATTAAAATTCCTCCGATATTGCTTACAATTAATCCGCTAACCAAGTTTAATTAGTGACTTTTAGAAATGTAACATTATGTGTAAGAAAAGTAATACAATATTAATTTATTAAATAATTATATGTTTACTTATTCTTCAACTAACATTTAATTTTTTATTCACAAACAAGTTACGAGCAAATGTATCATTAATAATGTGAAATGTTACAAGAAAGTATGATTATGTGAAGCGACTTTAAATATATGGCATTATAAACCTGTATGGTCTGTTCGAAGCCTGATTTTATTTGTGAATTCACATATTAAAGTATCTAGATTCAAAATCTAATGATAGTTTTTACACAATTGTTTGCTCGATCAATCATTTTGAGGTGTGAGGTATTTTACAGATGCGTTTTCTAGTTTGCAAATTTGAACCCCCTAGGTTTGGTCAGATTTGAAATGATTTAAGTCCAAAAATATTTAAAGGAAAAATCGTAATTATTTACAATTCAAAATTTTGGATTTGCTCATCACGCGACACTTATCGTTTGGTTTTTAAAGTTGTTATTGTTGTTCAATGAAACACTATACTAAGTAACACTATTCCATACTATACAATTTACAACTTCACTTTTTGAT
Source organism: Theocolax elegans (assembly GCA_026168455.1). NCBI lineage: Eukaryota > Metazoa > Arthropoda > Insecta > Hymenoptera > Cerocephalidae > Theocolax > Theocolax elegans. The sequence goes on from CM047429.1 coordinate 78,076,447, forward strand.
TTTGATTTTTCATCATGCGACGTCTAGCGATTACTTTTAAAAGTTTTCATAATGTTGTTAAAATGTGAGATACTGATGATCGTTCTAAGTATACGAAGTTTTATTTGCCTGATGTAGAACATTACTTAACTTTCGGATATTGATACGACACCTAGCGATTAATTACGTAGGTAACCAGCATATAATATTTTTTCAACGATTTTCAAAACTATTCTCGATCGATCGAATTTAAAAAAATGTAACCGAGCGCATTCCTGCACGTCGCATCAAAGCTTCGCAAGTTATCTTAAAAACTACATCTTATCAATTTAATTGAATAACAGTTGAAAAATATTTCCAACGAATTCTAATTATCGCGTTTAACGCTCCATTTTACTACCTTAAACCCAACCCTACGCACCAAAGGGATTAACCTACATGAAATTTGAGATTGAAAATTCCATCTAAATGATAAAAGTGAATTAACGCTTTTTGATGTGCAGTTCACCAAACGAGCGAGAAAAAATTCTTGTAATTATAAATATGCAACCGCGGCTAAAGAGAGAATCATGTGCGGGCACGCGTGTACGCTTATCGACGCGGAAATAGCGAGAGAGAGAGAGAGAGAGAGAGAGAGAGAGGTAGTGAAAGATGAAAGGCAAAAATAAAACAACAAAGAATGGAAAAAAATGGTAGAAGATAAAAGCGGAGATTCTTTTGCCAGGAGAATGGGAGAAAGACGACTGGACTCGTAGTCAAGATTTTTAAACGCGGGCAAAGACGAGAGAAGTAAAAAACTTGGATGGCACTTATATTATTTACTCTTCGCTCAGAAGCTGAAGCAAGCGTAATAAAGGAAAAAAAAAAAGAAAAAGAAAAATAGGGGGAGTAATTAATGAAAGCGTTGCCGCAAGGCACAACCTTGGGATTCTTCGCTTCCGACGGCTTTTCAACCTGTATGTCCTTTATATCATCCCAAGGTGAACTGACATCGTTAAAAGCATTATTTTCTACACCAAGTGCCAAAAGTGCTTTTCGAAAGATTAGAAGCAATGGTCTCCCTCACTCTCTCTCTCTCTTAATCTCGGGATAATTATTTCATGAGATATTTATTAGTTTTACCATAGGTAATAATATATCGATTATTCCGTATAACACGGATTTACCAAATCTTTGAAAAAAAAAGAAGAAATTATCTAGTTGACATTAAATAATGTAGCGTTACGTACGTTCGATACTCATTTATGAATAATGTTCTTGTGTTTGATCGAAGTGTCTCATAATCACTTCATTCCTCGTTAAAAAGTCGATAGGATTTGTGCACTCGTGCGTAAGCGATTAATTGCCGGAGTCCTTTCAATACGGCAGTTACAAAGTTCATGCAGGAGTTCAACGACGAATACTAATTTAAGTGACCAGATAAATAATTCCTATGGTCAAATGAAAATTGCTTATAAATTTTATACTCAATTGCGGTTGTTCAATTTATGTAACGATACGTAGATCGCATGAACGTTCAATAAAAAAAGTGTTTAAAAGAAAAAGAAATTGAATTCGTTTCTCGGTCTTCCCAGCTGATGTAGTGTAAAACGTTTATTTTCAACAACTTCCATCGGTGATTATCTTTAAAATCGAAACACGAAAAAGTGATGAACTCGTAACTCGGAGATCTCTTGACGGTGGTGAAATAAAAATATCTCAACGTTGAGTAACACAAAACTAAAGCAATGTTTCCAACAAATTAAAAATTACCTATCTAACTATAAAACAAAAAAAGATTGAATCAATTGTATTCGCGAAAGGAGATTTGACAATAATCTCCTAATTATCGAGTAAATTCATCGAAGCACGTTGGATCTCGGTTGCCAACCGCACTCGTGGAAATTGAAGAAGCTCGTCGCCCTCTTTAAAAGCGAAAAAAAAAGTGGAAAATAAAGAATCTGCATTAAAAACGCATATTATTATTATACTCGGGTTTGCATTGAGAAAGAGGATCGCGAGCGCCATTAAAGGAAAAAGCGAAGGAAAAAATAATAGCCACGGCAATAACAATTACTACGTGGGAGGGGGAAAAGTGAGGGACGCGAAAAGCTTCATCATTCGCGGGTAGTGAACGCAAAGCCCCTCGAGTCCTCTGTGTCGCATGCATACGTACATAGATATATATATGCATATATGTATATATCATACACACATCAGGGAGACGGAAACGTCACGATCCGAGAAAACGGAAAAGCGTTCTCCAGTGTGATCTCAGCCGGAAGTTTCTCTCTCTTTCTCTCTCTCTCTTTCCAAGCCTCAGAATCTTCACTCCGAGATGTGATATTTCTCCCTTCGATAATCGCAACGTCATTCAATGATATATATACATAGACACATTTACCGTGCGTCAGACGAGAGAATCCGTTCTCCTTTAAGACCTCAAGCTGTTGCTAAGGGATTGATGGGGTTACCATGACGACAACACCAAGAGGCCTATTGTTGCACCCCGTGGCGTTCTCCTTGTACCCGGTGCTACTCCATGGCATATTTATTTGCATGTAATGTAGGTGCGCGCGGTGTACGTCTTGTTCGCGCTTCATCTCTCTCTCTCTCTCTCTCTTCCTCTCTCCCCTCGTTGCGTTGGTGTGTATTAACGAGCTTCCACGCGCGCACGCACACACGTACACAAGTGCTTGTAAATACGTGCGAAGGGTAGGGAGAGAGAAAGAGAGAGAGAGAGAGAGAGAGAGTAAAAGAGCATGTGTGCATCTATGCCAGTGGTACCAAACCCCTTTCTCTCTTGACGGTGCAACAGCCTCGGGGCAATGTCCTGCGTTTTAAAGAGAGAGGGAGAGAGAGAGAGAGAGAGAGTGCGTAATTGTACGCACCTACGTAATGACGAGCGAAACCAATCCGCGAGAGGGAAAAGGTGACAGGGCTTACAATGGGAGGGGGAATCGATCCAACTGTATGTAGGTACGACGGAGAGATGGGAATAGGGTTATTAGTGGCCAATCGTGCGTGGTGGCCATTACCGAACTGTAATGACTGACTGAATACCACTTGTTCATATCTAATTACTCATCGCGAACTATTTAACACTTTGTGTCGCGGTTAAAATTATCCCGAAGCGAAGAGAATACAAAAAATAACAATACATTGCCACGAGCATCTGAATTTGATACGAGAATACATTTTTCACATCGTACCGGTTAATTATAAACGGATAGTTTTAAATATTCTTCCACGAAACAACGATATTAACGATTTACCAGGAGTAAATACCGATCAAACGATAATTTATGTGATCGATCAAAGTACTGAAAGACGGAACGGTAGAGACCTCCACGCAAAATTCTGAAAGCCCGTTGTCGCCAACATGGAACTTAATTAAAGGCTATTGATGCTCTCGAGAGAAGAGAGAATGAGAAAAGAGGTAGAAAAAAAAGAACAATGGGCAACCCCGGTAGTCGGCAAGAAGAAAAATAAAAAATTGGCTTTTACAATAAAAGAAAGAGGGGGGACAAGGGGGGGTTGCCGCACCGCGAGACACACTGGTAATCGTCGTCCACGGAATGCAAGAACCTTGTCACCGGCAGTAGGCAAACAAATAGTTGGTAGTACGCGGAATACGCGAGAAAAAGAAACGTCGGTATATGCCCTATGTGACAAGGATCCTCGAGTATATTATGTACCGTCGTACTCGTGGGAAATCTACGCACTGATTAATAGAAGAATTCCTTATTGAAAAGACCTGTGGCAACGGTGACATTCGCAAGAAACGCGTTGTAGCTACGTAACAAAGAAATTTTCCATGTATTTGCACGTTTCGACCTATATGCAGTTCTGTATAAAAAGTGCATTCTAGGGCCGAGGGTTTTTGTTTTTGTTTTAGGTTGTGAATAGGTTATGTTGCAGTTTTTTGTGTATACTCCAAAGTCAAGTGGTCGGCTTCGATTGATTAGCATCGAGTGGAATGATTGATTTGACAGATGTACGTGCACTCGGCTCATTGATTAGCTACACATTTATACACATTTTAATAAAAACATTTTTATTTTTTTATTTTTAGAGTTTATTCTTGCCGGAGCTGAATCAACCGAATACGTGGCTCTCGAGGGAATCATATATTTCAATGCGATTAGGATAAATTTGGAGTTTGCTTCGTCATGAGTACTCTTAGAATTTTGATATTTAAAATGTACGTTACAAAATGTAGAGAAAAACATTATTTTTTAATATACTAATTGAATTGATGAAAGTAGTATTTTTGTATTATTATTTCAACGTCGCTCTTATTATCTTCTATAAGTTTGACTACAATTAATTTAAAATAAAGACCTATGCCTTACAATCCAAAAATGTTTTTTTCTTTTCAAATACCAAACAACACGTTGATAATCCCGAATCAAAAGAACAGTGATAAATTCTCTGAATTAAAAAAATCAGATACATCCTTAAAAGCGAAACCAAAAATGAAATTACCAAGTAATAAAAAGCACCATTCTCATCAAACTTTGACTTACCCTTCACAAACACCACTCTAAGATTCCCTTTTTTTCTAAAAAAAAAAAAAAACATTCTTATCCGCAAATCATCTCCGAAGATAACCAAAGTCAACATCATGCCACTTAGCCCGAAGACCCGGTAACCCGTCGACACAGAAAAAAAGTGCACTATCCTAAATCGTACGCACACGAAAAAAAAAGAAGAAGAAGAGAGGAGTACGAGAGCGTGTCAAACGCATATTTAGAAGAATAAAAGAGAGATAGCGAAATGCGGGGTGGATAAGCACACCAAACTCTGAAGCACGGAGCATAAAACGAGGTGCACTGTGCAAAAAAAAGAAGAGGAAGACGTCGCGGGATGAAAAGGACGAGGGAAGAGAAGAGGAAAAAAAAAGGTAACGCATAAGCTCGTGCATACGCGATGGGGATAAGTGCGCACGCACTTTTATCCCTCGTAATTAAAACCGCGGCGTCATCCTACTCCCGCGAAGAGGGTAAAACCAAACGAGGATTGCCAAGGCAAAGCTTACAGAGAGTGCTGAACTAAGAGGAATGACCTTACGGTTTTCATACGGGTATATATTTATGTGAATAAAAAATTTGTTGCGCGTCTCAATACAATTTTTAAATAGTGAATAATACGTACATCTTTTTTCAGCGTTCACTCAAATTACAAACTATTTTCTAAAGCTTTCATAAATTTCGTAACGGTTTTTTTGTTTATTTGTGCAATCGTTAAATTTCCACTTATTTACGGTTTTACTCGGTTCTCGGTATCGACGGCGTGTCTTCACCTCAAAATTTCTCAAATAATCAAGTCAGTCTACTATGCACCCTGAAAGTATACAAAATTAATGTTAAAAAAATTTATAATAAATCATTTTTGCGTGTGATACAAAATTGTTAAAATTAATTCAAAGAAATAAAAGTAATTTTCATTAATTGAGTATTTTTATTTGTATTTTATCAAAGGGCGCGCGACAGCGCCCGACGCAAGTATGGGCGCGTTAGCCTTATTATACAGTTAACTCGGTCATCGTATTTTTCCTTTCATAACCATTTATTATATACTATTTATTTTTATGAAATTTATGAAACATCGCTTTCTCTATTTATTTATCTTTGGTTTACATCAAGTTTTGTGCGAATTAATTCACGCATAATTAAGAAAAGCCGCGATAAATAATATATTCTTCTTTGCCGCATTTAAATTTATTCACGTGTTCTATGTCTTTGCGCGCGAATTTGTCAAATTTTCGGAAACATCCAATATCAAAAATTTTTAAACGGTTAAAAGATAATTACTTATTACTAAGTTGGAACATTAATTATCTTGATAGGATATAGTCCATAACTCGCGTATATTAAAATCACATAATATAAAATAATAATTTGTTAAATTCTTTTCAGTTTCGCACTATTCTTCTTAAATACTCAATGAATTTGCACTAAAAATTGACAAGTCCCTATTGTAGTACTGTATAGAATGGGGCTCTGGACCAAAAATTCCCCAAAAACTGGTTTAGTTATTGATAAAAATTAAAAATAGCACTTATTCAGGCTTTTTCAGGTTATGTCGCATAAAATTTTTCGTAAATGCTCAATGAATTTGCACCAAAATTTGACAGATTACTTATTTTAATATATAAAATGGCGCTCCAATGCTAAAATTTCTCATAAAAATTTTTAGTTATTCATAAAAATTAAAATAGTAACTCCTATATGAAGGTAAAATCGCTAAGAAAATTTTGAAACAAAATGAATCGTTCAGTGATAAGTATATATATGTATAATATATTTATCGGTCTCTCTGAACAAAAAACTCATCTCGTTGCCCACTATATATCAATGTCTCGTACGAAGAAAAGCACAACTCAGATTTTGTAATGTTATTTTAAATGGGAAAATCTGAGTTGTGTTTTTCTTCGTACGAGGTGTCGATTATATGGTCGGTGGAATTTCCCAGAGAATGACTTTTTAAAAAATTTTAGGCGTTTCGTCCTCGAGCTTATGAAAATTTTGGTTTCATGATCACTACATTGACTGTAGTGATGTAAATACGAGTATTACATTTTTTAAAATTTTTAATTTAAATAATATAATAAATAGTATACACAATACTAAATTTGAAAATTAAACGGTTGCATCATGAAGTGTGTTAAAAGCATTATGGAAAAATATAATTAAATTATCGTTTTACACATACTTTCGTCAATTTTTATGCTTTACTGTAACCAGGTGCGTTACGTGCGCTTTCACCTATTTAATGTTGAACTATACTAAATTGAGAAAAAAAATAATTATAAATGTTAATTAATTAGTACTTATTTTTAAAATTATAATTTTAATAAATATATTTATTCTTAGCATGATGATTATCATTCGAATTTATGGAGCCGCGGTGGCTCATGGGTAGAGCTCCCGACTCTCACACCGAGGGTCGTGGGTTCGATCCCAGACGTGTACCTCTGAAAATTTTTTTCATGTGCATTTTTCGAACACCGCGACTCAGTGGCTCGGCGTGTCACTATAATGTGACGCCAGTTCAGGTGCGCGTGCGTTTCGTGCACTTGTCAGTTGTCAGTGCATGAGAGGCACGGGCATCTGAACTATAGGGAACGTTAGGGACGCGAAGATGTAAAGAGGATCGCGGTGGTTCCATCGGGAGGACAGGAAACTCTAATTATTAGACTAATTACAGTGACCGATGATATCTTCCGATGGACACAACCACCACTGTTTCAACTACATGTGCTTTGTTTACAGACACACCGTTCACCTCCGTCGCTGATTAGCCCTGGCAGCATAAATAGAGCGACGTTAAATAACATAAAAAAAAAAAAATCATTCGAATTTAAACATCATTTCATTCGTGCTTGTATCGCTCAACCAATCACACTTAAGCTCACGTACGCATGCGCAAAATGTGAGAATTTTCACTTGGCTTCGCAACATCCGGCCATCACTTTTTTATATAAGGAAAATTTAATGTGTATACGAACATTTCAATCATTTTTTTATTTTCCTTTTGCTGTTTCAACTCCTTGCACTTATTATCGAACTTCTATACGCAAGTTCTCCACCGTTGACGAGACTTTTTTACTTATAAAACAAGACATCTCCTCGTTGTACACATACGCAAATCGATCTGAAACATAACAATGTTGCTAAACGTCGAAAAAAGAAGATACACATCACTAAATTGAAACTAAATAAAATATAAATTCCACGGACATTTATTCTCCTCGAAATAAAACGGTATATAAAAACTAACGGACTCGGTCCAGGGAATAAAAAAAGAAAGGAAAAACGATCGTGGGTATTTTTATTATCATCCCTTTAATAAAAGGAGAAAAAAATGGTATATTCTCGATGTAACATCAACATAACCTTCAAAATTTCATTCGTCAATCTCTTAGTCGGACGACATTGACATTCCCGGATGCCACGAACTAAGCATAAACATTTACTTTCTCGGTAATTTCTCGACTTTCTCTCCACTACGAAAAAATTACGAATTCCTTGTATATGTATAAAAAGTAGCTGACTGCATCAAATGCCCTTCCCAAAAAAGTACCCCTTTTACGAGTTTCTTCCCTTCGAGTTTGTTGCGCGTGTGTATACACGTACGTGCACGAAGTCGTAGAGCAAAAGGTGTAAAGTACGCTGGGTAGAAAACGTAAAGTTTGTTACGAATCCAAAGTGTACAAGGGGGTTACTACGCCTTCTCCTTATTTATGAATTTATTGTGTGACGTAAAAGAGGAAAAGTTGCGAGTGCGCGTATACATACAGGGTCTCCCAAAAGTAAGGACACATTTTGATATCTCGGAAAATAAGGCCGCTAGAAGAAATCTTCAAGTACAAAAGTTTTGGGGAATCGAGAACGATGATCTGATAATGACATTGAATTTGAAGGTTATTTCAAGGTCAACGTGATCTCTTTTTTAAATAGGAAAACCGCTATTCCTATTTGATCAAAAATCAACTTGAAATGACCTTTAAAATCAAGCTCAAGGTCAAATTGAGAAGCATCACTAGATCACCGTTTTGGTTTACCCAAATTTTTTTATTTTGAATTTTCTTCGAGCGTTCTTAAATATTATTTGATATATTCAGGTGTGTCCGTACTTTTGGGACACCGTGTGTACGTCGTTGCGCGTTTACTGCGTGCGTATACATCTAGTTTCATGGAAGTTGGAATAATTTCATTGTGCTTTTTGATGAAACTTAATTAACGATGATGATGCTCGGGGAAGTATGTACACCTTTGTTTTGAGCTCCGGATGAGAATTTCCAGAGCCTGAGAGGAAAGTAATGCATTCTCTTGAAATAATTAAGAGAATAGGAGAGTGAGGGCTCGGTGTATAAAGGGAATGATATCTGAAGTTTACGGAGTGTTAAGGATTTTTGTACATTTTGATAACTAATTATGCAATTATATGTTTATCCAACTTTGAAGAAACAACGGTGGATTCGCAACTACGGTATGGAACAGAGGAATAAAGAACATTTAGTATATTAAATGAATAATGTTTATTTTTTTTTTTTTGAGATTATTTCGATGGGTAAAAGTTAGAGATTAATCGTAAACAGAAAAGATTTTGCATCTTTATTAAAATATTATTATTCGTTTATTATGCTAATTAAATTTTTTATTTTTATTATTACTTTAAAACACAGTGTGCTAACAAAGTTGTTTTTTCGTTCGTGGCATTTGTTGAAAATACATACGCTAGTGATATGAGTGTCTCAATTTTAAAATATGTTTTTATTGATTGAGATATCGTGTCAATTAACTTCAAAGATTCACCAGTGAGATTTAATATCCAAAAACACAATGAAAAATTTCTGTATCAATTTTAAATTTACGTGCAAAGAGTTTGAATTAATAAAACTCATTTTACTGCAAATAAAAAATAAAAATTGTTGAGAAACGTCTTTGTCATACAATGTAAAATGTACCCTTAGGCTATCTCAAAACAACACACAAATTTCAATTCTCAAATGATTTGTTCTAGATTTTTCAAACTTTTGATTTGAATGTCTTTTGATGGTTTTAAAAAATGCTTTACTAATTATGTATAGGTTAATGTATTTTAAATCAAGGAATTTTAAATCGTTCGTCAGAAAATGTCGTTGTCACGACTGTTTTGCAATTTTCCTAAGTAATTTATTCTGGTACAATTTCCAACGGGTAATTTTATTGCCAGTTTATAGAAGTCAGAACTTCGTTCCATTTAATCAAAACTACTACAACAGCAACCACAGCAACCACAACAACAATAAAATAACAATTGTTACAACATTAATTGGGAACAAGAACTAAAACGACAAAAAACATCAACTACAATAATAACAATCATAACAACAGCAAACAAAAACTACTACAACAGCAACCAGTACGACAACAAACATTAACCAACAAAAGAAACAACAGTTGCTACACACACAACAACTTGATACAGTAAAACGATCCACAAATAACACAACCAAACAACTTTGACGAATATTTCATTAAAATTACAAAATTTTTATCATCACCAAAAACAAGGATGTCGTAAAGAAGAAAAGAAACACTAAACATTTTCGGATAAACCGTTAAATATTTCAAAAGTCACTTTACATACCCTGCACCCACGTAACGCTCGGAATCGTTAAACGCAACTATTTTTCCTTTCCTGCGTTTTATTCGCACGCAATCCAGGAATAGCGCACAAAAATACAACCTCGAGGGAGGACCGAGAAGAGCAACCCTTTTTCGACATTACTCGGTCGTCGTAATTTGCGCGGCGGGAGGGAGATGTGGAGGCAGCTGCCTGAAATACGAAACGTTCGACTGCAGTCTCCGTAACGAAACGGCGCCTCGTAACTTTTTTCTCGTTACTCGCGTTTTGGAAGTGCCGAAGGGGGAGAGTGGGGTGGGAATTATATAAAATTAACGCGTTTTCCACGATAAAACTGCAGGAAAATGCTTCGGAAACGAAGAGAAGAGGAACGAGAAAACGTCATCGTTCAAAGGTTATGTATTCGAAAAGAAGTGCAATAATCGTGAAAGTCAAATTTAACGGATGGTTTTCTTCGATATATTTCTCGTTCCGTATACCTATATTCATACTTTTCTCTCATTGGGTAATTAATTTTATTTACAAAAGTTATAGAGGAAAATGTTTATCTAAACGAAGAAGAAAAATAAAAATGTATCTTAATAGTCGATCGTGTCAGTATAGAGAGATATATTCGTAGTATGCCAGACACATGTACGCATATAGATACGCGCGCACATTCAAATCAAGAGCTTTGACGATGCAACGTTATGTTTAAGTTCCCTGGCATATCGGCGGCGCATTATTGCCGCGTGCGAAAGGGGATTTTCGAGTGGTATACCCGCCTGGGGATGTTATGTACATGGGGGAGCTGATCGATCGAGAAACGAAAAAAGATTGACGTGAAATGGTAATGTTTCTCGTTGATGAACGTAATTTTTTAGTTAAACGTTTGTTGGAATTCCAGGTAAATAAACAAATTGGATAATTGACAAGTTGAGATTGCTAATCGTAGTTTGATAAAAATTAGATATAAATTGTATAAAATGCAATTGACGTGTAACGTTGTCGTATTATTGTTTTATCTATGTTTCAACGCTGATGCGATAGGTGTCAAAATGGCGCTGAAACATTGTAAATCGTGAAATAATGTATTAATAATAATTTTTGTGAGATATTGGTAGAAGTGAAAGTAAGTTTGAAGAAACATTAAATTGGGCCGAAACGTATACGTTTGTGTGAATAGTTTTTGTAGAATGCTGTAGAAATATTTTGAAAACAACTACTCGGTGCTGCATAATAAAAAAACCAACTCCAAAAGTGAAGCAATGTTCTGACCAGTATTTTTAAAAACTCACCGTTAAGCGTCGCATGATCAAAAGTCGTAATTCGAAAATAAAGCATTGTTTGGAATAAAATACATATAAGTATTTTTCTAGACTAGTCGACAATGCTACAAAAACGTTAATTACACATTATTTCCGAAAATATAAGACGAAAGTTAGTACAAAAGTAAATAAAGGAATGGATGACCATTAATATTTTGAAACGCTGCTGGCACATACCATCATATTTTCCAAAAATGCAAAAAATCAGAACAACGTTTTTGCAACTTTTTCAAGAACGTTACTAAGAAGCTGATTACGCAAACGTACTACATTTTATGGTAAACTTTCAACGTTTCCAAAATGTTGCTTCAACATATTAACATATCTTACAAAAAATGCAAATGAACGTTTTTGTAAATTTTAAAAAGAAAGTGATTATTGCAAATATATTACGTTTACAGTATTTCATCAATGTTTATAAAACGTTGCTATTATACTTCATCGTTCTTACAAAAAAATCAAGAGAACATAACAACGTTTTCGCAACATTTTGAAAATTCATCACATCAACATTGAAAATTCACCAAAATAACGTTACGTTTCCACAAATTAAGTAAACAAACTAAACATTGTACATTTAATTATCACCAGTTTCCTCAGATTCACTATAATTCAAACGCACATATAAAACGATGCAATATATCACTTCTCTCGTAAATAAGTGTACGCCGCATACGTTGCGTTCTAAGCATAAATTAAAACGAAAAAGAAAATCTCGTTTATATGGGTAAAAGGTTATAAAAACTCGGTACGAACGAGGCATAGACAGAAGGAAAATAGTTGGAAGGATGAGAATTAAACAAGAGTTACCCTAGAAAGAAGGGGAGAATTTTTTTTTATACACGCGCAACGGGCCTTCGCGATAGAACGCTCGCCTATCTACGTTTACGACTGACCGTGAGCTTTTTTTTCCGACCACACACACAACCTATACCAAGCCTGTTTTAATTCCTTATCGCGCTCCAACCGATATAGAAAACGGAAAAAAATAAATAAATAAACGGGGATATATTTCACATCTCGCGGAATTATATGTTTCGCAAGCTCTCCGTGAATCTTCTTAAGCTTTATCTTCCGAATAATTGCACGGGTAAATTATAACACGTGGGATTTCCCTGCCTACCGTCATTTTAACGAACGTTTGTCATAGTTTTATAGAAGTTTCCTTTTTTTTTTATTTCATTCTTTTTCTTGGTGGTTTTATTTCTACATCCGCAGATGGAAATAGCTTGACGTGAAAAATTGAAAGAAAAGTTGTTCGATGTTCTTTTTTTTTCGTATAATCTGTTTTAGTTATGAGCAAATCAATTGTGTGAATTATTTAGCGATGAAGTTACTTTATTCTATTTGCAAGTTTATTTTTTAAGAATTTTAACGATTTCTTTTATGCAGATACTTCAACATTCGAGATCCCAGTTGGCAGCCAATTTCAAGCAAAACTATATCAAGGAGAAAAAACTAAAAGAAAAATTTCTGTATTAAAATTAAATGTCACCACTTACGTGCGACAAAATTCGAATTGATTAAATAAATTTTACTCTGAAAAAATATTTTATTAATATAAGTCTTTGCCACTAACATTCTATATACTGAGATGTCAAAACCAAAGATTCAAATTTTCCGTATAATAGTCAAATAAAGTGTAAGAACTTTCGCGATAAAAGGAAAACGTTTAGTATTGATATTACTTATGACTGTGTTAATTTTGAATTGGTTTTGTTCACGGAATCATTATTTTGTGATAATTGCGAATAGTAATTTTATAGGTTAGGGTATTCTAAAGTTTAAACTTGAATGAGTGATGGATTATGTTAAATCTGATTATTTACGAGTGTTTTAATAAAAAAAAAAGGTATTAATGTTTTCCTTACCGTCAAAAAATCGAAAATTTTAAAAAAACGCGGTATGTTTGAAATTTTACAATTTTGTATTATTTTACTGATAGAAAAAAAAATTTAATTTTACTATAAAATTGCCAGAAAATATAGTGCAATAACTATACTGCAATAATTTAGGGTAAAATTATTCATGAAAGCTGCAAGTACCATTTAGAAAAAAATTCTAATTTAACTATATATTTAAAAATATTTATTTATTAAAATTCACTATATTATATTTTTATTAAGTAATACTAAAAATTATGATAATAATTAATAGAAAAATAATACTACAAATACAGCATAATTTTTACTTTTACTATATAATTTATAATAAGTTAGACTTTAAAATACGGCTGTATGAAATAAAAAGATGGGTAAAATTTTTTGTTTTTATACTTTATTTTGTTATAAAACAAGTTATATCTAGTTTACAAAATGTATTTAGCTTCATTTACATCATACAAGCTGAAATTGCTCCATTTGGAGCATAGTTATGATAAAAATAAGAAATTGAAGATATTTTAATCATAATTTAACATCAAAAGTTTATTGTTTCTTTTAGCCCAAAATTCTTCAATTTCTTATTTTCTTCATAACTTTACTCCAAATGGAGCAATTTTAGCTATTTTTTAAAAATTATATCTACTTGAACTCAGCTTTCTTCTGGTTTTTGGTTCGATTGTTTATTTTTATTTGTTCAGGAGTTATAAGCGATTAAGTTGGAAGTAATTTTCATTGAAATTATTATTAGATGTCGAATAACATTCTTCAATGTGGCCATTGGCAAGCAATAACTTGACTTTCTTCATATTTCTACATTACAAAAGACATACCAAAGTTAGGATAAGATCCGTTTCCCGGAGGTCATGTACTTTCCTTGTTAGTAATAGTAGATCCTTTACACTTTTTTACATTTTGGTCTACGTCCATCTCTTGCGACGACAAACACTACATCAGTGAGCTTGTTTTGAAATACGTGTATAAAGGAATTTATTTATTCTATAATACACAGGTAAGTATTTTATTCGGAATTTTACCCCAAAAAAATCACATGTTTTTTAACCTAATCTATTAAAAAATGAATAAAATACGTTTCTAATTACGTTTTATAGTGAAAAATATGTGTTTCCGATCGTTTTTTAGCAAAACTACTACCTTATATATATAAAAAAAAGACTAATAAACCAATTTCTTGCCATATCGCAATATATGCATGCCACCTTAACGATGTACGGATTAGCATAACGTAATCAACATTTAATTACCCGAAAATTCACCGCACAATAACCGAACAAAATAATTAAACTATATCCTATCAATTTTAATATTAAATTATACATCATAACGGAATTATTTTTTCTCCCCCGCCTCCTCCGTTTCGTAGTATATTAAAATTTCCATTTCGATACGAGTGGACAAATAGGATCATAACGGAACGACATATCTACATATACATACATACATACATACATATATATGTATATATGTATATATATATATATATATATATATATATATATATATGTATATCATTAATCGAGTGAATTTGGGTTGGAAAAGTCGTAAATTCGTCGAGTGCGTATGCATGATTTATCCGAATTAGCCGACTCATTTCGCATCCGATTCCACATCTCTCTCTCTCGTCGCCTCGAAAACGATCGTTCCCTGCTGGCTAAATATTTCACCATCAACGTTAACGACATCGAGATAGAAATGGAATACAAGCCGGTACGGTATACATATATATATATATATACACATCACGTTGCTAGATAGTATGTCGAAGAGCGCAATATCTATCTCTCTCTCTCTCTCTCTCTGTTCGTACCCACTTTACCTCTTTTCATTGCCGGCAATACCGAAATGTTATACTACGTGATAAACCGCACTGTGTGTATGTAATGTTGAATATAATTCGGATATATGTGTGGGTGCGTGCGTCTGTATATGTGGGTTCTATGGGAATTAAACGTTTTTTGTTAACCATCGAGACAAATATGTTCTATCCTACATGGAATGGATAACTTTATAAAAAATTTATTTATATTGTTTTATTTTTTTGAAAATTTTCTTTTTATCTGGTGATTGATGTGGCGTTTCTGATGTACGTTTTTAATGGTATTTAAGAATTGTACGATTTACATAATAGTATGGAAACGTTTTTTTTTAATAAGGCATAATTTATAAATTTCTGATTAAATTAATTTTCAACGAAAGTAAGAGGGTGGACGAGTTTGATAGATAATGATGAAACCTTTTCTTTTCTAAAACGGACATAATTTCTGTATAATGCTGTATAAGATAATTGATGAGGCTTCTAGAAGAAACGTTCAAAAATGCCTTGTAAAATTAGATGAATTTCATAATGTTTAATTGTTTATTAATTAAGATACTTATTACCGTATAACGTTGTTGCAACATTGTATTAATATATTTTTAACTGTAATATGATAGTGGTCATAAAGCATCCTCTTAGAATTTTGTTTGCTATTACGTAATATTAGATATTACAATTACGTTAAAGAAACGTTCAAGGCTATCCATAATCTATGCTACTATGCATAATCTATGCAGACACAGTTTGAGCAATGTTGTTTGAAATTGAAACATTGTTAATTTAATGGATATTTTTCACGTTACTCCAAAATCCTAATAATTTGTATGTAACGTATAGGAGTTGACAAAATATTGTGTAATAATGTGTACATTTAATTTCTAGACAACGTTTTTAACGTATATATGGGCTATTTCACGTCAAGTGGTACGATGAAAATTTTAAATCGCTCCAAAATTTGAAAACAGGCTGGAAATATCTTTCAGAAGATAGAAAAAAATTTTTAGGTGTTAAAAATAATTTGCCTAAGAGTTATTCCACCATGAAAAATGGAAATTTTTCAATTTTTTAGAAAAATTTATATTTTTAAAGCCATTTATCTCAAAATTTATTGATTTTTTTGAAAAAACATTAAAAACAACTTTTGTTCTAAATAATCTTTAGAACTTATCTACCTGGGTTACAATTCTTAATTTTAACATCTCGAAGAGATAGGGCACTTGGAAATATTGAATATCAAAAAAAGGCGACCACGCCACAATCGATTTTGATCTAACACCGCTCAAAAGATCACATTTTTTGAGAGCTTTCGAATGGCGGTGGTTAGATTATTGGCCAAGACCGCTGTTGTAGGTTATGCCCTAAAATACATGAAAATTAGTCATTTTATGAGGTTTATGAGGCATAACTTACACCAGCGGTCTTGGCCAATAATCTAACTACCGCCATTCGAAAGCTCTCAAAAAATGTGATCTTTTGAGCGGTGTTAGATCAAAATCGATTGTGGCGTGGTTGCCTTTTTTTGATATTCAATATTTCCGGGCGTTCTATCTCTTCGAGATTTTAAAATTAAGAATTGTAACCCAGGTAGATAAGTTCTAAAGATTATTTTGAACAAAAGTTGTTTCTAATGTTTTTTCAAAAAAATCAATAGATTTTGAGATAAATGGCTTTGAAAATAGAAATTTTTCTAAAAAATTGAAAAATTTCCATTTTTTATGGTGGAATAACTCTCAGGCAAATTAATTTTAACACTTAAAAATTTTTTTCTATCTTCTGAAAGATATTTCCAGCCTGTTTTCAAATTTTGGAGCGATTTAAAATTTTCATCGTACCACTTGACGTGAAACAGCCCATATATATATAAATACACAAAAGTTAATTAAGCAATCATCTAATACTGAATGAACGACCTCTAACATTTCTCAACACTAATTTGAACATCTATTGCACAACGATAAAAGAAAATATTCGAATATCGTTACCATAATATTATTATAACGGTATGCCGCAACAATTAGGCAGTGTTATTACAACGTTTCCACAACATTTCTATAACTACCACAAAATTTTCACAATTTTAAAACGACGTTACCATAATGTTATTGCAACGTTATCAACATATTTTCACAATGTCGTCGCAACGTTATAGCAACGGTTCTATATTATTATCACAATCTAACAATAATGTTGTTAGATCATTACATCTTATGAAAACTTGTTCATAATGGATAATAAGTTGTTAAATATTAAAATTCATAATACAAACGTAAAAAACTGAACATTTCTTGATATAATAAACGTTTTATTACTACATAAACGAAAAAATATACATTTCTAACCTCATTTATATTTCTAACTAGCCCAAAAGTTACTAATTTCATAAGAAAAATAATGTCGTACACAAGAGATACATCAAACTGAAAAAAAAAATTACAAATTTAACAGGTAATCGGATCGATTAGGTTTCACTTTTTAATCGAGGATCGAACAGATGTATCAGTTCTCCATCCCATTTAAATTACCAACTCGACTGTCGCACACACGCAAACCACCTTTAATCTTCGACGTCCAGAAACGATAAACACCGAGAGACACTCTTCGTATCCGCATCCAAGATACACCAAAACATAAATGTACGCACCTCTTCGACAATTACATTTACAACGACTCTCGCAGTTATGCATATCAACTTTCAAAAAGAGGCTCGCACGTTTTTTTTGTTCGCCCCCTTTGTAAAAAGCTGCGTAGTGCCATTCCATTATCGAAAAGCGACAGGTCTGTAACTTATTTACAAGAGGACGAGGAAAAAAAAAGGATGCTGGATGCAACGTTCCCGCGAGCAAACGAACCGAATTCGCATGCAAATAATGCACTTGACACACCGTCCCCCGTGTAACCCGAAACGGTTTTTTTTTTATTATTAAAAAAACAACAGCAACAACGCCGACGACAAAGCTGCATCAGATGAAAAGGGGATACGCATGAAAAATCAATCGCGAAAGGTTGCACCGTGCTACACGGAATTGAAGAGTGTCAATCCTGTCACTCTCTGGGCACACACAGAGACAGAGACAGAGAAAGCGCGTTTGAGTAAATTTTTGCAGAAGTTGATTAAAATCCAGGTGTTGTTGTTGCTTTTTATTTTGGTCACGGCTTTGCCAGTTGTCGAATAAATGTGTCCTTTTCAAAGGTACGCACCTGGTGAGTGAATTTCAAAAGCATAACCTCTATTCGATTATTTCGTAATGAAGGGTAATTAAATCGCTTGATTTAACGAGTTCTCAGGTTGTCGATTGCAGTGAGCATCGCAATGAAAACATTGAATTTTGTGAGGTTAGGTGATACTATTCTTTTTGTAATTATTCGTAAAAAAAATTTTTTTTACCCGATATTATTTTTAGTCAATTCCTAGCGTAAGAGAATTTGAAGATTTTGAGGTTAGGTGAGACGATTTTCCTCTGGTGTAAATTTGGAGTAAATTTAAATTCCCGCGAAAATGATTAAACCATTTCCTTTTATTTTCGTACGAAGATGATCTCACCAGATATTGTTTTATATATTCTACCACTTTGTACAAAAAAGTAAAATAATTATTTAATTCGCTAACTTGGTTAACATTGATGTTATGAATTCAAGTGTAGATCAACGTTATATGTCTATAAGAATTGTTAATTTAAATAATAATATTTATATTAAGATTAAGTGTGTACTTGCTGTCATTTTCTCGAACAACCCAAAACACTATTCATAAACCTATCGATTCCCACCAAGATTCCGAATAAATCTTTAATAATCACCGAGAAAATCACACAACATCCACTCAAAAGACTAATCGAAATCATATGCATAAAAGATCGGTCCACTCGTATTTCCATTTGATGAAATAATTTAGTTGTTTTTTATTTTCCACCCAACGCTGTCGAAAGTGCATCGTTCAGAATCGAATCTCTCTCACACACACACACACACAGAGAAAGAGAATCGACGTTCGTCGACAAAACACAACTCGAAAAGTCATCCAACAGCACTCCATTTACAGGTTGTTGTAAAGAGGGCCGGGTGTAGCGAGTAGGGGTACAGAAGAGGAATTCCAGCGGTATTTTCCAAGCGTTACACGTGTAGATGTATATATACGCACACGTACCCACATATGGGTACATATAGACTCGGTGTTATAATGCTGTTAACACCCGCGTGATATCGCTTTCAATCCACGTAGTTCATCATCCTTTGATATTTGGTGTGATATACCTATATACCCGTGGAGGCATGAAAGTACAACATTTGATCCACCGTGCAACACGGTTGCCTCTCGCCGTCATCATCATTAAACTGACCCCCTTTCACGTATCTTTGATTCATCGATTCAACGGGGTTTATTATTGTCCGCCCGACGATTTCGAGTGCAATATCATGGAATGAATAGTTTAATTCGGGGTGGGCGCGATGCAACCTACGCACACACACACACACACACACACACCGATCCTTTGGATTTACACACCGCATTATATATGGGGAATTGGAGATTGTGACAATATCGAGTTTATGGTTATTGCTACTGCGGATGCAGTTACTTACTGCCGATTTATGAGGGTGTACCTCTCTCTTTTTTCCAAGGGGCCAACAGGGTGGGAGAGTGAAAATCATCGTTTTGGGTGCTACGATGCACCATCCGATGCGCTACGGGTGGGTTGTAAAACGATTTCTTGGATATTTTAATTTCGGTGAGATTTTATTGATAGCTTTTTCGCGAGAACTAGTATGATCTACACCCGTTTTTCTCGGGATTTACGTTTATGGGCCCTCGCTTCAGATTTTGCTTACTTTTTCTCTTATTTCGAGTTCCACATTTCTCTACAATGCAATTACACTTTTCATTATTATTATTATTATTATCATTTGCGTATTTTCAATTGAATAAATGATTCAGAGGACAATGCAGTATATCGATCGAGATGGTAATATTCAACTATATTGTTACTAAAAGAAGGAAATGTATGGAAACCAAACTTTTTCTTGAAAAATTTTTAATTAATATTTATAGATTTATAGATTTGATGTTACCAACAGTATACATTTATTGATTGTAAATTACCGTAGTCGTTTCTATTGCTTTCCTTTAATTTAACCAATAACGTATTTTTTAAAGGTTCTTTAAATAATAATATTTTAAATTGCAGTTATTAATTCTTTTATCTGATTTTCCAGTCAATAATAATCTAAGCGTCATTCTTCAATTAACAAATGTAGATCCCTGTAATTCCTGTAATTCCCTGCACTCATACTTAATTTATATACCTAGTTTTAAAAAAATATTAGTCTTCCACTGATTCTCTTTGTGATTTTTTCCACATTTTACATTAAATATTTCATTAAAATTATTTTTCAAATGGTAAAGGTAGATTTTTGTAATTCATTTCCGGCATTTCTTTAAACAATAATATATTGTAACTTTTGACAGAGACATTGATTTATAAACTTAGCTTACTTTTCCATTAATCAACAACTTTCATGTAAACTGAGTTGAGACTTTTAGTTTAGCGTATAAACATAATTTTCGGATCGATATTAGTAGATTTTTGTAATTCGTTTCCAACACTTTAAACAATAATAGATTATATCTATTGGCAACGATCATTTACCATTAACTTTTATGTAAATTTTATGCAGATTATTAATTTAGTATATCAATATAATTTTCAGGTAAATAAGTGAAGATTTCTGTAATTAAAGAGATTTGATACCCAAATTACAGGAACCTACCTCTAAAATCCCAAAAATTTTAAAAACTAATGGAATTAAAAATCTGAAAAAATTTACAGATAATGTTGAAAGCAAATAGAATACCGTTAGAGAGCGATTTTTTTCAAAATAATTAATTTAAAATGAATTATATCGAAATAACCATTTTTTGGTCGGTAATATATAGCTAAAAACAAAGCTGCACGGCTGCTCAAAAATCTCGTTGATTTATTGATAAAAAAATTTGAAAAAATTCATAGACTATCTTTAATGTAAATACAACACCGTTACAGAGCGTTTTTTTCGATAAAGTATACTGTTCCCTTAAGACAAAATAAATAGTGATTCTGTTTTAATGGGTTTACATCTCCTTAATATTAATATAAATTTGACATTACCAAAAAATCTATTGTCTTTGAGTATAACAATAACAATAACTAGTACTAGTTCTATAATAATTTTCGAGTGGATAACGGCAAAACCCTGTACTTTGAAAAAAAGTATTACAAAATCACGATGGATCTCGAAAATCTCCTTAAAAATACGAGACTGCATCGTATAAATAATTGCAAAGAAATTAATGTTAACGCGCCGGGATTTAACGATCCAACACCCCGGGATTGGAAGTTGGGTAAGTATATATATAGAATTGCACTTTACGCGCGTCTGCAATCAAAGGAAGAATCGAATGTCGAGTAAGTGAACGCAATTTCACAGGGCATGAAACACTGACTTCATTATTCGGTCGTTAATCCAACCCTGTTTTATACAAGAGGATTTCACTGGACGTTCGAGGTTTTAGGCCTACCCCTATATCAAAATCAAAGGGCATTTTGAATTTTACACCCTGTATATAGCTTTCCGATATAAACTCGTGAATGTCACCCTTTCGATCGATGATCCTCGTGCTCGAACCTTTACCATCTATGTGTATAACATATACGTTTTTTTGTTTTCGACAGTTATTTTTAATATTTTTTAAGTGTATCTAGAAAATTTTAAGTATGAGTTAGGGTTAGGTGGGAATTAATTCTTTTATAAATAAAGTTTTGGCTTCATTATTTCACCAAAATTTTATCACATTTTTAAATCTATAATTTTAATAAAATGTTTTGTTACAGTTTATGATTAGCTTTTTTATTGACAATTATCGACTGATGATAATCGATTGATCGATAACATTTATAAAGCAATATTTTTTATCTTAAAGTTGTCTTCTAGTAGGTTTTTTTTTGTAAATTTATAACCGTTTTTAGATACAAAATATAATCAATTAGAATGGACTTGCAGTGACTCATTCATATAAATACAAACATTTATAAATTCAGTATTTTTTCGTTATTTATTGATACATATTTTTAACAAAAAATGGCCTTATGTTAATAAAAACGTTTTAAACTGTATATTTACTTAGACTTTTACTTTGGATGTGAATTTTGTTTTTTTTGTTAATAAATTAGAATTAGATTCTATTTGGTTGTTAATATTACACTAAAATCTTTTGGTTTACTTATCAATAATAATAGGTAACAATAACTTACTTACATTTATTGAACTGCAATTATTGGTCGATAATTCGGTTGTACTGTAATAGAGAATAATAATTGATCAATAAATCAGAAATTTTAATTGATTTGTAATAATTGGTCAATGATTCCGTAGTATTAATTAACCAATAATAATTGGCTAATAATATTCAATAGTGTTTGTTGATCATTAATGATTGGCCCATAATTCACTAGCATTTATCGATAAACAATAATTAGCCAATACTTATTAGCCAATAATAATTGGTTAGATTTGTTTATACTTCTTCAAAACTGTTAAAAAAGCAACAAATATACCAATTGCGTATTTGTTAATATTTCGCAAAACTTTTAAACGATTATTAATAACTCATCAATAAAGTACTGTCTATTTGATAATGTTCCCTAACAATTCTTAGTCTACTTGTCAATAATTAATAGCCAATAATGCACCAATTATAATTGACCAAAACCTCATCGATATTAAATGACCAATAATTCATCAATAATAATTAATTACTTTTGTTTCTATTTCACCTTAATTTTAATTCACTTAAAAAAATACAAATATCTCTCATCGTCAAGCCCTCTTAAAGAAACTTCAACAGTATTTCACATTAATATAACCTCAAAATATAAAAATAACGAATCTTCCTATAACAATAAACGATTCGTAACCTATGAAAAAAATATCACTCGACACGCGCTCAAATCTAAGAAAAAGAAAATCTCTACTGTCAAAAAGAAAAAACACATGACCATATCCTTGTATTTACGAGCTCGTGTACATAAGTAAAGAAAGTAAAGAATATATGTATATAGAAGTCTCCCCTTTTTTGTTCGTCCTTAAACGCGCTTCGTTGCATTTCCCCTTCTAGTGTACGTAACCTCTACACTTAGGATGCAGGGCGCATTGACCGGATCGGCGCATTCGAATATACTCGGGGCGGGTTTTCCAATTTTCTACCATGACCACGGAAATTGAGCGCATTTTATGGGGTCAAATGTGCGTGTGTGTATGTAACGTAACGTAAGCAACAGCTGAATTTTTCGGAAAGGTGGTGATGTGAATATCAAAGGTAGTTATAGAGGTTTGATGGGTTAATCGATTGATGTTCACTTTTGTAGAAACTTTTGTGATATTGATTTATTATTGAGGAATAAGTGTGCGATTTTTATTAGAAATATTTTATTTTACAAAATGATTTTTACATCGAAAGAATTTTGTTTTTTTATCATATTTTAGGTTAATTTTTAGATATTAACACAGTCTATTCATGTGAAAATTTATTCAACGTTACCAAAAGGAAAGCAATGTGCGTTATTGGAATTTCAAATTTTTAATGATTTTATGATAGATTTCTAACAAATTTCATGCGATTTTTTTAATTAACAACAAAATTTTCATTATATTTCAAGTGATTTTTCAAATATAAATAATATTAAAATTTATTAATTACGATCTTAAAAAATTTGAAAATTTATTTCTAAATTCAGATAATTTAAATAACAATTTCAAAATTGACTTCAAGTGATTTAAAGATTCCATTTATACATTAATTTAAAAAAAATTTCAAAATTAATTTTATAATTTATTTAAAAATTTCATTACAAAGTCGATTCTTTTAATAGTAAATGATTCAATAATTTCATAGTACGAATAATTTTAAAATTGATATCAAATTTCATATAATTTTCAAACTGATTTTACATGTGATTAAAAAACTTCGGAATAATTTAAATCGATATCAAGTTTTAAATGAATTTATAAATGACTTTAGAGATTTCATGTTATTTTCTAATTGATTTTAAAGTGCAAATGACTCCAAAATAGCATTCAAACATTAAATTAGTATGAAAATCGTATGAACGTTAATATAATTTTCTAACTGATTTTAAAGTGTAAATGATGAATTCAAAATATTTATGTATTTTGTAATTGATTTAAAAAATCGAATGATTTCTATATTTATTTCAAAATTAAATGATTTGAAAATTCAATTGTTTACAAAATTAATTCAGACTTTGAATAACGTTATAATAGATTTCAAATTCAAAATGTGCTCATAATTCATTTAAACTTTAAATTATTCTAAATTGAGTCCACGTTTCCATTTATTAACAATTTCAAATTATTTCAAAACTTATCGTTTCAAGTTTGATTCAAAATTGATTTTAAATCACAAATGATTTCACAAGTGATTTCATTCCTCTTACATTATGGACCTTTCATATAATTTTGATTAGTATGTTATATTTAGTCATGATTTCAAAAGATTTCAAGAAACTGTTGAACGACTTCAACGTGATGATGAGAATGAAGAACATAGAAATAAAAAAGATAATTCTTATCAATTTCAAACGTTTTTCAAAATTGCAAATATGATTTCAAATACTTCTAATAATTGAAAACAAGATTTCTATCGTTTCTTGCAATAGCAATTATGCTTTTAAGCGTTACCTATTATTACAATACAAACCCTTTTGAAAATTACCTTTAAAAACTTTCCAACATGAAATATTGTTTCAATCTAATAAAAATCTTATCCGTATAACATTTCTGTCGTAATTGTTAAATATATCATTGTGATTATATCAGTAGAGTATCTAAATTATTATAGAAGATCTTTGTTATTTCAAGATAAGTAATTTCGCAATTATTTAGAGTGTTCCAGAATAGTGTGGAAGGTAGCTCGAAAAAAAAGGAATACGAGTGTTCAATCCTGTCAAGTTCCCCTGTTCTCTGTAGGCGACATCCGCACCTGATCTCCAGCAAGAAAACAAGTCTCTTATTTACGTTGATATCATTTTATAGAAAATATATTCTTCTTTCATTGAAACTTGTCGATAGTCTTTTGATAATGTCATTGATTAATTAAATATAAAAGGAGCTGAAATATATGAAATTTCGATTGTTATAAGTTTATATATTTATATATATATATATATATATATATATATATATATATATATATATATATGGAGTATTCCACGTGAAGTGGTCCGATCAAAATTTTAAAATGCGCCAAATTTTGGGTACACATTGCAAATGTTTTTCAGAATACAGAAAAAAATTTTTAGGTACTGGAATTTATTAGTTCAAAAGTTATTCTAACCTCAAAAAGTGAACTTTTTCCAGTTTTTTTCAACACCAGCTGGGTTCATCGCTATTTAACTCAAAATCTATCAACTTTTACTATAGAACATTACATGTAACATTCGTTGCTAATTATGTCTAGAATTTATCCTTCTGGGTTAGAATTTCTAATTTCAAGGTAAATGTTAGATAAACTACATGTCAATATTCAACTTAAAAAAAATCAAACTTCGCCACAATTGATTTTTTTATCCAAAATTCCAAAAGAAAGCTTGGAGCAATATCTTTCAAATGGTCTGTAGCATTTTTATGGCCTTCAATTCTGCAAAAAGTTATGATAATTTAAAGAAAGACAAAAAATTCACAAAAATTAACATGGTATTTCCCATTTAAATTTTTTAAAAAATTTCGTCTTTCTTTAAATTATCATAACTTTTTGCAGAATTGAAGGCCATAAAAATGCTACAGACCATTTGAAAGGTATTGCTCCAAGCTTTCTTTTGGAATTTTGGATAAAAAAATCAATTGTGGCGAAGTTTGATTTTTTTAAGTTGAATATTGACATGTAGTTTATCTAACATTTACCTTGAAATTAGAAATTCTAACCCAGAAGAATAAATTCTAGACATAATTAGCAACGAATGTTACATGTAATGTTCTATAGTAAAAGTTGATAGATTTTGAGTTAAATAGCGATGAACCCAGCTGGTGTTGAAAAAAACTGGAAAAAGTTCACTTTTTGAGGTTAGAATAACTTTTGAACTAATAAATTCCAGTACCTAAAAATTTTTTTCTGTATTCTGAAAAACATTTGCAATGTGTACCCAAAATTTGGGGCATTTTAAAATTTTGATCGGACCACTTCACGTGGAATGCCCCATATATATATATATATATATATATATATATATATATTATTTATATATCTTACATTTTTGTCATATTTGAATTTCTTTATTTTCATTACTTTTAATTAATAATTTTATCATTATCATAATTACATTGTCATAATATCATTATATCATAATTTAGAAAATTATTTATCATTTATTAAAAACATTTCAGCTAAGAAGTTTATACTTTCATGTTTTTTTATCATCATTTACTATTGCTTTTAAATAAATTTTTTATCATTCTATTATTTTCATTAACATCCACTAATCTCATGATGATCAATTTCTATTAGAAGTTTTCATCACAATTATCATCTATATCATTTCTTTGTTTACAACGTTTATATCATTTATATCATTTTTCATCGCTATTTCTACCATCATTAATAATCTATCATTAAACGTTGAACTACTAAAAATATTAAAATGTATCATATATATTGTATATGTTACTCCTCGTTTTTCCAAAGACGTAACCCATTCATTCGACTAAAGGAAATTTCAGCGAACGTACTTGGCGTTTGAAGGAAGACGGAACGCGTTTACCTCGACGACCCGGTTGAAACGCACCCTCTCTCACCACACATCCGTCCAAGTAATTCCCCGAGAGATTTTCCTCTAAGTAGGTAAGTATATACGAGTTTCTGAAGTAAAAAAAAAAAGGAGTTGCTACGCAAGCGTCAATGACTTTTTGTGTTCGAGATCGCTTTTCCCGGGTGGTAGCAACACGCACTATGTGTGCGTGCGTTCAGTTACACGAAAACAACAGTGGTGAGAAGCAGAAAATTTTCCCTCCGACGACGCGACTTTTACCCTCCGTTTTTCAAACCCACCTCCCCTCCCTGCGCCCCATGTATATACACGCGAAATCCTAAACCCCATACCACGTATAAGGATTGCATTCAGTCCTTTTTTTTTTGCATCCCCCTTTCGCACACTACCATGTATGTGTTTCACCAGGTCAGGTCAATGTCCTGGATGAAGGAAAAAAGGAGGGGTGAGTTTGAAAAAAAAAGAGAAAGAAAGGAAGAAAGAAAGAAACGGGCCGCCTCCTGCAATCCTCTGGATATTGCACTTTGCTCGAATGCACTTGTGCAACGCCAAGCTTTTACTCGATCCCCCTACTCGCTCTTTTTCTTCTTTCTTTCTTTCTTTATTTTTCTTCTTTCACGATTGATTTTTAATACTGTTGACACGAGACCGGTTTTCTTTTTGTTTATGTCTGTAAATATATGTATTTTTATATGCACTTTTTTATACGTGGTGTGCATATGGGGATTGGAAAAATTTTTATTATAGACTGGAAAAGGGTTCAAGTTTGTAATGATACACAATGCGTTTGATACAGTTGTTCATTGTTCATACTAGAGAGGTGGCTACTGTTCTCTATGGTTCATATCCTGCGGTTCGATGAACTCTCGTTTTTACACTTTGCTCATATAGATCGTGATGGATATTTATTATTTTAGAATTAAAAGATTATGTAATTTTGTTTTTTCGTATTTTATCTATACCAGTCCGTTAAGACTTTCAGTGATTTATAGAGGTCACGTGATTCTTTTATTTTATTTGATTATATGGAATGATATTAATGATGCTTTCAATGATTTCTATTTACGCTTTTTACTTTGTTAATATAAATATATATGTGATCATGAAATATTTATTGTTTTGGGATTAAAAGTTTTTGTATTTTTTTTTCTTTCAGGAATTTACGAACTGGGATCACTTCTGAAAGTGACGTGATTGTTTTCTTTGATTCAATTAAGAAATGATATTCATATTGTTTTCAATGATTTCTGGTTCACTGCTCATCTGCACTGAGAAAAACGATTATTTCATTTAAAGAAACAATGAATTTCGTAGAGTAAAATTTTATTTCATTTGTAGCAAATCTTCATTTTTTAATATTTAAGAAACATTCCTTTGCTGCTACAAACTTATTTTTCGTAAAAGAGAAGTATCCATTATCTTATATAAAGTACATAATACTTAATAGTTGGAGAAAATGACTTGAAGAAAAAAAATCACTATTTAGAAAATCTATAATTGCAAAGAAAACTCTGATTTAATATTAATTATAATATGTGAAATAAATTTAATCTTAATTTATTTATTCTTATTAATTTTCTTTAATATAATCGTATTTAATGTAATTCATGTCAATTGCAAAAACTAATTAGTTCACTGAACTCGTATCAAAATCACAATTCTTACTTGCAAATGATTCGCGTCTTAACTATAAAGAATTTAAATATAATGTGCACCTTGTCAAATCAAGTCATAGAGAACTTTATTATTAAGTCATGTGCCTTTCGCCGTATTTCAATCCACATTTCTTAACAGTTAAGAAAGATTCTTTCTCCCAAGGAATTACTTTTCTCAGTGCGACTTCACGATAACATAATGCTGAATTTTTTTATTAATCTATAATTTAAGTGTTCCGAGGCATCTCTGAATTCAAATTTGCCATTTATTTAGCAAAACTAATTTGTTTAAACAAATTGTTTAAACATATTAATTTTGCAAAGCTAATGACAAATTTGAATTCGACGCATCAAAAAACCTTTAGTCAATGTTTCTCATACTTGTATTTTTATTCACATGTTTATGGTCATTAAAAGACTTATTCATGTCGCAAAATTAATTATTTAATAATTTGTTAATAATAATATCTGTTTTAACAATTAAAACTATTATATTGGATGTATTTTTTTCGTAGAATCCGATTTTCGTATCAATTTTGTCAAATAACTTAATTTTACAAAAAATTGTTTAAACAAATTAATTTTGCAAAATTATTGCCAAATAAATAATCGACCGATGAACTTGAAATGTCCTCCGTGTTTATATATATCACATATTTTCATATGTAACGACAAGTGATTTTATTTAATTTTTAAAATAATTATCACTGGAAATCTAAATATTTAATTACACTAATGAATATATGGTTTATCGGTCACAAGTGGACTCTATAACAAGTGGTCATCAAATACATATCTGGTTGATTTGCTAAGCATATCAAAGTATTAATTCTAACACACAACTTAATTCCAAACTTTGTAAAACATACATTTCAACAATTATTATTTATTTCAACGCGTCAATTCCCTTAATTAAATTCCCATTTTCCATTTTGCTCACACATACAACCCTAAAACTTTATATAAAAAAAATTCACGTGCAAAAGAATATCGATTTAACCTGACGAGAAGTTTCTCTCTCTCTCTCTCATTCTCGTCGTCCTCATCTCTAATGCGGGATAAGCGTTGCGAAGTCGAGTCGCTCTTTTTTAACCCTCCCTCACTCTTTACCTTACAAAAAAAATCCCGCTCACATCAAAGAGCTTCCATTTTTTTTCCTCTTTTTGCACACAAGAATTTTCACCACCCCCTCTTGGTAAAAACAGCCCCTATCCTGGGATAGATATCATTTTCAACGAAGGAAGAAGTGCGCGCGTATACACCTGAGACCTCGATGCCGAGGATATCATATTTCTTTATTTTTCTTTTTTCTGTCTTTTCGAATGGTTATAACAATAAATTTTATAAGAACAAAAAGAAAATTAAATACGGAATTGATGATCAAGCGTTTTCTCTTTTTTGTACCTGAAACGGCAAGTTTCCATGATTAATTTTTTGTTTTTTTTATTTCGTTGCATACGCCGTTGTTACCGACCGAGCGAAAAATGTTAATTAATTGTATGTTCATCTAACAATATATAGTATCATTATACAGAGGTTAAAATGTATATTTCATCTTCACCTATATAATATTTAATTTTCCACGCAAACTTATACGTTGTATTACCGTTTAGGTCATTTACCGATTGAGAAAAGTACTTACTAAATTTAATGTTTTATATTAGTATATCTAAGCGAAATGACAAGAACATTGAACTTATTATAATAAAATAATTTAATAAATAAAACAAATATGCATTAATTTATCTGAATTTTTTTAAAGCTATATTAATCTCTTTTTGTATAAACAGTATTTCTTACAAGAGGAGTGTATACTAGCGACATCTAATAATTATTTTGCATAAAAAATATGTCGAATTTAATCGATTATAACTCCTAAATAAATAGAGATAAACACTCAAACTATAAACCAAAAAAAAGTTGAATTCCAGTAAATACAATTTGAAAAAAGAAGATTAAATTGAAATTATTATTATATGTCGAATAACTTTCGTCAGTATAGCCATTACCAAGTAATAACTTGGCTTTATTCATATTTCTATATTACAAAAGATATACCAAAGTTATAGGAGAAGATCCGTTTCACGGAGGCCAAGTACTCCCCTTGTTAAATAATAATTGTAAACGCGGAAAATTTGAATTACTATTTGGCTTTGACATTCCCTTAATCGTGTCTTTTATTTATAGACTTGCAACTTTCTATAATAATGTGTTAGATTAAATTATATAGGTTTTACTTTAAATATTATAGATCTTTAGGTAAATGTAATAATTAATCATTTTCGCGAGGTCGGTAACAATCAAATTTATCGCCTCTGCTCTGATGATTTTGCTTAAATTCTAGTGTAACAATTAATTTTTAAATAAATAGTAGTAGTAGAGTTAACATCTCGTTAATGAGGATGTGACTTAATATTTACCGACCGAGTCAATAGAAATGAAAAAATTATTCTGGTTAAATAAAACAAATTGGGTAAAATAAAGACATTATTGCCCTTCCTTTGACTACTATCTATCACTTTATGGCAATTTCGAACAAAAATAATGTTACGTTAAAAAATGTCATTAGGAGGACATTTGACTGTTTGTCTGCTTCCAATGTTGCAATTCTAGTAAATTTTCTTCCAATGTCATTTTTTAACGCAACATGATTTTTGTCTGCAATTTCACCCATTGATATATAATAGACAAAGGAAGGGCAATGATGTCTTTATTTTGCGCAATTTGCTTTATTTATTTAATCAGAATAATTTTTGCATCTCTATTGATTCGGTCCGTAAATATTGTATATCCCATCTTTTAAGGTGGTGTCGGGCCCCAATTACAGGGATCTACACCTTCCAACCCAAAAATTTGAATGAAGTATTTGAAAAAAATTATACAGATAGTTTAAAACATAAAAAGGCCTGAAATGTAAGTAAAAAATAATTACTGTTAATAATAATTAAATAATAAATTTTTGTTCGGTAAATTATTATTAAAAAAGACATAAAAAATTCTAAATAAATTATCGATACAAATATCTGGAAAAATTTAGGTATATAATTTAAAACAAACGTAAAAGCTTGAGGTTCATGATTTATGCCAATATTCATTATTTCGTTCACGAAACCATGCAAAAAAATATAACCATTTTCCAAATCTAACTTATCCTTAATCCTAACCGTCGCCTATACACTTTATACACATCCCTAACTTGGCTAAAAAATTTTTTTTTTCTTCCTCGTCAAAGTCAAGACAAAAGAATAAGGGGGCAAGGGAGAGAGGACATCGAGACGTTACAGCTCATCGAGCCTGCTAAGTTTTGCATACGAAATGTAAGGTTAACCTCCGCGCACCCAAACAAGTATATAAACACCCGATCCCCTGCAGCATTTTTCAAGAGTCCAGGAAAGCAAAAGGACCTCGACTCGAGATTTATCGTGGAAAAATGTCGTTCCATCATTCTTTTTTTTCTTCTTCATTTTGAATATATAGGTGGTGAAATCCCTTTTTCGTTTAAACTCTCTTACTATTCGCGTAGAAGGCGTCTTCGTGGTAAAAAAAGGAAGAGGAGAAACGGTCGCGTCATTTGCCAGGATAAAATCGGTGAGGAGCTTTAACGAAGTATACAAAGCTTGTAAACCCGCGAAAGAATTATTTTATTTTATAGGTTTTAGAGGCGTGGTCTATCGCCTGGTGACGGTTTCCGCCAACTTCTTACTCATTTTTATTGTTATATGATATATACACCTTTCGAGTTTATCGGGTCGGCAGTTTATATTGAATCGAAAACGAAACAAGGCAAAATATTTTTAATAAATGGATTTTAATTATTTACTTTTAGCAACTTTGATTGATTGAATTATTTAAATTTTGTTAGTTTGAAATAGTATAATTATTATTATATATCAGCCGATAGGTGGCGTATTAAGCGGTATAAAATATTTGTTTACTGCTGTTTATTTTATTATTTTACGTTATATTGTAATACAAAAATACTCAAATATCTCGCTAGTGTTCTCCTGCAAAATTTTCTGAGTCTTTTAAACATAATATCACTGATATTACTAGTGTGATGTGTTAATCTGAATTGGATATGTATTCGCGGTGAGCAGCAACGTGTGCACATAACCTCATTTGGGCCGCAGTTTGTTGATCATTTTATATTTGTGTATATTTTCTTGGACTTAGATAATATTTTATTGGTCAAAGGAGTAAAACAGATCGAATTTAATATAAGGTAAAGATGTCTCAAGCAAAGAAGGCGTCTCAAGAAAAGTGTGTGCTTTGCCCTCTAAAGGGGTTCATTAACCTTGATGAGGCTATACAATGTACAGGTTGTAAAAGATATTACCACGATAGCTGCTCTGCTCGTGTTCAGAGAACGGACGATGGAGTGTTTGCAAAATGTTGTGGTCATGAGACATCCGAGGCAGAGCTGGAGAAAGGACAGCGGTCCTCTCAAAAAGGAGAAGTAACTAAGGGATCAATGCAGAAGAGTATTGATAAACTGTATGAGAGACTCAAGGAGCAAGCTGATGCAAATACAAGAAGGCTTGAAGATCACTTGGATAAGATAGTCAATGATCTATCAAAAAAGTTTGATGATGCAGTGGTAAAAATCAACAGGAATGAGATAAATATCGATAATTCAATGCTGAGATTGGATAGCTTAGAATTAAAAGTGAACGATATTACATCAGAAATGTCGGAGGAGGTTTTGTTTGAATTGTCTGACCGACAACTTAGACAGAAGAACCTCATTTTATTTAATGTTGCTGATGAAGGTAATGAGAAGGATACGCAATGCATTCATGAACTACTGAAAGATATACCCATAAGGCTCGAGTCGATTAAGTTAGTTAGATTAGGTAAGAGAACACAAAATAAGATTCGTCCAATTAAACTCATCTTCGAGTCCGTTCAGGATGCGAATTTGATTTTTGTGAATAGATTTAACCTATTTAAGGACAACCTCAGGTGCACAATGGATAAAACTCTCAAGCAAAGGGAATTTTTTAACAAGGTCCTACATGAACTTGAAGAAAGGAAAAGTAATGGTGAACAGAATTTAGGCATCAAATACGTAAATGGAGTACCAAAAATTGTCACAAAGGATAAGTCAATCTCAAAAAACTTGATGCAAGTAAGTGTGGCTCGGAGAGCCCAAAATTGACATGCTATTACCAAAATGTGAGGAGTCTGAAAAATAAGTTGTCGGATTGTATAAATTACATTTACTCGTCAACTATTCTCTATGATGTTATAGGCTTTAGCGAAACCTGGTTGGATGAATCAGTCAGAGTAAATGATTTGTTCGTACAAGGATACAAGCAGTTCCGACTTGATAGAAATCTTGAAGCTACTGGAAAATCACGAGGTGGAGGTTTGTTATTCCTTATAAAGGATCACCTGCAATGTACAATTGGTCCCTGCAGCAATAAGAATTGTGAATTTATTTTTATTTTTATTCAATATGAGAGCAATAGATTGATGATCATTGGATTGGTTTATTTGCCTCCAATCTCCTCATTGAGTAATGAAGATTTTTTGGAGGGTTTAAGAAGTTTTGTGACGACTCTTGAAGCACTTTATGTCCGATACCCATTGTCCAAGATAACAATAGTTGGTGATTTTAATTTACCCGGTTACTCTTGGGGCTATCGTGACGGTTGTATTAATGCAATGGGTTCTCATCCAAATCGAGTGATAAGAGAAGCTGTTCAATTACTGATGGAAGGACTTAACAGAGTGTTGCTGAAGAGTGTGTTTTCGTTGCAGAATGATAAAGGAAACTATTTGGACTTGATATTTACAGACAATGTATGTATAGAATGTAATGAATGTGTTGACCCGTTGGTCCATGTAGATGCGTTTCATCCGGCGTACGAATTTATATTGTTATGCGGACAGAGTGTATGTGATTTTAGACCAGAGGTTGCCTTTGACTTTAATAGGGCAGATTTTGCTAAGTGTTGTGCTGAGTTAAATTTAGTTAACTGGAATGATATATTTGATAAGTATGGTAGTGTTGATAGCTATCTCGATACATTTTATAAAGTTATTTTTGAAATTATTAGTTGCAATACTCCATATACTCAGCATTTCACTTCGAAATATCCTAAATGGTTTAACAAAGACATTAGGAAGGCTGTACAAGCAAAAAAGATATTGCATAAAGAATATAAGTTGCTGAGATCTGAAATGGCTTATAGTAGATTTCGAATGCAGAGATCAGTATGTAGAGCGTTAATAAACAGGGAATATAAAAAATATATTGCTTCTCAAGAAGAAAATATTTCATTGGATCCAAACAAATTTTGGAAATTTGCTAACAATAAGAATTCTGGTTACAGTATTCCAGACTCTGTTTTTTTAAATAATTTAATAGCTAATGGGGGTCAGGATATTGCTGAATTATTTGCAGTTCATTTTAAGTCAGTTTACAATGAGCACATGTTGGATCTCGGCAATGATAGTTATTCTTCAGCGCTTTTTTTGAATAATATACATATAACAGAGAGTGATATATTGACCAAATTACGTGGATTGAGGGATACATTGGGTATGGGTCCGGATAAGTTGCCTGTTATCTTTCTTAAGAGTTGTGCGGTTAAGTTGTTATACCCGTTGTTTTTAATTTTTAATAAGTCGTTGGATACGGGTGTGTTCCCCAGAGCATGGAAAAAATCTTTTGTGACGCCAATTCTTAAGAAGGGTGACAACTCCAATGTAAAGAATTATAGACCAATTGCGAAACTCAGTGTTCTAGCCAAAATATTTGATTCTATTGTAGAGGAAAAGATCTCACTATTTTTAAGAAATATTATAATCGAAGAGCAGCATGGTTTTATGCCACGAAGATCGGTTACTACGAATCTGATTATTTACAACGAATATATTACAGCTGCTTTGCAGTCTGACCTTCAGATTGACTCTGTGTACACCGATTTGAATGCCGCTTTTGATTCAGTGAATCATGCAATGTTAATTGATAAGTTATCTAGGTGTGGGATAGGGGGTAGTCTGTTGTGCTGGATTCGTTCATACTTATCAAACAGGAAACTTGCTGTGAGTATTAAGGGCTTTGTTTCGGAGGAGTTTATAGCAACTTCTGGAGTCCCTCAGGGTTCACATTGCGGTCCTTTATTTTTTAATATTTATATGAACGATGTAAAAAAGGTGGTAAAGACGTCGAAATGTCTGCTATTTGCGGACGATCTAAAAATTTTTAACGTTATTACAACTATTGATGATGCAATTGATCTTCAGCATGATTTGAATAGAGTGGATGAGTGGTGTAGCGTAAATGGACTGTCGTTCAACACTACTAAATGTAATTTCATTTCCTTTTATAAGAAGTCTCTTTTAAGTTTCAACTACTCGATATCGGGATTTATGTTAGAAAGAGTTTCAGAGGTGAAAGATTTGGGGGTTTATTTTGATAGTAAATTTACCTTTTATAGCCATGTCAATTTTATCTGCAATAAAGCATCAAGGGTATTATCGTTTATATTGAGATTTTCTAGAGACTTTAAAAACCCTCATACTTATTTAACTTTGTATAACTCTCTTGTTAGACCTATTTTGTGTTATGCTTCGGTAGTTTGGTCACCTATATTTGATGTATATTCCGATAGGATTGAATCTGTCCAGCATAGATTTTTACGTACTCTTTCTTATAAGGCCGGAGTACCCATGCCGAGATTTTCACATGACTATATAGATATAGCACAGCGTTATTGTGTTGCGTCGTTGCGATCCATAAGGAGTTATCAGGACTTATTGTTTTTATTTAAAATTTTAAGAGGATTAGTGGATTCTCCGTCCTTATTATCTTTAGTTGGATTGCGAGTTCCGGGTAGAGTGTTGCGCGGAACGAATGCTACTTTTGTCGTGAATGTTAATCCGTCAAAGTATTCATTAAGGTCTTATGTTACCAGATCATGTAAATCGGCAAATGATTTAAGTTTTAATGTGGACTGGTTTGATTGCTCGATTGGTTCGTTTAAAATGAAGGTTAGGGAGGAACTATATAAATATAATTGAATCTGTTACCGCTTATTATGTACACCTATTATATAATTTTATTAAGATTTTGTACAAAGGGTTTAATCCCGTAAATATAGTAAATAAATAAAAATAAATATATTATAAGGATTTTGTGAATTAATTCTTATAAGTCATGCGAATGATTCAGGACGTCTTTTTAACAAAAAGCGGTTGATATTACTAATAATTAAAAAAGGTATTAAAGATTTTTAGTAGTAGAACCATATTCTGTGTAGAAACTATGGGTTTCACACTTATAATGCAACTTTTTTTAGATTCAGTTAATATACGATAATGACGACTTTACGTACTGTTCTTCGTTATTAATCAATGGATGTACAACAAAATTTGACATGATAATTGATAAATAAATAAACCTAGATTAATTAAAATTATTAATAAAATTAATAATTAAATTTAATAATGAAATTAATAATTAAAATAAATAAATAAATAATAAATTACGAGTACTGATTATACTGATTATACTACACAGAATTGCATTTTGGTTCCCCAATATTCCCCTAAAACTTTTTTCATTATTGTTAAAAATTGAAAGAGGGTAAATTTATAGGTCAATAAAAAGATCACTCCGACATCTGTCAATAAGATCTATATTGACAGTTTGTCAATAATATCTTTATTGACAGTTAAACTTAGTTTCTGACAAGATCTGCATTCCTATCTAGACATTTAAAATTTTGTCTATGTGATTAATCGTGATTTATTTTTAAAGCGTGATAAGGTTGGTATGCCAAGCCACCAAGCAAATGTGGTACCTTAATTACCGGAATCTACTCCTACCGACTGAACAATCATGTTGAAAATATTTAATTAAAATTTGCAAACAATATGGGAGTTAAAAAAAGTTGACAGTTTAAAACACACACCAGAAGCTGATTTAGCTATTTTTTTTTTAATAAAAGTGGTTTTATAAATGACTTTAAATAAGCAAGAGTTTTTTGGTAATTTCAAGTAGATAAGTGAAATTTGATTGCCAATTTGTGAAACTGTAGAAGTTAATGGAAGTTAACAGGTGCATAAAAGAACAATATGTTGGTAATCCAATTAATATATATATAAAATATGAATTTAAAAATCGAAAGGATTCATTATAAAACACAAAAAATATATGCAGTCGTAGAAAAACAAATTTCTTGTAATTAAAGCCGATAACAATCTGTTTCGGTAATAAAAAAAAATTATAATAAAATTATTAAATAATAACATTTTATAATATAAATATCTAAAAAAATTGACAACGATCGCTCAAAACATATGAAAAAAGCCAGAGCCGCAAACTCTAACAATTATTTTTTCAAAAGTTATACGCTGTTAAAGCAAAATTTCCAAAAAAAGAGACTTCCCTTTAAACGTTTATAACTTCTGACCTATCAAATATTGACATTTAAACTAAAGTTTACTAAAAAGCTGAGATAAAATAGGTACATTTTAAAAAAAAATACGTTCAAATCCGTTAAAATGGAGCAGAGTTATAGCCGAATTAAGAATTTGAAGAAATTTAGCTTAAAAAATCAATAAAATTTGTATACTGCCCAATTTTGTTTAAAATTGCTTCTAATTCTTAATT
The DNA here is from genome assembly GCA_026168455.1 of Theocolax elegans. Taxonomy (NCBI): domain Eukaryota; kingdom Metazoa; phylum Arthropoda; class Insecta; order Hymenoptera; family Cerocephalidae; genus Theocolax; species Theocolax elegans. The sequence continues at coordinate 78,114,659 of CM047429.1, forward strand.
CGGCTATAACTCTGCTCCATTTTAAGGGATTTGAACGTACTTTTTTTTAAAAGGTATCTATTTTATTTCAGCTTTTCAGTAAACTTGAGTTTAAATGTCAATATTTGATAGATCTGAAGTTATAAGCGTTTAAAGTAATGTCTCTTTTTTTGGAAATTTTGCTTTACAGCGTATAACTTTTGGAAAAAATGATTGTTAGAGTCTGCGGCTCTAGCTATTTTCATATTTTTATATTAGAAAACATATACTACAAGCTGGGCACGATCCGTTTCCCAAACATATGAGGGTCTCCTTGTTAGTTTCTGACAAGATCTGTGTTCCTATCTAGACATTTAAAATTTTGTCTATGTGATTAATCGTGACTTATTTTTAAAGCCTGATGAAGTTGGTATGCCAAGCCACCAAGCAAATGTGGTACCTTAATTACCGGAATCTACTCTTACCGACTGAACAATCATGTTGAAGATATTTAATTAATAATTTGCAAACAATATGGGAGTTAAAAAAAGTATATAGTTTAAAACACACACCAGAAGCTGATTCAGCTATTTTTTTTAAATAAAAGTGGTTTTATAAATGACTTTAAATAAGCAAGAGTTTTTTGGTAATTTCAAGTAGATAAGTGAAATTTGATTGCCAATTTGTGAATCTGCAGATGTTAATGGAAATTAAAATTTATACAAGTAAAATAACTAGGCTATTATAAAGACAATTTTTTTTATTATAATTAAATTAACAACAACATGTCGATAAATTCAGGTGCATAAAAGAACAATATGTTGGTAATCCAATTAATATATATATAAAATATGAATTTAAAAATCGAAAGGATTCATTATAGAACACAAAAAATATATGCAGTCGTAGAAAAACAAATTTCTTGTAATTAAAGTCGATAACAATCTGTCTCGTAATAAAAAAAAATTATAATAAAATTATTAAATAATAACATTTTATAATATAAATATCTAAAAAAATTGACAACGATCGCTCAAAACATATGAAAAAATACGACAGTTATATTTTAAAATATTTTTTGTAATTAAAGTCGATAATAATGAATGTCGGTAACAAAAAATAATAATCCAAATATTAAAATAAAAATTTCTAAAAAATCAACAGAGGAAGTTAAAAATATATGAAAAAATTTCACGGAGTTTAAGCCTGCAAACATCCGAAATAACCCGTCTCGATTCGATAACTCCGCGCAGACACAATGCGAAAAGAAAGAAAAAAAAAATACTAAAGTGTCGGACTGGTCACGTAATTGAATATTTGACGAGTCGGAAGTTAGCCCCGAAGTTGTCTCCGATAGTTTCACCCGGCGGTATATTTTTCGCTGTTAAATCGCCTCATTACCACACGGAACCTTGCGGGGGGGCTTAATTTGCATGATACTCGGTGAAACTGGATCCCCACACCTATACAGACGTACACACGTAACGAGAGGGATCGAGGTTATATAGTAGGCTCCTAAAACATTTTTACGATTTAAACTGTCGTCGGGATTTGGCCGCGAAATCTTTCTTATACTATATCGTTATTACCGGGAGAGGTTTTATGTACCTAAAACTCGTCTTGGTATATATACACAGGGTGGGTCAAAAGTCCCGGGACGACACGTTAACTTGGTGAGAATGCACTTTTGGAATAAATATTTTTAACGAATGTTCTAGGATTCTTCCTAGCTCATCTGGTTTATCACCTTGACCGTGACTTTCAACATCAAACCGAAGATCAACTTCCCCTTTTTAAATCGATTTTATTAAAAATTAGAGTTTGTCATTAAAAAAATGAATTTTACCTTAAAGTTAAACCCAAGGTCAAATTCCATTTTTTAATCAATTGTATTAAAAATTAGGGATGTTTAATTTTAAAAAATTAATTTGTCCTTGATACAATACCTTAAAAGTTATGGTCAAAATCAAATCCAATGTTAAGTTTATTTCTTTAAAACGGATTTTATTAGAAATATGGGGTTTCCATTTCCAATAATTAATTTGACCTTGATGTAACCTTGAAGATCATGATTAAAGTCATCAATTGCATAGCCAAGGGAGAATCCTAAGATTTTTTTTCTGAAATATTTTTTCCGAAAATTTATTCTCACGGACTTTTGACACACCCTGTATGTAACTTTCGTTTAAATGACGATACGGCAAAGGTTGACCTTTCTTCCTTCCATTTTTTTTCTTTTGATATTAGACCGTGCGCATCAATGACACGGTTTTTACGTTACTCTAATTGTATTCTACGAACTTGTTCTTTTTATCTTAGGGGAGGTGTAGTGATGAGGTTGTGCGTGTGACTTTATTACCGAGACGAATTTTAATTTATAATTCGAATGCTGATTGATCGTAGATCACTGAGTTTCGTTGTGTAGTGCCGTGGTAGATATTTTCAGGTGAATATATTGTTGGAAAAATGGTTGCAAAATGGCGAGCGGCGATAGTTTATGATTGGCAATAACTCTTTAAAATGCGAATTCGTTTAGGATCATTATTATTACTTTAGGTAAATTTAAGTGAATATAATGTGTAAATTTTTAAACCCAAAATTACAAGATAATTATTTTATACTTATGTAACTTTTAGTTTGTATCGCATTAAAATTATTATAATGTATGTGTCAAAGTGTAAATTTCTTATATATACTTCTAAAATCAATGTTATACCTTAGATTTTGAGGTTACGTTTCTTGCAGTGAAGTAACTTTCTAGGATCAAGGGTAAAAAACTATCAACAACTTGAAGATGATGGTCAATGTTATTTTATCAAGAATTTTCACGTACATTTTCAATGAAATCAAATTTGTTGACTATCTAGCATTGATAAACGAAGAGCACAAGATTAAAGTATAGCAACCAAGGACGTTATTGTTCTCATATAGAACGATATATTTATATATATTTTGTTATGAAAAAAAAATTGAAAACAATTTTCCCACCATCATTCAAAAAAATAGATCCAAAAGTATTTTGAAAAAAAACAGCATTATCTACAAAGCTTATATGATTAAAGCATTAAACGATAACTACGAAAATAAAAAAAGTTTGTGAAAAAGAGCAGTTCAGTAATTATAATTAAAATGTTTTGTTCAGAATTTTAATATTAATATACGGAGTCGATTATAAGTCAGTTTAATAAAATTTTTTCATGTTTTATTATTTTTACTTTCTTATAACTAATATTTTACTTTTTCATAGATCAATGAACTGTAAGACCGAAATAATTACGTTTTAATTGACTATAATAACTAGCCAATACTTAACCAATAAATCGTAAATAACTGACCAATAATCGTAAACCAATAATCCATAAAAAATTATTGTTCAATATACACCAATAATAGTTGGTAAGAAATTAACAACTGCCGTCGGAGTTTCAGTAAATTTTTTATTCATGTGGGTATAGTTTTTGTGTTGTTTCTTAAGGAGATGGCATACCCGGTGTGTTACCGACCGTGCAAAAAAAGATAATCGTTATAATCATTTTAAAAAGCACGCAGTTTTATGCAAAACCCGCATACAGAAGCACTAGATAAATAAATAATAAGTCATTCTACAAAGTTCCAGGTCAATACGACAGAGACACCCTAAAAAATTTCTGCACTGAAATATTAGGGATAATCGTAAATTTTTGGTGCAGAAATTTTTAAGAGTGTCTTTGTCGTATTGACCTTAAACTTTGCAGAATGACGTATTATTTATTTATCTAGTGGTTATGTATTTAGGTTTTCTATAAAACTGCGTATTTTTTTAAAATAAATGTAAAAATTATTTTTTTTACTCGGTCGGTAACCCACCGGATATGCCACCCCCTTAAAGCAAAATACGACGGGAATGAAAAAAAAATTCCGGACCTCAAAGGTTCATACAAATATAATAAAGCCAAAAGAAAAACCAAGACATAATCTCACCTTTCCATTCTCAAAATATTGCACTCGGTAGAAATATATATATATGCTTCTCTCTTTATTAAGTAGCACCGTATCTAATTTTCACTCGCATCGCCGGAAAGGTAGGTATATATATACACACATACACACAGTATCACCCCCTACAGCACACTGTTAACGAACTAATAATTGCAAAGACCAAACGAACCAATAACGCTAATGGATACACACACACACACACACACACACACACACACACACACACACTATATATATATCTATATATATATACACGCACACACACGTATCCAAGAGGTTGGTCCTCTGAAGATCCCATAAGGAAACATTTCTGGGCAACGTTCCTCCACACTTACACCCATTCATACAATGCACCCCTCCCTCCCCACACACACGCACACACACACATATCCAAATGGTTATAATGCGCGAACGAACGCGTTGGCGGTACAGTCGTTCGAAGGAACGAAGTTGCCCAAGCATAATAACGGTCGGATGATAATGGGGAAGTTGCTACGCGTGCATATAGGTACACACACACACACACACACACACAGATATATATAAATCGACAGGTCTCTCTGGTTACCTAGCTCTCGTCTATATGGCTAAAGTTCGAATAGACCGACGGAATTTTCCTTTTATAAATTAAATAAAACCCACACACACTCACGGTTCTATGCTGTTTTGACTACGGTGAACTTCTATCTAGCCATTTATCTATATATGTAGGTGTGTAGATGGGGAGAGAAATTCACGGTATGCAACGTTTAGACAAATCTATCTCACTGTATGTGTTGTATCTATATATGATGGAGAGATGCGCGGATTGCATTTTTTTGGTTACTCTATGCATTCGAATATCCCGATATGTGCAGTATTTAATGAATTAATTATCTAATGGTATTTCTAGGATGGTGGTGTGTACGTTGCGTTTGTTGAATCTGAAAATTATGGGTACAACCAGCCGTAGTTGAATGTTATACTATAGATGAATCACAATGAGCTGCCCGAAGGAAAAATGAAGGAGGAATTGTTAATCTTATTATTTGTAGGATTATAAATGTAACTGATCACAAATGTAACGTTTTTTAAGTCGAAAAATGACTAAGTGTCATAAAAATCCGAACAAATGCCCAGTATGCCCATAATGGCAAAATTAGAATTTTATTTAACCTTCAAATGTTACAATTTTTATCTACGATACACAAACATTTATTCGTATGACGGGGTTATTGTACACCCGTAAATTAACCTACATCTGACACACTTCACTACGATAAAATAACTGCCACACTGGGGCATTTTATACCCTATCTTAAGAAAATTGTATTGTAAAACAGCTATATTGACTTTTAAATTTAGAAAATTTAATTTTAGCAGAAAAAAGAGATTTAGTATGAAAAAAAAATTTTTTTAATTTTTTTGTACTAGTTTAATAACTTTAACTTGATATTGATTTTGGGATCATATGTATCATATGTAAATCAAAGGCTTCTTAAGATACCGCGGCCTTGTATATGATTTTTCAACAGCTACCAACATTTATTTTACAAGTATTCGTCCAACGTTGGTTATAATAATTATTTAATATGTTTTCCTCGATAATTTGGTGAAACCTGAATAAACAATCGTTTGTCGTCAGTTGGCTTTATATGGCAACAGAATGAAATTTACAATTTTTATCGCGTTCAACTCGCACTTATTTAAATAAACGAGTATTTGCAGAGCAAAATCGATAACGCGCGCGCGTGGATTGAAATTCACGCGACAAATTAAATTTTCGTAAATATCGTGACAAAAAAATTTATGGCATTTTTTTGTACTCAGACGTCACGTATGAAGAAATTACATTCTTTAGTTTGAGTCATTCTGTGTGTGTAACGCGTGCTGATTGCGAATTGAAACGTTGAGGAGTGATAAAAAATGTTGCAGTAAGTGTTTTAAAAAATACGTGTACGTATATATGGTGTTGAAGAGATTAATGTGAAGAGTTGAAAAAATTGTGCAAAGAGAAAATTTTTTATAAATATTATCAGAAATATGGGATTTGTGTCAGTTGTGCGAAAACACATAATCTTAAAAAGTCGATATTTATTGTATTATTCTCGTAAAAAAAGTTGTACGATCATCGATTTGACAATTTGAAAAATTGAAATCTTGAAAAATTGTTACCAAACATTTTGATAGTGTTAATTTAAATTATTTCATTTTATTGTTTATATAGCCTGTATAAATGTCCAGAATATTCATTTTTTCAAATTTTAAATTCTTGGATCGTCTAATTATCCACATCATTCTATCTTCTTTTACGCGGATGTTTTTATAATTTTTAGGTTACCGATTAAATGTGACGTCAGAATAAATGTTAAAAGAAAATTCTCTCCGTGTATATTTTGAGTATAATTGCTAGATTAACAATGACTTCTTGTAACAAATATACACAACACTTTTTGTCATAGTGTTTTTTTCAATTATAAGATTTTACGTCATTATTTTACAGGTTATTACTACTACTAGCATTAACATCATCCATCTCATCCCAATCCATCCGTTACCAATGGAACTACTTTAACTACACATGGCCATCTATCGACGAATACAACGAAGCTGTTGAAAACGGTACTTACATACCGGCTAACAACGCATTCACCGGTATCAAAGTATGGAAAGATCATCTGTATTTGTCCATACCCAGATGGAAAAATGGCGTTCCTGCAACATTGATATCCATTCCAACAAAACCAATCAATGGCAATCTATCACCATTGTTAAAACCATATCCAACCTGGGCAATGCAAAAGATCGACGATTGCAAGGCATTCCAATTCGTTCAAAGTATGGAAATCGATCCTTCAGGCAGAATGTGGATACTGGACAACGGAAGAACGGAATTCCAAACTGACAATCCAAAAACTAAGTGTCCACCACGTTTGGTAATATTAGACCTAGAAAATGACGGAAAAATCTTACTAGATTTTAAATTCCCTGAAGAGGTAGCTCACAACGCTACTGTGTTCCTGAACGACCTTGTTGTTGATCACGAAGACGGCGGTTGGGTTTACATTACGGATTCTGACTCGTTATACCCTGGTATCATCGTATTCTCATTGGAATACAAAACATCTTGGAAAATCACGGACGACAGTATGAAATCTAGCGACGATGCTTCGCAATTCCTCGTAAACGGTACTCAATTCACCACGAAAAGTCCTGTAAATGGCATTGCGCTATCCGGCGCTTCCACAGAAGGTAAAAATATACGCATTCAAATAAAATAAAAATTACAAATAAAGTCAATTTATATATTCTTGTAGGTGATCGCATTCTCTACTACTCGGCATTGTCGTCTTACAAAACGTATTGCATACCTGTGAATATTTTGAAAAATTGTCTTATTTATAGCATATCGGAAAACGTAAGCGTAGTCGCTGAAAAATCATCCCAAACGTCGGGTATGATAATCAGTGCACCTGGTACCCTTTATTTTGCTTTGTTGACTGAGAATGCAGTTATTAAATGGAATCCAACGGCTTTACCTTTCGATAGTAATTATCGAATTGTTTATCAAAACGAGGATACTAATCAATGGCCGGACAGTTATGGGATCGACGAGGAATCGCAATTGTGGTGGAATAGCAATCGCATACAAAATTTTATGACTAATAACGTTGACATCAACGTCACGAACTATCGTATATTCGTTGAAAAAATCGATGGCAAAAGTTATCAATATTATAAAGATGGCTCTGCTCCAACGTTGCCGAAAATTTCTTCATAAATTGATAGTCTTTTTAATTTTTAAATTTCATCATGAATTGTTTTCTATATGTGATTAATTATTGTATTATTGTGTAAGAATTAATGTTTAACGTGATGACACACGTTGAAAAATATGTCGTTCATTTTATTTTTTTATTTTTTTTAATATGATGGTAATTTCATTGGTAAAATTGATAGTATAAGTTGCTGGTAAATATCCTCTGATTAAATGATTTCTAATCCGTTTCTTAGCATTTAACAAAATGAACATAATCTCAAAGCAGCATTTACGCTGATTAATACAATTTTACGATTTTTACCTAAATAATTTATCATAGACTTTTTATGATTTTGATTATTTCGGAAAATATTGATTGTTCATCCATTTTATGAAAAATATTGTATTTTATTTTTGCGAAATTATATATATTTATTTATTTGTTTATTTATTTATTTATTTTTAACTTAAACATTTATTTCTTCTGAATAATTCCGGTAGGAATTTGTCCAATTTTAATTTTTTAACGCGTAATATAGCTATTTTATAGCTGATAAATCGAAAAATTTTACTATTGATAAGATTGTGTACATTTTACTATTGCCAAGATTGGTTTGAAAAGTAAGAAAATTATTCGATTCGATTTTATATGATACATAAGCTGCAGAATCGACGTAATTTTGCTTTTTATCAGATATGATACAGTATGTCAGTCAACTCCGGTTAATTCTAAAATATTTTCTGTTTAAAAAATATCTCCACATCATCTTTCACATATATAAAATTTCTTTTACGATTTTTATTTACATACTTTTAATTCATCATCTTAAACACAGTGTTAAAAACTTCTCGTCTGACATAATAGTCCAAAATCGATATTTTTCATATACTACACGGAAAATGTGTGATAAAAATGACAATGTTGTTTAGTAAAGAAGAGACAGAGTTGACAAATAATAAAAATTACTATTTTGTTATAGGAAAATGTTACTACATATTATTATTATTATTATTTACTATATATCTCGTAAATTTTCCTAAAACAAAATACCAATTTTTATGATTTGCCAAAAGTGTCTCTCCATTACTAAACAATATTGTAATTGTTACTAGAAAATTTATCTCCGTGTACTACAGAATTTCAAATGTGAAAAGTAAAAAAAAAATCATCATCGTCAAAAAACAGAACGTTAAATTATCATTCTAAATACAAAGTCGTCCAAACGTTATACATTTCCTCGAATAAAATCTGAAAAGGTATAACATATTTATTTCAAATTTTCACACACGTGTTACCGGAATGAAACCCGTTGAATGACTCTCACGTGTATACGAAAGATGATACGATAGCATTAAAACGAAACACTTACCTTCTATCTTTCATTTCTTTTTTCCTTTCGTTTGCATCGCCACCAGCTACTAAAATTGTTAAAGCATTTTACGACGGTTGTAATATTCAAATATCGTCCAGAGTTTAAATTTATGACGATTTCTCTCTTCTTCTTCTTCTTCTTGACGAGATGCGGTGACGTTGACGACGAGTCATCCAACTTTTTTTCTTTTTTTTTTTCTTCACGTCCGTTCATCTTAGCGTTATTATAGATAAAGCGAGGGACGACTCGTAATTCGCAAACATCGCGAAAAATCTTCAAAACCCAGACACTCGACGCTGTATCTGATGTGTATACGTATGTATGTATGTACGTATCGTTCCCTGTCCCTCTGTATATTTCGACGACGTATGCAAATATAGATCGAGCATGATAAATTGCTCGATGTCCAAGGATGTTACACCCGGTATTTCGCACGAGACGCAACAAGGAACCCGTTTTTCACGCACGAAATATTCTCCGTCCTCTTATTCGCGTATGCCTGCATACAGATGATTTTTTTGGAGAAACCGTTGCCTCTCTTGTATATACCCCCTACCGAGGGGTTTTTCATCGCGATCACTCGTGCAAAGGCACGTACTTCGAATTTTGCAAGGATTTAATGTTTTTACTGTTTTTTTTTCTTTCGTTCTTTTTCGGTCAACGTTGTTACACGCGCGATACGAGTTTAGAAGTGGAACGGGGTATGGAGGGACGAAGGATTGCAGAAAAATTTTATGAAACAGGCCAGTTGCAAAAGTTGTGCTGTGCCAAATTAGACATACGTTTCGCAAAATTTTAGTAGGAGAGCGAGAGACGGATACATTCAGGGAAAATGAGGTAAAACATATTAAGGATAATAAACATTTATTATTAAACTTTAATTATAAAAATAAGACACAATAACTAATATTTTCATGTTATTTAAAATTTTTAAATTTAAATTTTGTGGTACTCAAAGTAAATGTAGGGGAATAAGATAAAAATCGACTAATTAATAAAAAAAATTGTATTTATTACAAATTTGTAATTAGTCACTTTTTGTTAAATTATAAATATAAGATAACAAAAAACGTAAATTAATTTTTTTTACATCAAGTTATTTACTTTAAATTTAGTACAGAATTTTTATTTTTATTTTTTAACGATTAAACACGATTTAAATTTTCCTCTGACCAACTCAATTCTCAACTCTCAAGTCAATTTTTCCCACATACTTATAAGTCATTTTTAGAGTTAGTTAAAAAAAATATAAATTAATTATAAAGTATTATTTGTATATTCAGTACAGATGTATAGGTGTCTATCTTGCCCAGTGTGAGGACGTCATTTATTGTCAATTTTTTTTATTTTTGGCAACGCATTTTTTAATTATGAGTAAATGTAAAGTCCTATAAATATTTTAGTATTAATTAAATGATGGAAGCGAGAACTAGGATACACTTTCTTACCTTTGCGATATCGTAAGCCGAGACCCGAGAATCAATATTTAAATTTTGCGACAATGTTATCGCTTCGAGTATCAATATATGATACACTGAAATATAATTGCTAGTAATTTAATAAATTTACGTACAAAGTATCAAAAAACCAGAACTAGAAAAAACAAAAAATATATTTTATTTATATCACAGAGTAGTAGATAATTTATACATTTTTTGGGGAGATGGTTTATTTAATATAAAGGATTGAATAAAGTAATATTAAAAAAAATTCATGTATATTTTTTCAGTACGTCCATATCCATGGCGATGTTGATTCGCATCATCGAAATCATCGTAGTAGAAAAGTTCAAGTCGAAGTTGAGGCTTAAATTGACGCATAACCGTTAAACCGTTAAAAGATAATTGATAAAATTTAGATCAATGCCTCTAAAATTTTATAAAATGTAAATTTTAGTATGAAGCTTTATATCCCCAGTTTTTAATCAATTTTTATTGAGGTTTGTAAGATATTTTTCTTTTTAAATTAAAATATCATAACTAAATATAGAAATTTTAAGATAAATTGCTAAAACCGCAAAAATTGCAAAAATTACGAAAAAGAAATTTTACCTTAATATATTGAAAAATACCGAATATTACTTTTATGGTAATTTTTGAAAAATAATTTCCTTGTTTTTCTAATTTTTATAACTTGCAAGTTAAAAACTCCTTTGAGTAAATATTATCTTTTTGTGTTCTAAAATTAATTTACTAAGAAATATATGCATATTAACATTTATCTTTGCACTTCTGTGTAAATTTTTCGTCTCATATTTTTCAGGGTAAAAATTGTTTGAAGAAATTCATCCTACTCTTTTTTTTGGAAAATATATGTTTAACTTAAATAGCAACACTGTAAAATTTCCAAAAATAAATTTATTATTCATAAATGTTACAAGGTCATTTTTTCAAAAACTTTAAAATTAAAAAAATTCCGATGGTTATATGAAAATTACTTATCATCACACAGATTTTAATCTTATATTGACTACTTATAAAAATTTCCATAAAACAAACGGCAATTTGAAACAATCCCCCCACCCCTAAAACAAAAGAAACATTCATAACATCACTTAACCTCACCGCTAACCGGTCCACCTTTCGCTAAATTAATCATCCCTATATTAATCGACAAATCAGCCAAACTGGCATAAAAAAAACTACATGATCGTCTTAAACTATTTCGACGAAGCAACTTCGTCACTTAACCTCCCTTCTAGAACAAAAGAAAAAAAAGAAAAGAAGAATATCTTCAGCCCATCCCCGAAAAATTACCGTCACGCCTCTCGAGTGGACACGGTTTCGATATAGATAAGTCATGCTCATCATTTTTCAAGGGCCCTCTTCACTCGAAATTTCCTCGCGAATTTTTCACACACACATATACACACGCACACACGACGTTTCATCGTGGACACAACGAAATCCGTACTTTTCCACGGCAAATTCGAGTTTGATCTTAGCGAGCTAGCCTTTTCCACCCCTTCTTAATTTGATAAATCGACGAGATCCTCGAACTGAGCGAGCCCCCCCCAGGGGGATAGGACATTAATCACTCCTGGTGTAACATGCATACATTGGACCACATTACCGAAGAGACACCGAGATGGACACACGATTTTTTGAAGATAGAGACAATGAGATGATATTCAAACAGAAGGAGATGACAAAAATGTTTTTTTTTTTCTTTTTATTTTTCTAAAGGGTTGAAACTGGATATTTTTTCGTTTCCTTTCTTACAATATGTATATTTATTCGCATTAATTTTCATTCGGTCGGTGATGCATAATTTGTTTGTCGGTTGTTCGTGTGTGTGTGTCTGTCTGCAATTGGGTTCAGGAGGTTTGGTTTTTTTTTTTTTTGAGTGATGGACGAGAGCACGAGACGACGATTCCACGGTTGATCTACGTGATGATGTGTGATTATTTTAATTTTATTAGCGTTTATTAAAATTTTTAAATATTATATACTTTGTAGAAAAGTGGATTTTTTAAATTGCATTATGCGAATATATTTTACATAATTTTTCTGACCATCGATACATATAATTATTTATCTAAACAAGAAATTGGAAAACAGGGAAGCTACTTTTTCTAAATATTTTTCTGATGAGCAGCTAAGGTTGTATTTTTTACTTAAAAAAAATCTTCATATAAGTAATTTTGTTGCCATTTGAATTTTCACTTTTACTTTAAAAAAATTGAAAACCCAGTATGAAAGCTTTTTTTATCTAAATAATTTTTTACGGCATTTAAATTTTCCTTTTTACTTGAGAAAAAAATTATTTCTACATACTAAAGAAATTCTTTTTTTCTATATAATTTTCTTCACTATTAAAACTTACATTTCTATTTTACAAGAATAATAAATTTAGTAAGGCGCAAAAACCTCTTTCTCCAAATAATTGTCGTTGACATCTAAATTTGCATTTTTACATAATAACAAAGAACGTAATTCAGAAAATTAAAATTCTATCTTAAATACACAATATATTCTATATAACAACTATATCGAATAAATAAATTAAAATTTAATGAGAAATTATTATATATGTACGCTTCAAATAATAAAATATACTGCAATACTTTTATAAACTAAAAATAATTATTTCGGTCTTATAGTCCATTTTGTCTATGAAAAGTAAAATATTAATTATAATAAAATGAAATCTATAAAAATTTAAATAAAATAAATAAGAATTAATTATCAACTCGAATACTTTAATTAATAAATAATAAAAGAAATGATAAATAACTTAAATGAGATTAACCTAATTTTAACAAAATATAATACTCAATTCAATATTATTTCCATAAATATGCATATTTCATGATTCGATAAAATTTCTGTTTCAATTAATCAATGAATGATACTGTAACAACGTCACATTCAACAGCTGATTGTTTTGAATAATGAATGAAAAACCTAAGCTCGTGCTTAATCGTTCGTCGATTACGATTCGTTTGCATAACGGTTTTCTTTTTTCTCACGTCACTTTATACTAGTAGGAATTGAATATAATTGAGGATAATTTCTGTTTATTTTATTAAATAGAAATTAAATCAATTTTTCACTTATTGATGATAATTGCAGTAAATTATCATCTTTACTAGTAAGTATACAGAATGAAAAAGAAGTTATTGAATTTGAAGAAGTATAGAATAATATTGAATTGATTCAAATACATAATATTCAAAGACATTTTATTAAATTGATTAAAATAAAAAATAGAATTACATCAATAAATATTTCTGAAAGAAAACAGATAATTATCAATTGGATAAAAACAAAATATAAGTTAATATTCACTCAAATCTAGTAATTGTTAAATTTGAAGATTGTGTTAATCGTATGTGTATTTAATCTAATCAATTCAATTTAAAGTGTATAATTTTTTAATTCAATATTTTTTTGAATATTCGATATTGAATTGAATTCGATAAATATAATTTAAAATGCATAATTTTAAGTTTTATATGCGTGAGGTTTATACGATCAAGAATTGGTCTTAACTGATCAGAATATGTTTATGATCCGGTATATGTAAATCAAAGCAATAGGGTTATACACCGAGGTGCTAAAAACATGCTTCATTCCCCATACGTTATTAATCGAGCTGAACAAAAATGATAGTATTTGAAAAAGTACTACTACTATAGTTGTAGCATAAACGATTGACTTGTATGCAAAATTCGAGGCTAACATCAATCGGGTTTTCGAGGAATCCCTTACCAAAAATGCGAAGTCATCACAAAGGTCACTCGTTTGTCAAAGATATGTCTCCTCCTCGTACACGTGTTTCCAATACTATCGCATTTTATTAATTTAAAAACCCGCAATTACAATTATTACATTTTTTTAATTTCTTGAGGGGCATATAGGTATTTTTATTTTAAATAAAATAAAAAACACATTTTCACGTGTGCATGCAACGTTTCGTTGGCAAAATACTCCAATCTCTTTAGGCTAAGAAAAATCTTTTTTATTATTAAATCATACAGTAAAAAAGGAATAATACAAAACTTTGATTAAATCAAGACAATGATAATTATATCTTATTGAATTAAAAATAATCTGATACAATCGTTTTCATCTATTTATATACAAATCAGTGTAAAACAGGTGCGTAGTGTGAACACAGGTGACTAAACTTAAATAAACCCCTTGTATTTTTAATTTATTAGAAGAGGGAAATAAGCTTTGTTCAAAGAATACACATCCTCTTTCTTATTATATACAATTTTGATTAATTTAAATATTGATCGTCTTTGTAAATAATTCTCATTTTTATATATCAATTCCGCATCGAAAATTGTTGTTAATTAATTATAACCGTTCAATACTTGAATAAATTTAGAATTTTTTCATATCGTTACCTTATCAATCCAAAAAGACCAATAATAAATAATAACAATACATCGTCAATCTAACAAGTTTCGTTAAAAAAAATAAAACAAAAAATTAATTTTCCATATCCATCCGAGGAAATGTATAATTTTCCATGTATAGGTGTATATACGAAACCTCCATCATCTCCAACATGATTTATATAAATATATCATTAGAGGGCTAGAGCGAAACAGAGAGAATAAGGGGGTTTCCGAGGTGCACATATATATAGAAAAGGCGACGAATCAGTCGTACATGTACACACACGCTCGCACACACGCACACACATGTGTATATGGCGAAAGATGAGAGGGAAAAGCGTAGACGCGTATGGGTCATTAATAAAGCGACGCGAAGTCTTGTTTAGAGAAGGTTTACATACTCTCCTCTCCACCGTCTAGTCTCTCGGTTCACCCGACCGCGCGCACATATACACATCCAAGAAGGATATTAATGGCGGATTAATTCGACGATCGCGCGAGCGCAAAGGGGTTGACCGTATAATGTGCCGCCATGGCGCTTTTACTTCTATCTCTCTCCCTCTCGACCTCTCACCCTCTCTCTGGATATGGGGAGTCCGTAGATGTACGCGCAGGGATACGAGGGAACGTTTGACTAACCTGAATGCCTTTCGGGATGCGTTGACGGAATCCGATATAAAATTCGATCGATTCAACGGTTATGAAATGCCGATATATACGTCCTTTTATTTATTTTTCTCGCTTTTTCCTTTTGGAGGGGAAGCTGCGATTTTAGGTGGTACGTTTCATTTTCATGGATTTACGGTTCTAAGTGTTTAAGGAGGTACGTGTATTTTAGCATTTTTTTTTTATGTTTTATGATCTTATACGTAATTTGGAAGAAATATAGGTTAATGTTCTTTGTACCTAACAAAATGGTAAGTTTTTCATTTGATTAACCTAGTTCTTTACATTATTCATTATTTATGTATTTATTATTTTTTTTTCATTATTTATATTATTTATTTATTTATTTATTTATTTATTTATTTGTAGAAAATGGGAGATCAATAAATTTATCTTATTCTTTAACGCAGCTATTTTAAGAAAATAATTTAACATAGGTTACCAAAGTGATAGAAGAAAAAAAATATTGCTCTAACTGATAATTTATTATAGTTTTTGATGCCATCGACACTAAGAAAAATTTTTTAGTCAAAATTACTATTTTAATGGTAAACGGAGGACAGAAAGCCCACGAAGTATAAAAATTGCTATTAATAATGATGAACAAAATTGAGGGCCCTTGATTTTAGTCAAACTTTGTGTATATAGTCATTTCGTGTATGTTGAAAAATGCGGAATAAACTTTGTGGGGTTCGATTGATTGAACCTTAATCAATTTGAGGAATAATTAAATATAAAGATACCATAATTTCTGGACAATAATTTGAAAGTTTGAAGAAAAAAAGGAGAGACCCGGGATAACGGACACTTTGAGGGAAAATTAGAAAAAGCACAGAAAATAACAAAAAATAGTTTATTATTAAAATTTATTTAACGAGTTCTCTAAAATAAATTAAACGAGTAAAAAAAATTAAGAAAAACAAAATTAATAAACTTTGTTCTAAAGATATTAATCATGTTTTTATTTCATACGTCGTAACCCTGGTAGAAAATTGAGCCTATTTCTGGTCAGAATTTCTGGTAAAAATTTTTGAGAATAAGATATTGTTAGAAATCCTTTTCAGAAAATTTGCAGAATTTCTAGATATACACCAATTTAACATGTGTTGATCAGAAATTCTGGTCAGAATCTGCGCTATTTTCTACCAGGGAACTTATTACTATCGAGATATGAAAACTAAATGTCTAGTTTCATCAAATAAAACTCAAAATAAAACATTAAATTTACCAGCAATTAGAAAAAGTATTAGCATCAAAAGTAGTGAATATAATGTTACAAAATATTTTAATGGTTTTCCAAAGTAGCCTAAAAGATTAAATCTTAGTACAAAAAAAAGTATTAAAGTTAAAGTCAACGAGTATATAAGAAGAACTAATGTAAGTTATAAAACAAAATTAGATTAACACAAAATTAGTTATAAAACAAATTAGCTCGTAAATATCGATTAATATATATACTTTCTAATAAAATTAGTTTAAGCTTTAACTATAATTATGCGTATATTGAAAATAATTATATTGTGAGATTTAAAATTGTTAGAGTTTTTATGGTTTATTCTGTTATTAATTAATCTTAATAATTAAATAATAAATTAAAATATATTTTTCTATAAATAAAATATTATAAATAATTAAATAATTAATTAATAAAATTAATAATTAATAAATTTAAAAAATCGAACTTATGTACAGATACTTGATGTATTTCTATACAAAGTATATTATATCGCATATATTTCTATGTTTTTGAATTATTCTTAATTTTATTATATTTTGGTCAAATAAATAAATAGATAAATAAATTAACTTAAAAATTAGCGATTATGATACTTCATGAAAAATAACCTATATTTGTTGCAAATTAGTAAATAGAGTAACTTCTCATTCGATTATAAATAGAGAATGACAAGGACATAAATAAACAATAAATTATTTTTCATTTATATCTTCTCAAGCGCTTTTCAAATTTTCGCACGTATATATATATATTTTTTTACCAAACACTCATCACCGATTCCTAATGCAACCTCTAGACACGTATATTAGCACCACTTATGATATATAATGAAAATTTCATACAATACAAAAGAATAGAATAAAATTAGAGAAAAACATGTATGTCTATATATGTAAGTGCTAACGTGTTAACAACCGTTGACTCCCCAATAAATAAGGGACGGTCAAGTTCCAACGTCCAAACGTGTAACCTCTCTGTCTCTCTGTCTCTCTAACAATTCATAGAAAGAAAACGAAGGAAAAAAAATAATACAATAATAATAATAAGGGTTAGTACTATAGGTACTAATTTACTGGCTGTTTATATTGTTTACCTTTTTCTTCGTCGTCGTCGTCGTACCCTCTCTCGCCGTCCTGCGTTACTTGTGTATATATATAGTAAATAGCCCGCACAGTACATCTCTTTCTTGTACCCGGGTAAAAACGAGTCCTCGATTTGATTTACTGGGACTTGCACCTCGCATAATAGGGATACTCTTTATAAAATATTTTTCTGAACCAGGAAGTATACTCATACCCACGTGTAATGCGAATCCTATTATTCGCATTAATCTTGTTTATTTCCGGAAATTAAATTGTCCAAAAGCGGGTTTTCTTTGTCCCTGTTAGTATTTATTACTCGCACGATTTTTATTATTACAGAAAGAATTAAAATTCAATGTTGAAAAATAAAATAGAGGAGACGTAGAATAAGTATATTAGGATAATAACCCTGATGATCTAGAAAATTAATTTATATTTTTAGTTGAGAGATAATGTTTACTGAATATAATCTAATTAAATTAAGTGAATTTACGTAGATGATAATTCGTTAAATATTAACTGAACTTTATGGATAAAATGGATAGTAACACACGATGAACAAAATTTTTTTAAATTTTTCTAGTTATTACTTGCGGAATAAATCGTTCTTCACACAATACTAATTGTTTCTATATAGTTTTAGTTAAACTAATTCAAACGTTGTCGATATAATAAATTTAATTAATTGAAAAAGAAAGATATAACTTTTTGAATGTATGAATCATGAAAAAATGTATCATTTTCTTTTTTTTAATTAATTTATTTTTCATAACAAAAGATTTATTTATTTCTTCTGCTTGCGAAGAATACGTAATTTAAGTCAAGTTTATAAAATTAAAATAAATTGAAAAATTACTTTAGAAATTTCTTTTAAAATAAGTTTTTTCTTTAAAATTTTTAACGACCCTTTCGTGCTTAGTTATGACTACTTACTCCAAGTACTGGTTTTTTGTTGATAAAATTTTTATAAATATTTATATGTACGTGTCAATAACCTATAATAAAGTATTCATATTTAATAAAATTAAATATTTAAATTGTACAATTCAATCAAGTAAATGTAATTGTCTATTCTTTTGTTAGCTAAAAATCCAAGCTGTTTTTATCACAATTCCAAGAACAATATGATACTATCGTAATGAGCTAATAACTGACTAAAAATTAAAAATCAGTTATGGTTTCAAAAGTATAATGGATCTAACACGTTTTCGACGACGCTAAATAAAAAAATTTCAATGATAAAATTATTATATATATATAGGTGCATAAATAAATATTCCACTTACGCATAAGTGTTACGTCAGCCGATCGTGACTTTGTTCGAATAATCTTTCATCCGGACGCGCGCGGGCGCGCTAAACGGGAGAATGCGCACATTTTTCCAAACGAGATAATTGCATCTCTCAGCGTGAAATATTACTTAATAAATTTAAGTGTTTTCCTTTTTTATTTCCCGTAAAAATTCGAATGATTTTTTTTCGCTTTGCAATGTAGCATACATTTATTCGAAACCCGTTACGGGAAGTAACCCACATTTCCATATTGTTACGATATGTATACGCGTATATATAAAAATAACGCGTTCCAGATTCCGCGAGAAAAGTGGGACACTCGAACGATTCGTAAGTACGCGAACAATGCAAACTTGAAGAATTTCATAAAATTTTTTAGTACTTACGATCGATGTGCGTTCATCAACGTAACCTGCATTTTATGACACAACAGTTAAGAAATTGGTAACGTATAAAAACGTCCGATTGCATTTTCAAATTTATACAGGTGAATAACCCATTCTGCATTTGTTTAGAATAGCTGGGAGATTGAAGACTTAAACAAAAATTTATTACGAACGATGTGTGCTGATTAACATTACATAACGTAATATAACGTAAAGAATAACATTATCAGGCTGTTACATTTTTTTATGATTATTTAAGAATTTGTAAAACTTTAGTACTATCAGCGAGAACGTTACTGAACGTAACGTATAACGTTTAATAACGCTATCACATTGTTACAATTATATAACGCACTTTTTAAGAGTTTTAGGAACGGTACGAGTGTGAAGAATTTAAACAAATTTTAGGACGCTCCAATGTGTGTTAATTAACCTAAAATGTAACGTAATGTAACGTAACGTTTAATAACATTTTTAAATAATTACAATTAAACAACCTGATGAAAATCTAGATTCTTAAAAACATTGGAAACTTTCAAACGTTTAAAAATTATTTGTATATACTTACGATCAATGTTGTGGTACACTTGTTACACAATATAATTACGAAATTCGTAATAAAGTAACGCAAAATTTCTCTATTGTTACAAATAAATAACACGCGATCTGGATTAGAATCTTAAAAACATCACGAACTTGAAGAATTTGAAAAATTGGTATCACGATTAGTGGACGTTAATTAACATAACGTTACGTAACGTTACGGAAAATGCAACTCCCAAATCCAAAGACGAACCGCATAGAATACACCTTTGGTATTGGTTAAAGGGATCACACATCCGTTGGTTAGTCCCTTGTATAACAGGATGTAATTATGATCGGTGAGATACGTCACGAAGGAGAGGAACCTTGGTGTATTGACGACCACAAATCATAGGTTGGATGTGCTCTCTACGACGCACGTGGATATCTCGGAAACGCATATACTTCGGTGGTTTAATCCTCGAGACGTTAAATCAGAATTACGTCACTTAGAAACCATCCGCAAACGTAACGTACACAATCTCGGAATTAATTTTTTTTAAATGATATTCTCCGCGACAGCGATCCGGGACGCATCCAGCCGATCGAGAAAAATTTACCTAAAATGATAATAAAAGTTACTGTCGCAACTATTTGTTAAATGTATCAGCTACTCGGGAAAAAATAACCTAAATGCAAAACAAATAAAATTTAGAAAAAAGATGATAACCTGATCGAGAAAAATAAACCTAAACTGTTAAAAAAATCGAGTAAAATTACTGATAAAAAGATGCTTTCACAACCATTCGGAATGTATCAGCTGATTTAGAAAAATTAAAAATGTTAAAAATCGAGTAACGCTTCTAATAAAAATCGATGTGATATCAATATGGTAAGTGTAAAAGTTTATCGAGAAAAGTAATCGAAATTGTTAAAAAATAATATAAAAATTATTGTCATACCAGTTTGAAATGTATCAACTGATTCAAAAAAAATTGCCTACAATTCTATTAAAAAATTAGATGAAATATATAATCCTGTAAAATTTCTAATGAAAATGACCTTATCAGCAATTTTAAACGTATTTCAAAAACTTGAATTTCTTATCAATAATTACCAAAATTATAATTTGATAATTATGTGACTTACATCACCTGTCAAAAAAAGTAACCTAACACTTCAAAAACTTGAATAAAACTTTCTATTAAAAATTACCTCGACAATAATCTGTAACGGCAAATCTGCAAAAAAAATCCCAATTCTCACCAACAATTTTCATCCCTCTTATCTTTTTTTCCAAAAAGTAAAATCTTCACCGCCAACAAATTTCTAACTGTTACATCAAATATTCCACCTGTAAAAAAAGAAAGAAATAACCTAAAAATTCCACTATTACCCAATAACTTTTACAGTCACGTTATATAGGTATGCATAAAACGCGATAAATTTCATCTTGTATTTTAAATTGTATATACATAATAATTCCACACGTTGACGCTGTCAGCTGTTATTCTATTATTTTCTCTTTTTTTTTTTGTATATACGGTAACGCGCGCTCGCCGCCTATCCCATTAGCATTAGCTCGTTTAGATGGTAATTTATTTTTGAACAATTTTCGAATATGTTAATAAGTCCGTATTCTTTTTCTTTCTTTAAATTAAACATTAATTTGCCGTACGAGATTGTTTTACGACGTTGACATACCTCGAAACTAGGTTCACGGTCTCGGCACATAGAGCGAAAGACAAGTACGAATATAAATTATTAAAAAAAAAATTAATTTCTTATCGTCGTATACGTACAACCTCTACAAGAATAGGTGCATATATATTATATTGTAAAGTTATTTGTTTTTTGGTAAAATAATATTTATTCTGTTACATAATGAGTATGTATGATATATGTATATACGAAGCAACGATTACCTCGCATGAAAAAAGAACGAAAGAAAAATCACCAAGAGGCATAGAAAAAGAAAAATATATATATGTAATTAATTATATGATTTTAATTTCTATAAGAAACAGAATATATAAGCGATAACTGATTAAAATATCAACATTATAAAACTTCCTTAAGAAGCTTTTACTTCCATTTTATATACGTAATTATATATATATATAACGTTAAGTAATTTACAGGTTGTATATTGCGGTGTTATAAGCTTCATGTTCTCTCGGTGATTATATAACAACATATATATATATATATATATATATATATATATGCAAGATTAAATAAATAACAACGAATGAATAATATACATATTTACAAAAATAATTTTGGTACCTTCTCGACGAAGTGGTGGCAATTTTTGATTTTTTTATAAAC
Organism: Theocolax elegans; assembly: GCA_026168455.1. Lineage (NCBI taxonomy): Eukaryota > Metazoa > Arthropoda > Insecta > Hymenoptera > Cerocephalidae > Theocolax > Theocolax elegans. The sequence goes on from CM047429.1 coordinate 78,137,074, forward strand.
AATTTTTATTTCTACTTGCTCTTTGTAGTGTATGTGAATTTTCGGGCTTACGTTGTTGGTATGGTTTCTTTTTGAATTAGTGATCCTTTTCTTTACCGACAAAACAAAATTTATACGGATTGTGCTGAAAATTTTTCAGATTTTTTATTTAAATATTTGAAAATATTTCTTTTATTTTCTGTTAGCACCAATTTCTTTTTACCAATACAGTATTTTATTTTATCTAAATATTATTAAAAAAATTCTTTATTTAAGAGAATCTACAGGTTTTTCACTTATCTTGTAAATTTTTTCGTATTGTTTAGTATAAATAATTGAATATAATTTTTAAGTTTATTTTTAACTTCAGCTTTTTGACCGACCAAAACGTTGTTTTATTAATATGATATTTGAAAAAATTTTAATTTTTAATAATTGTAGCTTAGTTTAGCCAGTTTTTTCTACAAGATATTTAAATTTTCGTTATACAATTTTTTCAGGTTTCTAATCACTATTATTTCAATTTGTTTATATTTTTTCAAAGATAATTTTGTATTGTTATTTTAATTCATTAAATTATTTCAGTGGCATCAGTCGCCTTTGATTATAAAAATTTTACTTACCAAGTCACACATGTTTTATTTAATTCACATGTACTAATCAAGCATGCAAGTAGAAATAAACAAATAATTTCTCTAAATGATTAATAAATAAAAAAATCAAAACTTCGAGTACCACATCAACAACGAATTAAATCTTACAATTCATGCAACCTTCGACCTTTTAACATAATTTTTCTTATAAAAATTCAAAAACAATCCAAGATTCAACAAAAGATTCGTAATAATCACAGTTGGGATGATATTTGGTATTGGACAAGACGACGAGAAAGCTTGGGACTGATGCCATACCAAAAACAAAAATTGAGTCTGAAAAGAAAAAAAAATCGATTTTACATGATGTTCTGAAATAAAAACTGTTTATAACCTCAAAAAAAAAAAAATTGGTAAAACTCACAATTTGTATGCGCGTGATGTACACTTTGATCGGATTGAGAACGTTTTGCATTTTGGGCCCTTGACTGGCCAAAAAGTAATAGGTGTACATCAAAATGTGGACGGAACCGTTAATGAGCATTTGCATGGACACCATGCCACCGGGGAACCATTTTGTACACATGTAAGTAACCAAAATCGTGCTCACGTGATGATACAAGTGCAATACCGAGATCTGATTGTTTTTCTTCCTGAAGATGTAGACCACAGTCTCGATCAGATCAATGCACTTCAGCCAGAATGCCAATTTGGCGGCTAGAATCATCTGCATACCCAAATTGTTTGTATATATAAATATTACTTTGAAAAAAACATATATTGGTTCGCGATATAAATACAAAATTAAACATAGTTTCCTATTTTAAAAGATACAAATTAACTTATAACCCAAATTACATATATGTTACTTTTAAACAGAAATTAGAAATTGCAATTAACTCAATGCTCAATGACAGAGATAAAATGTGTTAAAAAGAAAATTGTCTCTTGACCCATGTTATAAACACGTTTATAGAGTGTATGTATAGATACGTTTTTTTAAAATTAGAATTAGAAGAATTAACTCATGATACAAGTTACACTAAATTAAAAAAAAATTAGATCTTGACCCAAACTACATATAAATTATGTAAATAAATAAAGTAAATTAAAGTGAAATAAAAATTAACTTTCGATCCAAATTACAGATAAGTTTCATAGAAAAAAAGCAAAAATTTGCTTTTGATCCAAAGTACATACAAATTTTTTTGAAAAACAAGAAATGGACTCTTGACCCTTGCTACAAATAAATAGAGAAAAAGAATAAAAGAGAATTAGTTCTTGACCTATAAATTACACATTCAATTAGAAAAATATTTACTTTTTACCCTTGCTACACGAAAATTAAAAATAATTGTCTATTAACTCATCTGACGCTTAGGTTTAAAAAAAAAACAGAAATTGACTCCTGATCAATGCTATACATTAATTAAAAAAAATCTGTCTCCTGACCCAAATTTACACAAATTATCCACATAAATTTTTTCGAAAATCACCGATACCCCAAATATCCCCGATAACCCAAAAAATTGTGTCTAAAAAAAACCCTCAAAATGAAAAAGAGTACTTACCTTAGCATCCATAGGGCGATTAGTTGTCCTGACCAATTCGCAACCGAGTGTGTACTCGCTGGTCCATCCACCGGTACCAACGAGGTAAACGATAAAAGCGTTGGCCAATATTTGAAAGACATTGTAATAGTAAATGAACCACTTCAACGAGTACGGTTTCTTGTTCTCCATGTACTTCGGTCCCCATTTCAGGACTACGTACAGGTACGCAACGATCAGTAAACAAAGCTGACCTGGACTGCCGACTAGGAACGAATTATTCGTCCTTGGATCTGTACCAAAATCACACTTAATTTAAAAAAAAAACAAACCACACACACAAACTCACTAACCTCTCCATTTTTTTTAAATTACCTGCGATCTCGGTGTTGTAATAATCGTATAACTCGGTGATACCCATTATTAATATTTCGTATATACAATATATATGTATATATGTATATATATGTATACATACATATATACACGCGCAAAACCTAACGCGTTACGCGGTTGATTTTCGACTGAGAGGATTACACTGTCCGACTGAAACGAGGAGGAGGAGGAGGAGGAGGACCCGTTAACCACTTGTATTTATAGGTTACACATTGTGTTTTCAAAAGAAACACACCAAAGACCTCTCGAGTGGCGGACGGCTTCAAACTGGGAAAAAGGAGGGGGAGATATATAATAAATTCACGATCGCGCGCACACACATATACATATAACTTTTTGCTTTCTCATCCTTAACGTCACTATAGTTGTGTATATATATATATATATAACATCTTTCAGTATACATTCTTTTTTTTCCTTATATATCAACAGGTCGACTAAGTGTTCATTACGATAATTGAGTCAATTATATTATTGTTTATTTTTTTTATAATTTCTGTCCAATAATATAAATAATATAAATGACTAATTGGCTAATTATTATTGATCAAATAGTGGTCTGGTATTTATGATGAACTAATATTGGTCAAATATTTATGATCGATTATTGGCTAATTATTATTGGTCAAGTATTCTCTAATTATTATTGTAAATTAAAACATAATTATATTTCTGTCTTACAGTTCATTAACTATCAAGCATAATAAAATAATTAAAATAAAATAAAAGAAATTATTATTAATCAACCAGATAAAATTGCATACACATTATATATTTAGAGTGATATAATTGTGAAACTAAAAATTAATTAACCTAGACTTAAAATTATAATTAAACAAACTTCTTTTTCCGCATGTGCATGCAGGTGAGAGAGAGAAAGTGTACGAGTGTGGGTTTACGTATATAGGTGCGTGAACGTTCCACTTGCAGGATAAACGGGACATTTTTATAGTGATCAACTTATAAGGAAAGAAGACGGGACCTCGATTAAAATTTTTACCGTGCTATCGGTCAAAAACCGTAATTGCGTAACAATTTTCGTAAATATATTTCCCATGTAATTTTTTATATCTTTACTCAAGTACAAAACGTTTTATCTTTTTTCAATGTGAAAAAATTTGTATTTTAATTTTTTAATTTTGTTTTTACTATTTTTATTTTAATTTGATTATTTTACTTTATTTTATTTATTAATTCGTATTCTTTTTTATAGTTATGGGACCGAAATATGATTGTTTTGATTTAATTTTTGTAATTGTTTTAAGTTGAACAAAATATGTTGTGTGTACATATATATGTACATATACGAGAAACGTCAAAACTTTTAGAAGTTTACGATTGTTTAAAAAAAATTTATTTAAGGTTATTTTCATTACATGAATAAATATTATATACAATATAAACATTGCGAATAATTTTTGGACATTAGTCGACAGTTATTTAATTCTAAAATTGATCGTTTATTATGGTTAGATATATTTATAATGGACAATGGACAATTTATTTTATTTTTTGAACTTGTTTGCGTTTTGCGTGTTAAAAACACTGCGACACTTTAATAATTGTTAATAATGAATGTAGGACACGGTGTTATTCATAATTATCTATATGTTTTTTTTTAACTAATAGATACATTATTCTTTTTCGTAATTGTGTTTTACTTAAGCTCTAAAAATGTTTCAGGTCGTTATTTAAAAAGGAAATAAATTACTATTTTGAATAATGTAAATGTATGAATAAAAAAGTATTTTTGAACAAATAATTTTTCTAATAATTAATTTTGAAATAAGGCGAATCGTCATATTAATAAGAAAATTTCTTTTACGAACAAAACAAGTGTACTGCAATAAATGTTATAAAAAAATATTAATTTTGATTATTTTCTTCTCATATTATATAACAATTATTTTAATTTGGATAATTTTAGTTTTATTTTTTATTATGTCAAAAATAAGAAAGTTTCGGGACGATATCTAAAGAGAAAAAGCGATTCGATAATCTGTAAACGAGGCACAATTTTATTAAAACAAAATATTTTTATTTATCTTATTTTTAATGAAAAAGTTTATAAATGTGATCATTTTTATTTATTTTTTGTGTATTCCTAATTAAAGAAGTTGATATTGTTATATTTTTTATTTATTTTAACGCGATAATTTTTATATTACTTTAACGTGATATCTTTATTACTTTAACGTAATAACTTTTAATTATTTTTAATTAACAAATTATTTTAATGTGTTAACTTTTGTTTATTTATATAATTTAAAACATTAATGTGAAGAGATAATTTTTAAAAATTAATTTTACAACATGATCATATTTTAATTTGAAAATTTATTTTAACGTCCTAATTTTATTAATTTGTATTCAAAGAATTTACTCTTCTATGTGATATTTTCATTTATTTTCATTAAAAATAATTACTTTATCGCGATAATTTATATTAATATTAAATTGTAACGGGGCGATTCTAGCGTATGCTCCTCGTCGAGCACCGCTTTCAAGGCGAGAACTTACCTGCGCGGGCCTCGCGCCACGCTGCTGTGTTCTGCGATGCCGCGATACCGCGCACGGGCTTTAGCCGTGGTGCAACCGCGGTACCTCGGTGACGATGCGCCGTTAACAACGATGACGACTCTCCGCCGCGTGGAGAATCATCGGACCCGAGTTGCACTCGGGCAAACTTGAGGAAGCAACAGGAAGGACGAGTGCTTCTGGTTGCTCGTGCCCGTAGAGGAACACGAGGCTCGGCCGCTCAGGATGCGCGACAACGGAAGTGTTATCGCGCCCGCGGAGGCGGCTGGGTAAGCGGGATAGGTGGATACGGGGTACTCAAATTACAACGAGAGAGAATGATAATTTATGATTAAATCTATTACGGGCGAATATTTACAATAATATTTACAAAAGAATAGACAAAAGATGTACAGGCGCTCGGTAGCGCTCAATAACGCACGGTGTTAAACAATTAACAAATACTGGGTTGTTTAAGAATAAGAATCATCTAGGAACTACGGTGAAACAACGCGTAACCTCGACGGCGCGCAGGCAATCGCGACGGCCCGGTCGCGGCTATATCCACACGCGCGCACGCGCTCGTGCGCTCCTACGTCCCACGGGGAAGACGCGGGGAATCGGGTAACCCGAGTTACCGATCTACCTAGCCACGTGCGCGAGGAAGCCTGGTTGGGCGAATCGCGCCCTCGAACCGACAGTGCTTGCTGCACTGCGTCTCGCTCTTCCCGGAAGAAGTCGATGCCACCCGATCCAAGTTGTAAACAACTTACTTGGTGCGCAGGAACGCGCCGGCGAAACGGCTACTCTCAATCCCGTTCTCTCTCTTTCTATCTCGCGAAGCTTCGACGAGTGCAAGTCGTCCCGGGCGGCTATCCGTCCTGGAGGTGAACAGACCCGTGTCCTCAGAACGGCTTGTTCTCCGGGAGCTGCCTCGACTCACCTCGTGCACTCTCGCTCTCGATCTCGTCGCACGTCTCGTCTCTCTTACGGCTTCCGCTCTTTCTTTCACGTGAATCACGACCGCTCGTCGATACGGCTCGTAACGGACTGCTCGAGACTCGGTGTCTCGCGGCCCTTCGCGACGTTGCGCGCAATCACGTGATTGCGCGGTTTTCGAGTATACGGGCTATTGTGCGTTTCGGAACACGCGCCCGTTATACCCTCCCTCCAGAGTCGACTATACCCTGAATAGGAGACTCTAAAAAAAAACTACGAAGAAAACAACTATCGCGACGTTGGATCATAGGATTTTAAGGAGGGCTTGATAAATCGGAATACACTCAGGATAAATCAAGGTTTAAACAACGTGAATTTTTACCACAACAAATAGAAGGGAAGGTTAGGAACATCATTAGGATACGTCGTTTTTAGTCGCGCTTCGCGTTTTTCGTGACGAATCTGTTACGTTAACCGAAACGTTTTTATTTCGCGAACCTTTCGGACGACCGCGGCCTCTTTTCATCGGTTCGGACGGTTTATCCGTAATTCTAACGCGAGAGGGCTTTCCGGTCCTCTTTACAACAATCGTATTCTTTCTTGGTCTCCCCCTTCGCTTGGGGTTCGTTTGTGTTTTTACAGGATTAGCGTCTCCCGAACATCGTGCCCGCGTCTGCACGTTGACGCTTCGCTCGCTGTTTGATACACGCGCATGTGTATCCGCAATTACATTTTGCTGCGCGCTCGCAGACTTTCGCTCGCTGGAAATCAGCGGGTCGCGCATCGCTTTATCGGCGCTCGCATCCCTCGGTGGTTGAGCGTCGATCTCGACGTCGTCTTCTTCTTGTGCAGTCTCAAATGGCTTTATTTGCGAGACGTGCACTAAATCGACGATATAGCCATCTTTATCGAGTAATCTGTACGTATTCGGACCAAGTCGTGCAGTAATTACGTAGGGCCCTGCGAAATTAGGCGCTAATTTCGCAGCGCGACCCTCGGTGGCCGAGGAAAGAATTTTATTTACTTTCCACACCGTATCTCCGATTTGATACTCGCGAGAACGGTGTTTGGCGTCATAATACTGCGCTTGACGTGCTTGCGCCTTTCTCGCGCAGTCAGCTGCTGTATCGCGTACGTCTGCTAGGACGCGCATCCTAGCTTTCCAGTTCTCGATTGCGTTTTGCTGCTCTTGCTTTGCAGCGGCTATATCTTGCGCTCTCTTCATAAAAGACGGCGGAGTAGGCTGTCGGCCGTAGTTTAAGAGCGCTGGGCTCGTTTCTGTCGAGCTATGTACCGATGTATTGTACGCGTAAACTATCTCGTGTAGTTTTTCGTCCCAAGTTGAGTGACTCTCCTCGATAAAAGACTTTATCATGGTCTTAAGGGAACGATTAACGCGTTCTACAGGATTCGCCTGGGGGTGATATGGAGGCGTAGTAGTGTGGAGCACACCTTGCTCTTCAAGATATTTGTCGACAAGACGATTTTTAAATTCAGTCCCGTTGTCCGACAAAAATATCTCGCTAACTCCATAGCGCAAGAATACTCGCTCTTTAAGCTTTTTTAGTATCGTTTGCGCGTTCGCCTTGCGAATCGCTGCGCACTCTATCCACCGCGTGAATAGGTCTTGGAATACTAAAATGTATTCTTTGCCGTGTTTACTGCGGGGAAATGGACCCATGATATCCGCCGCAACGACTTGCCATGGCCGATCAAAAACACGGCGCCCCATCAAACCTGCGGGCGCTCGTTGCTCAACTTTACATTGTTGGCAAACGAGGCATGTTTTAACGTACTCTTGTACGTCTCGGTACATTCTAGGCCAAAAATAATATAATGAGACGCGAGCGTATGTTTTCTCGCGCCCCAAGTGGCCTGCAGTCGGCTCGTCATGGCATTCTTGCATGACTCCTTGTCGCTTTTCCTTTGGAACGACAATTTTCCAAGCATCATCCTCGTCGATTTCTGCTGGAAGTATTTCGCTTGGGCGGTGTATATACAGCTGTCCACCTATCGTTTTATAGCGTGGAAAGTCTCGCGGCTGTTGCTGTATTTGTTCGCGTAGGCGCGTATACCACGTATCGCGTGTATCGCTCGCCCATGTGATTGCGCAAATCTCGGGCGCTTCGTCCTCGTGCATTCTCGACAATGCATCGGGAACGTGATTAAGCGCCCCTTTGCGATGTTCAACAGTAAAAGAGTGCTCTTGCAACTCTAGCGCCCATCTCGCCAGGCGCCCTGTTGGATTGCGCAAATTGCATAGCCAGCGAAGACTGCTATGGTCGGTTAGTACCCGGAAGGTATAACCTTCAATATACGGTCTAAATTTCCGTATTGCCCATATTACAGCGAGGCATTCCCTCTCAGTTACGCTGTAATTGCGCTCAGCTTGCGTCATAGTGCGACTAGCAAATTCGAGCACTCTCTCTTCGCCGTCTACGTACTGTAAAAGTACGGCACCCAAGCCTGAGTCGCTTGCATCAGTTTGGACTACAAACTGAGTTGAAAAGTCCGGACGCTGGAGCACGGGCGCTGTAGCCACGAGCGCTTTTATTTGTGTAAAAGCCCCTTGTTGCTCCTCCCCCCACTCATATTTACGCCCCTTCTTCGTAAGTTGCGTAAGTGGCTCTGCGAGTGTCGCAAAATCCGGTAGGAATTTGCGATACCACGACGACATTCCCATGAATCGTCGGAGCTGCTTTAAGTTTTTGGGGGCCGGGTATTGCATTATCGGTGCAATTTTATCCGGATCTGGGCGAAAACCGTCGTGATTAACAAGGACGCCGAGGTACTTAACTTCCTCTCGGCAGAAGACGCTCTTCTCTCTGTTAATCGTGAAACCTGCGGCCTTTATTCGCTGGAGCACTTCCTCAAGCATTTTGAGGTGTTCCTCGAACGTCTCCGTAGCGATTATTATGTCGTCTAAATATGAGAACGACCACGGCTCTAACTCAGGTGTAATTATCGAGTCTATGACTCTTTGAAAGGTCGCCGGCGCATATGCAAGGCCGTAAGGCATGCGCGTGAACTGATATAGTCCCAACCCTGGTACAGTAAAAGCTGTAAAGGGCCGCGACTCTTTCTTCAGCGGTATTTGATGATACGCGCTGCTGAGATCGAGCGTACTTATATACTTCGATTTTTGTAATTTTCGAAGTATATTATCCATGTATGGTAATGGATAGGCGTCAGGCTTTGTGACAGCATTTAATTTTCGAAAGTCGACGCAAAATCGATACGCACCGTTTGATTTGCGGACCATCACGACTGGACTCGACCAGCCGCTGGTTGCAGGTTCAATTATACCTGCCTCTAGCATTTCGAAGACCTGCTTATGCATCTCTTCTTCGATTTTGCGCGAAACCGGATAGTACTTTTGTTTCACGGGGCGCGAGGATCCTACATCGATCTCGTGCATTATCCGTGAAGTACATCCGAGTTTCGCTTCGCTAGAGGTTAAAACGCGATTTAGCAGACGCTCTACTTCGTCGCGTTCTATCTGCTCAACTCGCGCGAGTCCTATAGCAGATAGTTGCAATAAACCCCAAGTGCTGAGACTAGCTACTTCTAGCTTAACACTTTGCTCCGCTTGTTTTAAATAAAGCAGGTTGGCGTTAGGGTCATGCACTGCATCAAATAAACGACAAAAATTTGTACCTATATAGCAGTCGTGATCAAGGTCGGGCATAATTGCCACTGTAACCTCCTTTTTCACGCCTGCTACGGTAAAAGGCAGATCTACATATCCGGCGATGGGAGTATAATGCCCGTCGGCAACGCGAGCTCCACGACCCTTGCTCGGTCGGAGCTCTCGTCCACATGCGCTGGCAATTTGTAGTCCAAGCGCGCCCATAACCGTACGCGCTGCGCCTGGATCGTATAATGACCTAACTCGGAAACCTCCGATGTCGACTTGGAGCCACCAACGATCCTCGATGTCGTTGGGATCTCGGGTCGACGTAATCGGCGTGTCGCGCAACGCTTGCGGTAACACGTAGGTTTCCCTGTGCGAGTTCGTTGGCGTATCGACGCTCGATGCCACACTAGTCGCACTAATGTTCGCACAAAGAGGCTGCGTATTCTCTACGCTCTCTGTCTTAACGTTTGAGGTCGTACACGAATCTACCGGGGGCATAGAGACCTCGTCTACGCTTCCCGTCGTTCGTTTCCCGCCCGCTTCGCACAATCTCTTGCGAAGTGTCCTGGCTCATCGCACACGAAACAACGAACATTCATCTTTTTTGGATCCCGTGTGCGCGGGGGAGGTTTTCGCGCTTCTTCGCTCTTACCTTCCGGAGGAGCGCCCTTGCTCTCAGCACTCTTATTGCTGGCTTGACCGCGCCCCCCTTTACCCTGTTCGCCTTTCGGTCTGGGCGAGTTGTCTTTACCTTTATTATGGCCTTTACCCTGGATTTGGCTCGATTTCTGTCGGTTTAGAAATCGCTGAAAATTCTCATTCATTTTCGTAAGAAGTGCAGCGATCTCTGTTGGCGCCGCTGTTTTGTCCTCAGCGACTACAGCGGATACTTTGGTTGCTATGGCGGCGCTCTTTGGTGCGCGGTACGCCATTTCCGGCAAAAGTGACACTTCAGGATCCGGCGGAGCCCTGTATGTGCGCTCGTACTCAAGATTGAGCTCAGCGTTCTTTGCCATAACCAACAGATTTTTTTACGCTGTCAAAATCCGTTCTTTTGATCAGCTGTCGCAAGCGGGGAAGCATGTTTAGATATAATAAATCTAATTGCGCTTCTACTGTTGGTCTCGGTATTTGTTTGCGCATAATACCGGTCAAATAAGTGATGTAATCACCCACAGGCTCATCTTTGCCTTGTGTGCGCGCATTAGCTTCCGCTACCAACCTCTGTTGATAGCCGCTTGCCATTCCGTACGTTAAGCGAGCGTCCTCGCAAAAGTCGGACCAATTCGACCATTCATTTCTGTGGTTTCTATACCACACAGCCGCTACTCCGTTGAGTAATTCAGATAATGAAGACATTACTTCGCTATCTGATAGATTACTATGCGCGCGACATTCCTCAACACGCGTCAAGAACATGTCGACGCTTTGACTTCGATCGCCGTTAAAATGCAAACCCCATTTGCGCACGATTTGGCCAACATCGCGCTTTGAAGTCGCAGTAACGTTGCTATTACTCGCGCTATTTAGCGCCGAGTTACCTGCAGCATTCTCACCCAGGTTGAGAAGGTCTCCCCCTCTCCAAACGTTACTCGACTCGACAAATGGTGAGTTTGATTTACCGATATCGGGCTGCTTTGCGGTAAATTGACAATATCGTACGTGTCTTGAAAAGTAACGCGATTGCCAACTTTTCCAGTTGCACCGTGCGGAAGTTCGTTATTGTGCATTTCTTGCGCGTCAATCCGCGTACTACTCGCGGGCGACGCGCTTGCAAATTTTTCGAATAACCTCGTTATCGAATCAATTTGCTTTTGCAGCTCCACATATTTGCGGTTAGATTCGTTCATGAATTCTCGATAATTCATGGGAATCTGTGGGTGTTGCTGTTCTTCTGACGGTTGCCGCGAAGTACTCGGGGTTTGTTGCATTTCCGCTTTACGCGTATCTACTGTGGGTAACACATTTACCTGATCGTTTGTAGACGCACTCTCTTGCGCTTGTATTCGCAATACTTGCGCATTATCCTCAGCACTCGTCTGCTGTATTGGATAAACTACGGTGATTAATGCATCGTCATGCAACATTTGAATTGGATGCGGCCGATCGTGATCAAAGCCTTCCTCCAGGATCGTCGATCCTGATTTTTCTGCGCACGTTTGGTCGATAAACGCGCTTCGCAGCTGTTCGCGTTTTATTCGCGCTTCCTCGGGTTCCAATTCAGTTTCCTCGAAATCTGATTGGCTATAATGTCCGAGTAGCCAATTATACAAACGCTCCACTTTTGATAACCTCCAACCCGTCCGGTTGAGGTTAAGTGCTTTGAGGTTATCCTCGAGATCGTCTTCAGAAAGTGCTAAGCACCATTGCTCCACGGAAGTAAGCGTTTCTCTCGCCATTACGCTGTTTTATTTATTTATTTAGTTTAAGCCGCTCGCAAAATTTTATAAACAAATGCGCTTATTAGCGTTGTGTGTGCGCGCTTTATTTCAATCACACCAGTCCGTTAACCTAGTGTGCTTTCGGATTTACAACGTAAAATCCAAAGACACACTTTAGCCGTTTTTACAATTTAAAATCACACTTAGATTAATAAATTTTAAAATATTACATATATAAATATATAAGTATATAAATTAATAAAGCGCACGCAAATATGTATAATAAATAAAAAAAAATAATAATATATGTTGCTTATATATCTGCACTCTTGCGCTCACACACAACGACAGACACAAAGATATTTTCCTTCAACCAAGTTGCGCAAAATCGGAAATGAATAAAAAAATTAGGTTGAAAATATCCTATTTTGCGCCCGTTGTCTTATATGCGTGTGTATATATACACACCACAAACAATCAAGTGACAAATTATTTTTCAGTATAACTAAAAAAAAAAAAAAACAATTTTTAAATAATTTCTCAAATTATTTTTAAAAATTTAATTAAATAGTTTCTCCAATTAAATTAAATAATTTCTCAAATTGTTAGCAAGAAAGAAAAAAAAAAAAAAAACAAAATTTTGTGTGTGCGAAAAATTTTAACTATATTTACATTTGAAAAGTGTAAAAAAAAAAAAATTAATTATTTATCACTAGTAAAGAAAAGGATTGTAGTCACATTAAATGATCAAAACAAAATATGTGAATTGCAGGTAATTTCGTCAATTACTTAAAGAAAGGATAATAATTCTCTAATCACTTTCCTGCAATTCGCTAGTCGAAGTAAAATTTTTCGCCTGTGCTGTTCTAAATATCATTTTTCAAATAATATTTGAACAGCGTAGAAATTACGAGTCTGAAAATCGACTCAATCTTTGTGTCTTATACAAAAGTTCGAAAGTGTAAACAAGGCGCTTTGTTTACATTCGCGCGTCGCGTGCCTCCTCGCGTCAACAACGCACGAATTTAAGCTAGCTAAATTTTAACGTGGGTATCGAAATATTACGCTTGAAAATTATTATTTTAGTTACGCTTTAAAATTCGAATTTTTGTTGGCGGATTATAATTTTTCGCAAAAATTATAATTATTTATGAGCTAAAAAAAAATTATTTATGCGCAAAATAATCGCCTAAATTCGATTAATAATTTTCAAATATTATTATCCGCGAGAGGAGAGAAGAAAAGAAATTAATTATGTCGGCGCTTAATAATTTTCCTCGAAAATTATTAATTATTTATGCGCTAAAACCAAATTATTTTTGCGCACAATAATCGCCAAGTATTAATAAAAATTATTAAGTGCGATTTATATCACCACATAAATCGAACACTTAACAAAAATTAATATTGTTAATTTATATTTTAAATTACCATAGCGCTTCTATGCGTAATTTATGCGCGAGAGCTATAACGATATAAAAGAACGAACGGAGAGAGAAAATACAAGGTGCGATTTATTTCACCAAATAAGTCGAGCACCGAAAATAAAATAATCAAGTTTCCCGGAAACGAAGTACCGCGTATCCCAACCCGAAACCTGTAGTTGGGCGCCAGCTGTAACGGGGCGATTCTAGCGTATGCTCCTCGTCGAGCACCGCTTTCAAGGCGAGAACTTACCTGCGCGGGCCTCGCGCCACGCTGCTGTGTTCTGCGATGCCGCGATACCGCGCACGGGCTTTAGCCGTGGTGCAACCGCGGTACCTCGGTGACGATGCGCCGTTAACAACGATGACGACTCTCCGCCGCGTGGAGAATCATCGGACCCGAGTTGCACTCGGGCAAACTTGAGGAAGCAACAGGAAGGACGAGTGCTTCTGGTTGCTCGTGCCCGTAGAGGAACACGAGGCTCGGCCGCTCAGGATGCGCGACAACGGAAGTGTTATCGCGCCCGCGGAGGCGGCTGGGTAAGCGGGATAGGTGGATACGGGGTACTCAAATTACAACGAGAGAGAATGATAATTTATGATTAAATCTATTACGGGCGAATATTTACAATAATATTTACAAAAGAATAGACAAAAGATGTACAGGCGCTCGGTAGCGCTCAATAACGCACGGTGTTAAACAATTAACAAATACTGGGTTGTTTAAGAATAAGAATCATCTAGGAACTACGGTGAAACAACGCGTAACCTCGACGGCGCGCAGGCAATCGCGACGGCCCGGTCGCGGCTATATCCACACGCGCGCACGCGCTCGTGCGCTCCTACGTCCCACGGGGAAGACGCGGGGAATCGGGTAACCCGAGTTACCGATCTACCTAGCCACGTGCGCGAGGAAGCCTGGTTGGGCGAATCGCGCCCTCGAACCGACAGTGCTTGCTGCACTGCGTCTCGCTCTTCCCGGAAGAAGTCGATGCCACCCGATCCAAGTTGTAAACAACTTACTTGGTGCGCAGGAACGCGCCGGCGAAACGGCTACTCTCAATCCCGTTCTCTCTCTTTCTATCTCGCGAAGCTTCGACGAGTGCAAGTCGTCCCGGGCGGCTATCCGTCCTGGAGGTGAACAGACCCGTGTCCTCAGAACGGCTTGTTCTCCGGGAGCTGCCTCGACTCACCTCGTGCACTCTCGCTCTCGATCTCGTCGCACGTCTCGTCTCTCTTACGGCTTCCGCTCTTTCTTTCACGTGAATCACGACCGCTCGTCGATACGGCTCGTAACGGACTGCTCGAGACTCGGTGTCTCGCGGCCCTTCGCGACGTTGCGCGCAATCACGTGATTGCGCGGTTTTCGAGTATACGGGCTATTGTGCGTTTCGGAACACGCGCCCGTTATAAAATACAAAGAGTTTTCGGTGGACGTTTTATAAAAAACAAATTAATTCCAAGTGCAAATATAGCACATTTATACTAAAACACAATAATTTTTTTTAAAATAAAATTAAAAGAAACTACTTATTGTAACAAACTTTTTAAAATTTTATTTTAACTAAAAGTTTCTGGTATAAATGTTTAAAAAGGTAAGTGTGATAATTTAATATTTACATATTCTTTTATCTGTATTTTTTACTTTATCGTAAATTTATTAATAACTGAATTTTTTTTATAATACTATGATAAAAATGTATATTTTTTTCCGGGTATTGTGCAGAGCGTGCTGGATTATCTAATTGAATGTAATTGCCGAGTTACTTAACTGTATTTTTTACCCGTAATAAATACGATGGCAATGATATATTATAGGTAGAATTTTTATGCAATTATACGGGAAACGTGTTATTATAAAATCAGGAATATTAAGAGGTTATTACGATTTTACTTTTAATGTCCGCAAAAATTTTATATTTGTCGTTTCGATATAAGTATAAATTTGTATAGTTACAATGAAATTTAATGTTTATTTAAATTTCAGGAATAAGGAAAAAATACAATGATTTTTGGACATTTAATGGGCAGTTTGCAATTGTAAAATTGATCATTTTTATTTTATATGACACGAAAGTTTTGTTTTTTAAGTTTTTTCCATTTTTGGCCATTTTTCAATCATTTATTTTCGTTTTTTAAACTACTGCTTTATACGTTTTTAACTATTTTTCCTACTATTTTTACTATTTTTTTCCATTATTCAACAATTTAGTTTTCGGTTTTAACTATTACCTGGACATTTTTTATCCATTTATTTGATTTTTTCTTGACAATTTTTTAACCAATACTACCTATATTTGATTATATTTGACCTACTTTTGCTCTGTACTTATTTGGCCATCATCTGACAAATAAGAAATCATTTTCTTTCAACCAGCAAACATAACCTCTATCCCCAATCCTAGCAAAAGTAAAACAAATTCCTCATATAAAAAAGTATCCAAATTTTCTCTAATAATAATGTTTTCTAAGTTATACTTACTCAGTATATAAGAGCGTATATATTCACAACCTCCAAAAAATCCATATCACCATAACCTCAAAACGCAAAAAAGAAAATACGTACAAAATTTGCGAAATCATTTTACAATTTTTCTTCTTCTTGTCAATTCCATTACACCGAAAATTTTACGTACCTCCATCACGATAATTGGCCGTGCACTCAAGCCGTAACTCAATTGCCTACATTTCCTGCTTCCGAATTCACCTGTGCAGACGATAGACGAGAGAAATGGATGTATATATATACAGATAGGATCCTCCTTTGAAACTGACGCATCAACGTGTATACACATCCTGTACAAAAAAAGGAAAACGTCATCAATTGTAACATTCAAGTGGAAAAAAGAAAAAAAATATATGACCGGGCAAAAATGTCTCGTGACCTTGACTAAAACTACATTATCTTAATCTTCGAGAACATAGTTTCGATAATGTATACGTCCGCGTGCTTGATAGTATGACGACGACGGTTTAGGTAACATCAAAGCCAAAGGCATAGTTTTACACTCTGGGGGATGTCCAAAGCGTCCTTGTTATATATATATATATATGTATGTATGTACAGGGTGATCCAAAAGTACGAATACGCCGAAATATTTTGGAAACGGGCGTTAGAAAAGAAACTTTAAATACACAAGACCTTGAATTTAACCTTGAGTTCAACTTTAAAGGTCGCTTGAAAATCAACGTTTTTTTTTCAACAGAAACCGTTATTTTTGATATCATATTCTGAAAGTTCCATTCTTATAAATGAGAAATTATTAAAATTAGTATTATATTAAAAATCATTTATTTAACCAGAAGCCCTTATTTTTGGACATCGAATTCTGAAGGTTACATTCTTACAAATAAGAAACTATTATCTTCTACGTAAAATTTCTAGTTCTTTCAGAATCCGATGTCAAATACTCCTTATTAAAAAGAATCACATTAACAATTCAAGGTTACCATCAGATCAATGTTTTGATTTCCCAAAAATTTTGTATTTCTAGTTTTATTCAAACACCCTTATTTTTCGAGTCATAAAGGTGGTTCCATATTTTTGGAACACTCTATATATATGCATGTGTGTATATGTGTATGCATGTATATGTGTGTGCGCGTGTGTGTGTGTGTACGTAAAGTCTCGGATTTCAGGTGAATCGAACGTATCACCGAGAGGTTAGAATACGTTGCGTCCAAGTAATCGATCGTGTTCACCTCCACTTTGCCAAATTTTGAATTAGGAGCTACGTACTATCATATGTACGATAGCTCGACTTACTGTGAATGTTTGAAATGCGAATATGTATACTTGGCGAATTTCATCTTAAACACTTTCAGGTTATGTTAGCGCGAACAACTGATTGTTTTATGATTATTGTGAATTTGACATTGACCGTTATCGGGTGTGTGGAAATTGAGTTTAAGTGATACTATTTTTTGGCTATTTGGACAGCCTGTGGACAATAATAAGTATTAATTTGTGAAAAGCTGATTGTTTTTCGATGACTTATTTACAGTGAATTCTAATTCAATGTCATTACGAGAAATGTAGGTTAACTGAAATTATTTTTTGGATATTTTTGGTTGTACGAAGTGTTATCTTAGTTTAAGAGGACAAGCCTGGGTTAAAATTGAAAAAAATATTCAATTTTAACAAGTAATATTATTTTTTTATAACAATGGAAAACATTTCATAATTTTTTGAACAAATAATATTATTATTTACTTTTATTTAAAATTTTTTGGCCAATTTATATGTCACATAACTATTTTAATTAATTATGAGATTCCGTACTCTCATTTTTTACCTTAATGGACTTACCGCAGGATATTCAGAAGCCATTTCATCGAATAGGCAGAAATTTTAACAGTATCTTTTAAATGTGTTTGTAATCCATTTGAGTGGAACAGACTGTGCTAAAATTTTGATAAAAAAAATATTATTACCGAATTATTTTAAAAATTCAAAATCTGTGTAAAAAACAGCTTAATTATTTTTTTAAATAAATATTTAGACTTTTGTTGAAATTCTGTTACATTGAAGTGAATTAAAATCATATTTAAAAGTTACTGTTACAGCCTATTTGGCCATAATGGATAAAAATCAGAGTACGGAGTCTCATAATTAATTAAAATAGTTATGTGACATATTAATTGGCCAAAAAATTTTAAATGAAAGTTACTAATAATATTAATTTGCTCAAAAAATTAAGAAATGTTTTCCATTGTTATAAAAAAAATTATTAACCAGGAGGAGTTCCACCTTCCGGGAAACAGATTTTGTTGCAACTTTGAGAGCTGTTTTCTGGTACCCAAATATGAAAGAATTCATATGAAATTCAATCTGATAGGCTGTTTGACGAAAGTTATACGCGGTTAACGAAAAATTGTGAAAAAAATATGTTTAACATTAATCGCCAATAACTCGGAAAGAAATATTCGCAGATACTCAAACTTGAATCCATTAAAAAGTTGAGATCAAGTAGATATAGTTTAAAAAAAAAAGCTCGAATATCTCAATTTGGACAAAAGTTATGGAAAAAATAAGAATTTGATAAAATTTTAACGAAAATTTAGTATTAAAATTTGAGGCAAATATTTCATCTAATTATTATTTTTTCCATAACTTTTGTCCAAATTGAGATATTAGAGCTTTTTTTTTAAACTATATCTACTTGATCTCAACTTTTTAATGGATTTAAGTTTGAGTATCTGCGTGTATTTCTTTCCGAGTTATTGGCGATTAAGCTTAAACATATTTTTTTTACAATTTTTCGTTAACTGCGTATAACTTTCGTCAAACAGCCTATGAGATTGAATTTCATATGAATTCTTTCATATTTGGGTACCAGAAAACAGCTTTCAAAGTTGCAACAAAATCTGTTTCCCGAAAGGTGGAACCCCTCCTTATAAGTGTTAAAATTGAATATTGTTTTTTCAATTTTAACCCAGGCTTGTGCCCTTAATGATCACCTGATTAGGTTATGTATTCAACAGCTTATTATTATTAATAACCGTTCTTAACCATGTTTTTGTAATATGGCCAATTTCTGGCTAGACACGTTTCAAAACTGTTCAGTTTTGGACGTGTGTGTTAAGCAGCTGATTGTTTTTTGACGATTCGTTTATGCTAAATTTATTAACCAACATTCTTTGAATATTTATAAGACGATATCATATACTTAAAATTCAGGTTAAGTATAACCATTTTTTTAGAATCTCTAATCAATCAAATAGGCACAGACTTATTCAACCAATTTCTGATCATAAAAACAATGTTAATTTACACATCTACATTACGATTTCATAAAAGCAAATTTATTTTACGTAAAACTAACAAATGAATGAATATAAATATCGAAACTTGAATGAATTCGTAATAGGAAATCAGTTACGTAGTGTTACTTTAATTACTGCGTCGAAACAATGCGTTATCGAAAAAAAAATATAACGAAGTCTTTTTTTTCCACGGGTCACTTGAATATTCAAAATTGACGCAAACGCTTAGAAGCGTAAGTACGACGTAAGGTGACGAGTAACATGTATATATAACTAAATACAATAAAAATTAGAATTACTGACGCTGTAACTATGCGCTTCTGTGAAAAAAACGTTTGTAAAAGAAGTAGTAAATTAGGTTATTGGGTTGGAATTTACATAACCTATAAAATATTACTATACATATTTATTAATCGTTGGATTGAATGTTCGTTGGCAATAACTATTAATCATGATTTACTTCAGGATACTGTGTGATTGGGAAATTAATTATATGAATCTACTCTTATCGACTTAAATATTAGTTTTTTTATATATATTGAATTGAAAATTTGATGAAACTTGTAAAAAAACTTTAAAATATGTATTGAGTGTTAATAAAATTGACGGTGCTGCATTTTTAAAAAGAAAAGATTATTTTATATATATAAATAAATAAACAACACATTGTCGATAACTTTGTTCGTCGGTAGTTGTACGTCAAAAATAAAATAAAAAATATAAAAATATTTACAAACGAATGTTATAGTTATAATAAAGAAGTTAACATAGTTCTTTACGTAGAAAAAAGTAAATTTTTTTAATTTATGTCACATAAATAACACTATGTCGGTAACTTTAAGACGATAACCGAGCCTGATCGGTAATTCGACTATGATATTTATATTTTTTTTAAATCTGCAGTTTGTGTAATTATATTACAAAAGAAATATCTGAGTTCGAGAGTTCTTTCAGAAAACTGTCGGTGAGAAATTTTAGATAGATATTTCCCTTTATCAACTTAAAATATGATGTTACTAAAATTCAAAATAAATTTAAAAAAATTGTATAATGTGAATATTAATAAAATTTTATAGTTCGGTATCGAACTTGGAAAAGCACTGATATCGTGATTATTTCCATCGTTCAGTTGTCGTCAAGTTGTCTGTTGGTAAATCCAAGTCGATAACCGATTATTCACACCGTTGTGATTAACTCTAGTAGAAATCAAAATATTAATAAAACGTTTTTTCAATCAAAACACTATCCATTTGATCCCTTAATCCATGATTACTAACTTTAACATATTTAAATTAATAAAATTCTTAAATTATCAAACCAGTAACCATTTACGCTTAAGACTCTCCAAACAAAATTCAGGTTACCTACTCATAAAAAAACAATTCCAATGAAACAACATAACAAAACTCGGTAGAAATATTTGACCACCAAGGTAATAACCTCACGTCACACAGATACACAATTATCGTTTCCCGTAAGATCAAAGTAAAGAAAAGGAAAGAAAGGGAAAGAATAAGTGTAATCGTCTTCTACCAATTCTTTACACATCCTCATTTGTTCGTGCGTGGGTAGACAGAACGACTGGGAGGATCACAAGGAAGTGGGAAGTTTGTCGCAAACCAGTAATCGGAAGTATAACCAAGGTAGCTTCAGGTGTGACGGAATCTCTTTATAACGTCACTTTCACGCTCGGTTGATAACGACAACCAGGACCGACGTAAATACACGTGGTCCACACACCATATGTCGATAAACGTTACTTTTTTCTTTTTTTTTTTTTAAATTTGCAATTATCTATGCGTGTAAAATTGAACTAATCTTTGTTATGCTATAAGTAAAAAGTTTTGGAAACGGCACGTGGTTACATCGTGTATGTCACCAAGTGAACGACCTTACAGAAATTCACACGGAATGTCTTTACTTTTGTTTTTTTTTTGTTTAATTAACATGTTATTCGCGTAGATTAAGCAAACATTAATTTTATGTAATTATGTATTTTCAATAATTCACATTGTCTCCAAACATATGACCTTAAAACCAGAAATAAAAGTAAAATACAACGAAAATGAATTTAATTAATAACAAAAAATATTAAGTAAAAACAATTTATAATAATAACTTATAGCAATTTTCCAGCAAAAAATTTCCAGAAAATTACGCACGTGCTACATGAATACACGTAAACATTGCGTTGACCTTGAAAACATAAGTAAGAACATCGAATTACACTAATAAAATTATTTATTTGAATTAATTGTAATTATCACCCGCTGAGTCCATTTAGAAACGACAAAACATGACCTTGATACCGTAAATAAACATCCATAACCAAAGTGAAATGTCAAACATAACACAATCCAAGTACAGTGTAAACAATCACAACATACACCTCAAGGATTGTCGCGGCGAATGAATAAGAATAAGATTAGATGTCTTTCCTCACTACATTACATTCGGAAGTAACAATGATTTTATTTTTTATTTATTTATTTTACCCACTACTGGTAAAAGAGAGTCACATGCATGTGAAGTTACGCTCAGCAAGGTGTGCATGTACTTATATATACACGTATATGCACCCTACGATTATAATAACCTTTGTAATGTGTATGTTCTTCGAGGTTGAACGATCGCTCGCATACGACATATTGCTACCGATCTATATACGTACATGACAATTTTCACACGCGCCAACTCGTTTTACCCCCACACAAAAGAAAACCGCAATTGTACGAATTATGAGAAAGTTATTTAGACCTCGAATTTTTTTTTACAATTTTTTTTACACCAGTACTAATTGCTTTGTCCGTCTTGATTCGTGTATATATACGGTGTCCCATTTTAATCGCCGCAACCGGATTAAGTACTCGGAATCTAAGCCAGACAGGCCAAAATGGTTCTGACAAAAGTTGCAGCAGACAAAGGGGACATTACAGTAAGGTTAACGTCTTTGACCTTGAAGGTTATTTCAAGGTCAAAGTGGTTTCTTCATATCGGAACTCCTAGTTTTGACCCCGGATATAGAAAGAGCGGAAAATTTTACATTCAAAATCATATTAAGAAAATTTTTGCCTTCTGCAGAACTTTTAACTTTTAACAGAACCATTTTGCCCTATCTGTCTTACGTTCCGAGTAACCCAGCTTCGGCGATCAAAATGGGTCACCGTGTGTGTGTATATATATATATATATATATGAGTTTTTTCTTATTTTCCTTATTATACGCGAGAATTAAAATTGACAACTATTTGTACATTGTTGGTTACTACGAGTCAACAAAGTTAATATTTTTCCCAAGCGTTTGCATGCATATATATACACATCGGGTCATCGTCCTCGGTCATCGAATATCTTTTATAGTGGACGAGCACATTTTTCCATTCGCATACTTTCACAGTAGATTTCCCCCTTCTCTCTTCCTCTCTTCCTCTTTTTTATGCATAACCCTAAGGGGGAAGTTGTTCTCAAAAGAATGCTCTTGGATTATTACACAAGTGTAATATACACCTATATATGTGTATGCTTCCTACTACGTTTCAAAATTGCCCACTCCTTTGCAATCTGTTTTCTAGTTTTTCCTTAGACAAACATAATCTATACCCACCGGTTTTCTTTTTAACAGAATAAAAATAAACAATGGGGATCGAAGAATGAATCCATTGAAAGTATAAAACAATAGGTTAGGTAAACGGTTTTGTTTCGGTTGGAAATTGCACTGTTGATGGTTATAGGGTATGCAAATTGTTTTGTGGCTGTTAATGTTGTTGAAAAATTTGTAGTAATTACGGTGTTAATTTGGTTCGAAAGATGGTTGACATCAAGACTAAGTACGATTACCATGTAAAAACCAGAAGATTCGTTGATTTAATCCTAATTTGGAAAGTGGATCAGGTTTCAGAAGATCATCACTTGCATTAGATAACTATACTAGATGCGGTCTCGCTTAAGTTAATGCGTTATTCGGCACTCGTTTAGTATGCAAATTTAATCCAAAATCGTTACCAAAAATTATCCAGATTTACCTAATTACCTGAGCTTTAAAAAAAGTAAATTAATTTATCCAGATCCGATAAAGAAAAAAATTATTTAATTTTTTCGTAGTGTTTGATTATTTATAAAACTATTTATTATAGTAGTCACAGCGGTTGATTTTTAAATATATAAATTTATATATATGGGAGATTCCATGTGAAGTGATCCAGGTAAAAAATAGAATTTTGTTTTAATGTATGGAATCAGTAGAAAACTACTTGAATAGAGTGTAGCTAAATTTTTAGACCTAAATTTCAATTAGTACCAGAGCTGTAACCAATCAAAAAATCGAATTTTTAAAAAAAAATGACTTATTGGCCATTTTTATCACTACATAACTCAAAATCTAACAATTTTTTCTTATATATATTAAATTTGAAAAAGTTTATAAATTTCAAGAAGAATCTGTTGAAATATTTCATTTATATTAGTTTAACACATTGAATATAGTTATAATTAATAAAAACCTTTATAGTAAAAAAAAGGGTTGTACGATCAAAAATATTTTATGCATCCAAGAATCTAATTCATCGATGATTAATTACCTTCAAAATGGTGCAAAGTTTGAGTGCGGCAGAGCATTTCAGACAAAGTTATGGTGTTTTTAGGCAAATTTCTTAAAAAAAGAGAGCAAATGCATTTTATGAAAAAAACAGAGTAACCGTATACTTGCATTCAAACAACATGGCACTATTATTCTTCAATAATACTAAAATATACTATTTAATGTTAGTCATTGATACATTTCAATCTCTAAGCTGCTTACAAACACAAAGCAGTAGGTATAAGCAGTTATACCTGTTATATAATTGGATAAATACCTGAAACTTTTTATAATTCCAATAAATTCAATTATATAACTAGTATAACTAAAAGTATCAGACTTAAATAACAATTAAATAAAAGTATCAGTAACTAACAATAAATAGTATATTTTAGTAATATTGAGGAATAATAATGCCTTATTGTTTGAATGCAAGTATACGGTTAGTCTGTTTTTTTCATAAAATGCATTTGCTCTCTTTTTTTAAGAAATTTGCCTAAAAACACCATAACTTTGTCTGAAATGCTCTGCCGCACTCAAACTTTGCACCATTTTGAAGGTAATTAATCATCGATGAATTAGATTCTTGGATGGATAAAATATTTTTGATCGTACAACCCTTTTTTTTACTATAAAGGTTTTTATTAATTATAACTATATTCAATGTGTTAAACTAATATAAATGAAATATTTCAACAGATTCTTCTTGAAATTTATAAACTTTTTCAAATTTAATGTATATAAGAAAAAATTGTTAGATTTTGAGTTATGTAGTGATAAAAATGGCCAATAAGTCATTTTTTTTAAAAAATTCTATTTTTTGATTGCTACAACTCTGGTACTAATTGAAATTCAGGTCTAAAAATTTAGCTACACTCTATTCAAGTAGTTTTTTACTGATTCCATACATTAAAACAATATTCTATTTTTAACTGGATCACTTCACATGGAATCTCCCATATATATAACTCGAAACTCTTTACGTTAAAGTCGAAAATTTCATCATTATCAATCCTCTTCATAGAAGAATTAAAAATAACACTAAGGTAAAAACTTCTTTGACAGTTAAATAAATATCCAGACATATAATAAATTCACTGAGAAATGCGAATTATAAAATTACATGTTTTTATTGGAACCGAAAGCTGAGATTTGCATCTGACGATCAAATACAGTAATCCTTAACTTCATCAACACATCCTGCAAATATGATAACTTAAAAAAAGAAACGAAAAAATTACTTATTTTCAGCTATATGGTCGGTCACTGCACTTATCGTCTCAATGTCAATGACACATAAACGTTTGTACTAATCGCTCTTACGTAAGGTGAATGTATACGTATAATCAATTGAATACAAAACAAAAGACTAGGTCGCGTCGAAAACGATTCACTTAACACACCGTGAAACCCAAGAATTAATGAAAAAGAAAAAAAGAAACGAAGAAACGCGTACACAGTATATAGAATCACGAGTATAACAGAAAATGACCGTTTAGCAAGAGTTCGTTATATATATATATATATATATATACACACATACACACGTACAATAGGCAGGATGCGCGCGAAGGGTGGAAGAGGGGAGGGATTTACGCTACTGGAAATCACAATGGGGGTTGACCGCAAAACGCAGGTTGAATAGTACAAGGAAGAGGGAACTAGAAGTGCCCCCGCGTATATATATATATATATATACATATACACTTACTCTATTATTATTTAGTGTATATATATATATATATATCCTTTATTCGGACAGAGAGTCCGGTGGGAAAACCCATGCACGATGGATGCAATTTCTTGTGACTGCACTGTACGTGCAGAGAGAGAGAGAGAGAGAGAAAGAGAAAATTGATGGTATATGTATATATGTATGTACACCTTTATTTACCCCCATAGGTAGAGATTTTTTTTCTTGTTTTCGTGCGCAGACGAGTTTATAAATCGTAAAGCCAGGGGTAAGCTTTGCTTTATTTTTCGACAATTCGCTCGGGACCAAATGGAAAGAGACAGGGAGAAAACTCTGTTGAAGATTTTTCGGCGGATTAACTTTTTTCCTTTTTCTCGGAGATTGAGAAATTCATATTTTTTTTTTGCTCTTCGTCTCTTTTTTTTCGTTGATTTGAGCTTGTGGAGCATAATTTTGTTGAAATTGATAAAAGAAGAAGGATTTGTTGTGTGGATGGTTTAAAACAGCTTTTTTGTATTATGAGTAGATTAATAGAAAATTCGCGAATAAAAATTAAACTAAAGCGACAGTGATCGGAAAATTGGAGTATTTGTAAAGAAGTTACGAGAATTTTTTATTCTATTTATCACAATTTTTTTAGATTATTGATTAAATATTCCAATTTTACCAAACACAGCAAACAAGAAAACATCAAATGTTCGAGAAAATTAACGTTAAAGGTACAATACAGAATGAAAATTCCGGTACAGATAAGTGAATAAGTATAACGTTTATCAAACAATAAAATTATGAGTTGATAGAAAATATAAAAAAAAAGATTAGGTATTGTATCGATAATTGATGAACACACTGTATTGTTTACATTACATTGCAACGTTTCGATGGAAATTCTCCATCCTCTTCAGGCATTACTACACGTCAATATTCATTAAAAATTATAAAAATGCTTTCGTATTATCTCTGAATCGTTGCACTCTCCTTTATGTGATTTACACATTATTATAAAAATAGAAATCAATAAAATAAAATAAATAAATAAATAAATAAATAATTGGAACAAAACACAACGTAGTTAACACAAAGAAAAAGCAAAAGCAGTCAGGTAAACACGAATGAAAACATGACAGACGGTTATTATTGAATACATACCTTGATACAATACCTAATCTACAATTTCAACTGCGTGGACGACATTAATATAACTAAAGAATAAAAAAAAAGAACCAAAATTTTAGCTATAACTCATATTTTTTATTTATATACAAATTCTTAAACTTTTACTAAAGTATTTGTTAAGGATACATTACAATTTTTACAGTACTATCACGGTAATTATTACAGAAAATTTTTTCGAAAACTTTATTAAACTTCAACATTTTAATAAAAAACACATTTTTTAAATACAGTTTTTACTGCTTTTTAGATTAGCACCCTTTTCAAAACTTTTTTTTCATTATTTATCCTTTACACCACGAAAGTTGAATAGCTATATTAAGATTAAAAGATGTTGGATAACACAAAATATTACGTTTTTCAACGTAAAATTGTAAATATTTAATTAAAAATCTGACGAAAGGTCGAAAAGTGACAGAATTACTTAGTTAAAAAAATTTCAGAACTTAAGGGTGGAGTATGGGTGAAAATGATGATAAAATCAAGTTTATTTTATTTTAGAAACATGTATTATATGTTTTGTAGAATATATATGTGTAATAAACAATTTTTAAAATAAAAATGTAATTTTTATAAAATTTTATTCAATAATTTTCGACATAAAGTATTGAAACGAGATATACTTATTTTAAACTTTAAAGTTAAACATCTTAAAAACTATTTATTATACCTTTAAAAACTCCTTGCTGGACAATTTTTATCGCAGCTTTCTGAAATTTCGCACACATCCTATGAGATATACTATATTAGTTATAAAGTTACACAGCCATTTTTGTTTAAAATAAAATGTGACATTTTTATTACTATTTTTATTGCAAATTTGTAATTTTTTTCATTCTACAAAATATATAAAACATGTTTCTACAATAAAAACAAATTGACTTTTTCATCATTTTCGACCATACTCTACCCTTGAACAAAAAGTAACACTTTGTCGGTAATTTTTTATTTAATATATTGGATTTGTTAAAAAAAGTGAGTTGAACTGTGACGTAAATTTTAGTTTCAAAAATGCAATGTCTAAATTTACAAAAATGATAAAAAGAAATTAAAACTACATTAAAATAACCCTTGTAAAAATAAAAGCATTTATTAAACATTTTTAGTCAGTGTCCGTTTGATCAACAATGACTAATAACTCTGCATCTACATACTGTCCAAAAACTAGTATTACATAACCTCAAAATGGTTTGATTTCTATTAAGAAACTTATCTTTGATCTCTTTAAAAGTAAATAAACTATTTCATCGTCATTTCATGGACATTGAGATGAATAGTCCAATGACCAAAAATATATACAAATATAAGTAATCATTCCATTTTTTTTAATTTTTATATTTGCAGGATGTGTTGATAAAAAGAGACCGAATTTGATCATCAGTTATGGATTTAGTGTGTAATTTTCAGGTTTCGGTTTCAATAAAAACATAATTTTTTCGACATTCATTTTTTAATTAATTTTAGAATGAAGTATCATCAGTACCACATTTTTAGCTACTAAAAGTATAATTTTGATAATAATTGTAACAACTTAAAATAAAATGTTAATAATGTTTGTATATAATAAAATGGAGACCATCGAAATGTTGCCAATTAATAATTTTTAGTTTTTTCATCAACATCGAATACAATATCCCGCATTTGAAAATTTCATTGTCAGTAATTCAATAACCTAAAACGTTGAAAAAATATCGTTTAAAAATACAAAAGAATCACATAAATGAGTTATTTAATAGTAATATATTCAATAAATGTCATAATCAAGTGTTCGCCCTCGCGTGAAACATACTATCTTAATACGAACAATCATCACCTATCTACCTTAAACCATTCCACAACAATTAAAACGAAAAGCTACCTAAACCGAAAAAATCTAATTGACAATTTAAACGTACAATTAACTCCAACGTAATAAATATCGCAGTTCAATAAAAATGATATTTAATAATAGAAGTAGCCGTAGTCGAATAAAAAAGGAAAGGAGGAGAAGAAGAAGGTTACGAGAAGGGAGAGAAAACGATTTTTCGCAGATTTAAAGGTTCCGTACACCGGATTGTGGCTGCAACAATGGAGAAAATCAGCCTGGAAAAAGTGAAAGGGCTTCTGTGTATAAGGCTCGCTCTCCTCGTAAAGTTTCATGGGGCAGTAGACAAGCCCTCGAGCCCATCATCGACTTCTCTAACGGGTAGCTTCAAGCGATATTCTTTCTTTTGCTCTTTCTCTCTCTCTCTCTCTCTCTCTTTTCGTGCAAATAAAAAAACATGAGAATTGTAAAACGGTTGTAAATTTTTTTTTTATAAAAAAAAGATAGTTTTATAGGCAATTTGGGACGGAAATTTCGTTTTTAAGAATGGCACAATGCGTGTATGTGGCCGTCGCCTAACACTATAATAAATCGCTACGAAGCGTAGTTAATTATTCGGGATTGAGCTTTTACACGGGACACCTGCTACAGTTTTAAAGATACTCATTGCTAATTTTCACAGTGGCAAAGAGAATATTTTACATAGTTTGTCGATTGTTGGTAAAAATGGTTTTATTAGCATATTTTTTTTAGGTGGCATCACTGTTTTTATTATTCTTATTTTACTTTAGTGATGTGCGCGTACTTGAATAATTTAGTACAAATTTATATTTGTATTGAAAAAGAAATGGATTATATAAAATTGTTGCATTTATAATTTGAAGATTTTATTTTTGATTTACCGACAGTTAATCATTTTTGATGTATGCACGTAAATAGAGTTTATTTAATTAATTGCCTCGTAAATTTATCCAAATTTTGATATTAAAATTTTTAAGTTACCGATTGTGAACGGGTATCGATTGAAGATTATATCGACTAATTGTGCGGGTTTATTAAATTTTAAAAACATTTTAGACTCAATTTTTTGTTTTAAATTTTGCTTTAAAAGCTATTTTTTTATCTTCTTCCTGCACTTGGACATTGTTTTATTTTGATAATGATACAATTGTAACTTTATTTTTGAGTCGGTAAAAAGATCCATGTAATATATTATATAAAAACTTTTGTGTAAGAAAGGAAAAATTATTTTTCATTATCTCTTGTACTTTCTTGTGAATTTTTATTCGCTATTAAATTAATTTATTTAAACTAACATATCTTTGGATTTGATGAACAATTATACTGATATATTTATCTTAGGCTCATATATCGTTATTTACTATTATTAATCTGTTTATTATGTTCGGTAACAGAAGATCTCTGTAAATTGATACCAACATCCTCTTTAATTTCTGGAAAATTATAAGTATCACTGACGATCTTTTAACAAATTTGCCTATTAATCCAGATGATTTACTATCTTTATAAATTATATCTT
Organism: Theocolax elegans; assembly: GCA_026168455.1. NCBI lineage: Eukaryota > Metazoa > Arthropoda > Insecta > Hymenoptera > Cerocephalidae > Theocolax > Theocolax elegans. The sequence goes on from CM047429.1 coordinate 78,167,041, forward strand.
TACACAATTTTTCAAAATTTGAAGAGCATTTTTATATCGGTAAATGTAGATTCCTGTAATTTAAATCTAACTACACCTTCATTTATAATAAACCTTTACTATTGATAACGATCACTTAAAAAAAACCTATTCTATTTTCCTTCATCGATATCTCCACATTTTCAATATAAACGTTCAACACCTTTTGCAAGTCGATAAAAGTAGATCCCTATCATTCGCATTCCGGCACCTCCGTAATTTAAAATATTGTGTACAATGCCGGAGTTTGTTATCTCTATTCTTTTCAATCAATATATATGTATACGTATATATACGCCGTAAGATTTTATGCGTTTTAAAATTCAATGATGAAATCTCGAATGGCACTTGGAATTGCAAAGGAGGTTGCTCAAAAAGATGTGTACACACACACACACACACACACACACATCTATATATATACGACAAAATCTATAATTCATAACACACCTATTGACTACGAATCATTCATTTGCATCATTCTGGAATATCCAACGAATCATAACAAAAAAATTTTTTGTTTAATAAAACTTACGAATTTATTAATTTAGGATAAAAAAAAATTTTTATTGTTACGATAAAGTTGAATTTGAAAAAAGTGTGATTTAATTATGACAATTATGACGGTGATGACGCGGTAAAATTTATAATATTTTTTTAACGGAAGACGGGAATGGTTAAACAAAAATTTGTGTGTATACATTCATTGATTTAAAATTGAATTTGAATTTAAATTATGTTAAATTACCGTGGCGGTTTACAACACTTATAAAAAAGTTTCTTTAATGAATGATTTAATAGAGTTATATAAAAAAATAAATAAATACATCTATTTATAAATAAAAATAGTAAGTATCATAAAAAAAATAATATTTGGAATTTGAACATATAAAAGAAACGTTTATTTTATGACAATTAACCGTAACTAGTCATAAATAATTATAGAAACATTTTTTGCAACAAATAATTTAGGTAGGCTACTATAAATATTAACATTAAAAGTATCTTATTAAATAAGATTTTGTAAACAATTTGATTATTTTATATATTTTTAAATAATCATAATTTATCGAGAGGATTCATAAAAAATTATTCTCACCAAATAATAATTTTGACGGATAAACTCAAAATATATATAAAAATTTGATTGATTTGATAAAATTGAAATCAGATTTTGGATCCTTTTTGTTTTATCCCCCCCCCCCCCCCCAGACGAATTGTAAAAATTATAAAAAAATATTGTCTTTACGGAATAATAATTTAGAAAGATAAAAAAAGTGATTAAGTAATATAAAAATGTGGTTGTTACAACCAAATTGAATTTGGAGTAATGTATCTACCACGTCGGCTGGTAAAATTTATAAAAAATTCTCGGCACAAAATTTGAATTTTGAGAGAAGAAAAGAAGTGGGGCAAAACATATAAAAATCTGATTGTCACGATAAAATCAAATGTAAATCGAAGCATCTTAATACAATCACAAATTACTGTAACGGCTCGTAATAAATCATAAAAACAAATTTTTTCTTACGTGGAATTGTAATTTTAAGAAACAAAAAAAGTTACTAAAAAATATTTACCTAAAAGTCTTGTTGTTACGATAAAATTGAAGTTGATTCGAAGTGAAATTACCATAACGTATTGTAAAAAAAATAAAAAATTTTCTTCACGTAATTATTTATAATTTTGAGAGATAAAAAAATAGTCGGGATGATATATAAAAATATGGTTGTTACAATATGAAAGCGTCGTTATGGATATAATCAAAATTTACGCATAACAGCTCGTAAAAAAATTATAAAAAAAATTCTCTTAACCGAATAATTTCAAGAAATAAAGAAAAACGAAAAGTGACTAAATATATACATAATATCAAATAACGGAAGAAAAATCGAGAGAAAGAAAAAAGTCGATTTTGAGGGAAAAATATAGACACACACATATATTTATATATATACTACATAGAGACGATATGAAGCGCGCGCGAGTAGGCACTTCAATTATATATCTCGCGGTTTAAAAGGTATATATACACCCACACATATCACAAAAAGAGAAAGAGGAAAAGTACTTCCTCATAAAACGACCACGAAGATTTATCTTTCGGTGTCCGGCTGCGGAAGAAGGTCCTGACGTACCTCCAGAGACAGAGAAGGGGAAGAAATAACAGCTGCGCGTATATGTCGTACGCGCGTCCAATTACTTTTCCCCGGTGTGGAAATATGTACTTTGCACCGACCGCTCGAGCTTTCACGTTGGTGTGCATGTACACACACACATATATATATATATATACATATAGATCCTTGGATCCTTTTTCTTTTTCTTTCTTGCGTACGAGGGAGAAATGGCATAAAGGGGATTTCGCTGGCGTTGCCATTTTTATTCTCGATCCGAGGTTTTCCGCTTTTACTCTTCTTTTTTTCTTCCTTTCTTTACGATTGCGAAGTGACGAGGTTTTTCTTTTCTTCTTATTTCTTTTTGATTTCCGGACGATAATGAGATTTTGATTCGCGCGGTTTTGCTAAAATGAAAGTGGGGTGTGTTCAATGTTTTGGTTTTTTTTTTCAATTTATTGGGGATTCTGACATTTGGAACGGATAGTTGATTTTTAAGATTCGGTTTAGTAGAAATTAATATGCTTTTTTTTTAATTGGTAGAACGTGTATAGATAGTCGTAACCTATATAGCTAATTTTACATTTTCTTGGAGTGTTGAAAATTGCTACATTTTCACTGAGGTAAGTATGAGCATAGGTGATGCCTTTAGTATTTTTATTGTTACAATGGAAAAGATTTTGGCTATATTTTTCTTGTTCTTAATTTTTTCTTTGATTTTTTTACAGTAATTTGGTCAATGTAATTGGACATGTTGGGTTATTTATGGTCATTTATTGGTTATGCATTGATTGTTATTCAATATTTAGTATCATTTGAAGGTCATATTAAATGTCATTTTCGTTATTTACTAATCATTTTTTATTAATTATGATCATTTATTGTTTGTGTTTTACACTTATATGGTTATTTATTGAAAATTTATACAATCATTTAAAATTTATTGATTATATTAGATTTTTTTTAGTCATTCATCGATTATTTATTAATTTGTTGTACTTTTATTCAATCTTTTTTTATCATTTATTGGTTTCATTTTACATTTTTTTTGCCATTTATCGGCCATCTTATAGGTATCTTTCAGACAATTTAATAGTTAATAACTAACTAAAATAGTTAGTAAGTTGTTAATGTCTACCACAATTTTTTAGTTCTATTTTACCAAAAAATTCATTTTTTTATTATTTTTTATCTTTTATGTGATATGTTCGTGTTGGTTTACCCATTCGAAACTCGTACTACTTACTAAATGTATACCTATACGGGAATTCAAAAGGACTAAGAAATACTTGCAATTTATGATCAGCATTATTTAAATAAAAAATTATATATTTGAAAATTTCATTGGTCGCATCAATGATTCAAATTTATGATATGAATAATCAATAAAAAAAGTTAATTTTATAATTATTGTGGATACCAAAGAAGATTTCGTCATTTTGCCAATAAGTGAATAAGTTCTAATAAATTTATACAGTTTATATATTAACCTTAAAATACTCAATAAGATAATTCTAATCGTACAATTAGAAACATAATTATCTTGAAGAGTACACTTTTTTTATCAATTCCTGCCCAATGATTAAAAATTAATCTACAGTTTCTATTCCAACTTTAACATTCTTAAAATAAGATCGTCATTTATATTCTATTTAAGAAACGAAATCACTTTCAGTCTAATCTTTAGTAGAAATAAAAGTATAAATAAAACTGTCTTTTCTCTCATTCCTAGATAGACGATTAATATCGATATTATCAATGAATTTATAATTTACATTCTACGCAATAAATCAGTATATTCCATTTAAAAAACACAATAGCAATAAAAATCAAACAATTTTTTCACCAATTCGTATGAATCCACCATTACTAACTCAAAGAAAGAAAAAATATTTTCACCTATATAATCCCAACGTCATCCTAAATATAACTAAATATTTTTTCTTTCAAAGAGTATCACGCTCGCATTTAGGTATACTCCACGCAAACTCCAATGTAAAAATAAAAATTTCAGCAAAAAAAAGGGAAAAAATTATTTTCTCAAACGCTAAAGTTCGCAAAGAAAAAAAAAGAAATTTTAAACGCGAAAAAATGTTCAGGTCGAACATTCTTTAAATTCTTATTACTCGCGGTTGACAAGAACGTTACGTTATGCGGACAAGCTTGGTGCATCAAACGCGACGCAGAGAACCCCCATTATTATTATCATTATTATACATACATATACACATACATATACATACATGTATACATATATACATATATGTGTGTGTGTGTACATACATACATACATAGGATAAATTTAACGGGTCGGCCGCGCAGAAGAAAAGCAAGAGGTAGAGAGAGAGAGAGAGAGAGAGAGATAACACTGATTTCATTAGCGCAAATGAACTCGCATCACGGTATTCGCTGGACGCCTGTCTGATTAAACCTCATAAAAGTTTCGGTTCTCCGCTTTACGAGCTTTTCGCTACGTTATGATCCCTACATATATATGTATACATACATAACCTCACTTTTCTCTTGTTCCTTCCTTTTTTTTCGTACTCATTTCAATTTCCTACGGGGGTGGAAGAGAGAGAGAGAGAGAGAGAGAGAGAGAGAGAGAGAGAGTGAGTGGGGGGGGGGGAAAGAGAGAATGCACGTTTATTCATAGTACGAGAGGACGAAAAAAATTTAATTATTCGAATTTAATGACTAGGTATTTAAATCGAAAAATATTTTTAGGCGTGCTCATTTATATGTGAGTGACTTAGAGTACTCATTTATATGGGGTTGGGTATAAATAATAATTGGACCGAATGGTCGTAAATATAATGGATAAGAAATGTCGTGGAATTACGCGGGTGGAGACGCCCATCTGCGATCCGAAGGTTTAAGGAAACAGCGGATGAGAAAGCTCTAGTGTCGTTTTTTTTCTTTTTTTTTTTGTGATATCACGAGAAGGAGGAGGAGGAAGGAAACTACCACGAATCGATGTCATTTCGATTGGATTTCGTGATTCAATGTATTGTTATTACTTACTTGGGTGATTCGAGAGTATGAAATTTGGAAGTACGAAGATTAAAATGTAGGATTTACAGTTTACGAAAAATTAAAAATATTTTTACTTTTATGGATGACGGAGTGTCGAGGATTTAAGAAATTCTTGAATTTAAAGTTACGATATTTGTCTACTTTGGATTATAGAAATTTGGAAATGTTAGTTAGAATAATGTTATAATGTATCAAAATTGATTGATTTGTAAAGAGCGAATGATGAAAAATGAAGTTTCCAAAGTGTGACATATATTTTTTGTGATATAACGAATTTACTTGTTATGTAATTAGTAGTTTTGATGAGTAGGGGGTAATAATACACTTTTACTTTATGGTTACGTAATTGATAAGTTTAATCAGTAAGGAGTGAAATACATTTTTACTCTATCTTTACGTAACTAGTAGTTTTCGTCACAAAGAGCTAATTAATAATTTTACTCGCTTGTTACGTTTAATAGTTTTATTCATGAAAAGGTAACAATGAATTTTACTTATTTATTACGTAATTACTGGTTTTAATCACTAGGGGGTAATATTGAATTTCACTCACTTTATACGTAATAGGGTGTTATATCCAATTTTACCTCATTTTTACACATTACATAATTATTAGTTTTATATACTAAAGTGAAAACCGAATTTCACTCGGTTGTTATGTAATTAGCAGCTTCCGACGGGACGGTGTTGAAACAAATTTTACACACTCGTTACTCAGTTTTTTATCACTATAGAGTGTAAAATCAAATTTCACACTTCGTCGCATAATCAGTAGTTCTCATTTACAGAAAACGCGAATCGTAAATACAGGGTAATAACGACCACTTCCTCATTCTCCTTGCAAAGATGACAAAGGAGAAATATCCAATTTTTCCACCGAAACTTTTCAAACTGATTATATCGTTGTTTACAAAAAGGTCTTGGGAACGAATAGAGCTATAAATTCAACCGACGTTAATGTTCAACTCGAATAGGTAGACAAAAAAAAAAGAAGAAGAAGAGAAGAAAAGAGAAAAATGGACGCGCCAAAAAAGAAGGGAAGTAAGTGTGTAGGAAGCAAAAAGAAAGGTAAGAAGACTATACACCCTCGAGCAAGTTCAAAGTAAAAGCAAAGTACGTATACGTATGTATGTATATATGGACACAGAGAGCTTTTTCACCGAAATCGCGAGAAACACTTTGAATAATATCGCGATTCAAAGTCGTCGAGAAGATTTTATTTCTCGCGGATGGTGCACCGTAACTGCCTCCCTGTCGCCAGCAAGTCCGTTGACTCGATTCACTACCACTACACGTCGTCGTCACTTTTCTAAGTGAGGAGATATATACTCGGTATACACTCCCTAATTTGTTGTAGTTCCTCAAACTGTTGTTACATCGCGATCAGGTGATGTGCCGCGTGTGTCACTGTGAGTGCGAATCCTTGTAACTGACGCGTAAAGTGGTCAACGGGGTGGTATATGCGCATTTATTAGTCAGTTATTTCGTGTGACGCGTAACGGTTCATTGCTTTAATTGAAATTCAAATTGTTTCCTGACGTAACTCAACGCGTTTTCACTTATTTATTAATTTTCGAAGATTTATTTAATCATCTTCATTTCGTAGGTCAAGTGTTTCGAAACGTTGTTACTTATAAGTATTCGGAATAATTGAAACTCTCGAATGATATAATTCATACCTCCCGGGATATTATAACATAATGTATCCTGAAAGTTGAATGATTCTTAAAACTTCGAATTGATAAAAATACTATAACTCGCAAATAGACGTTGCAGTAACATTTAAGACATATGTTAATAGTCGTCCATGAAATATTGGCCAACATTAGCAGCTTTAGACATTAACCACTAGGTGTCGTATCATGAAAAATCAAAACCCATTAGTGAAGTAACGTTGTGAATAGTACACGTAATAATGTGTTACTTAGGATGATTGACACGGTACTTCATTGAACAATATTATAAGAACTCTTAAAATTGACCGCTAGGGGCCGCATGATGTAGAAACAAAGTGCAAAAGTTAAATAACGTAGTGAATGGTATATGTGTGAGTACGATTCTTAGGGATAATCCTAAATGTTTCATTGAATAACATTTGGAAATTAACCGCTAGGTATCGTATAATGAAAAATTAAAATCCAAATGTTAAGTATCATTGACAATACTTTCACAATTTTTTTGACAATAATCGTGTCACTATTAAACAGTTACTAAAACAACATTTGTCATAATGTTATACGGTGTGAAGAGTATTTTTTTCGAAGAAAGTAAAATTGTCAACACTGAAGAGTTCGAAAAGGGACAAAACAATAGGGAATGAGTGAGATCCCTTGAACGATTATTCATGGTGGCGCCTCATCTGGATAATTCATCCATGATCCTAATTAAAACGACCGCTCGACTGTGCAATTTCCGAGAGTGCACCACACGCGTGTACCGCGTTCTCAGCGATTCTTTCCTATTTCTTTCCTTCTCTTTCGAATTTTTTACTTTTCCTTCTGTGCCTGGCCGCCCGAATCGACGTGCACACGCGCGCGCGTTCCACCCACATATTACGGGTGTATAGTGACTTTAACCGCTCACCACGAACGAACACGTGCACAGCGCGATTTCCTCTCCTATTAAACGTTATTGACGCATGATTAACTCGTGGAATTAAGTTAAAAATCAAATTTTACGCTCCACATACACGAATAGGATATTCATTTGTTTTCTCGTACTTCATCTTTGTTGCGGTATATTAAGGTTTAGAAATTTTAGTGGTAAATAATTTATATTTCGTTTTTTGTTTATGGAAATTGTAATAGAGTTATTGGATATTCATTCATGGTGATGTTGGTATTTTTAGTGTCTATTAGACCTCCAAGATCTGTTGCTATTTATATCGGTACTGTTAGTATACCTTGTTGAAATTCGAAAATTTGCTACCGAAGTTGATCGTCAGGTTCGCATTATTTTTTAATTTATTTTAAAAGTATCATTATACATTAATATACTTTAGAGATACAAATTTTACCAGTATTTATTCATTCTTATAAAAAGAGTAAGTAAGTGACATACTAATGGTACAGATCTGATTCTGATTAGACGCGAATTAATTTACAAGAAAATCACTTTTAAATCTACTTTCTGTATCTGTATTGAGAAAAGGGTATGCATGAGATATACAGATCTCGAGTAGAAGTTACGAACGACTAATCGGAGTTGATCGTCAGATTTCATTTCAGTATCAGTAGATTTCATTTAATTGAAATACTGATAAGATTCAAATCTTACTAGTGTTAAGAAATTCTTATGTATAGCAAGTCACTAATTTATACGTAAGGTAAATTTGGCCCTAATCAGGTCCGCATTAAAATATCTGGATACCGGGACCTGAATTAATTGAATGCGGGTCTCATTCTAACCAGACAATCATTTTTTGGCTTAAATAAGGTTTCCTGATCAGGTTTACGTAATTGATCATGTAAAATTGGTATTATACCAACCCTAGTAGAAATCGTACTCTATTAAATAGGTAATAAATAAATATTCTAAATAGAATGGTCTAAAAATGGGTGAAAAATAGGCAAAAGATATGCCCATTTTTATCCTCCCGGTGAAACGCTTTTTCTCCCAATTTTTAACCATTAAATAGACTAAAATATAAATTATATTCTGTTTTGAGTTAATTTTTAGCTTATAAACGTAGATCGAATTTGAGACTAGTCATGTGCTATTAAATGTCTATTAAAAATGGACAAGTGAAAAATATAATAAAATTACATCTATTTTCATAAATACTAGAAATATAACAGAAATTAGTTGTAAATTGGACGAAAATGTTAAAAACCGATCCGAAGCTATAGGAATTTTGAAGTATACTGTTACCGGAAAGCTGGAAACATTATTCGAATGTTTTGAGGTTATGGTCATTCTATGGTTTTTTTTTTTTATGTTATTTAACGTCGCTCTATTTATGCTGCCAGGGCTAATCAGCGACGGAGGTGAACGGTGTGTCTGTAAAGAAAGCACATGTAGTTGAAACAGTGGTGCTTGTGTCCATCGGAAGATATCATCGGTCACTGTAATTAGTCTAATAATTAGAGTTTCCTGTCCTCCCGATGGAACCACCGCGATCCTCTTTACATCTTCGCGTCCCTAACGTTCCCTATAGTTCAGATGCCCGTGCCTCTCATGCACTGAAAAATGCACGAAACGCACGCGCACCTGAACTGGCGTCACATTATAGTGACACGCCGAGCCACTGAGTCGCGGTGTTCGAAAAATGCACATGAAAAAAATTTTCAGAGGTACACGTCTGGGATCGAACCCACGACCCTCGGTGTGAGAGTCGGGAGCTCTACCCATGAGCCACCGCGGCTCTTTTATCATTCTATGGTTGATCACAAGGTATTTAATACCAATATTTAATTTCTAGTTCTTAGATTCAAATTTTTACTAGGGAAATCTTCTTATTACAGCAGATCCATATTATCGATCATACAGTATCCAATCAGACCAAATGTTGTCATTAAATCAGGTACAAATTATTATTAAAATAAAATCAGGACCAGATAATTAATTTTAATTAAATGCCATTTTTGGTTTGAAAAAAGATTCTTGATCAAGTTCACGTAAACAATATTGGGAAATCGTTTCTTAACCCAATCTTGTTATTAAATCAGGTGTATATTATCGATCTTCAGGTACAATTCAGTTTCAGATACCCCCACAAGTTAATTGAAAATATGCGTAACGATTTTATCTCACGATTTCTTAAATACAAAAAGAAATTACCCACCCCAAATATCTCAACAAATTTAAAAAAAATTAATTACTAACCAACGCACTCACAAAAATTTTTTTAATCACACCTAAGTACATCGCTACTAATTAGAAAAAAATACGTAACCTTACAGCCCGTCCTCTCCATTCCAAATCATTAAAATCATTTTCTCCCGTCATTAAAAGAAAAATGTACATTTTTGCAAATTACATTAAACCGGAAAAGAAAAAAATTACCGTAAGGTGTGGTCAACTATATGCCTGCAATATCCTTGGTTAATTAGTGCGAGGAAAAGTCATTCGGTTCTCGTCATCATCGACCCCTTTTTTACTATGTACAATACACATCACTCCGACGTCATTATGTATGCGCTTGTGCACACGCACTCAACATGAGCGGGGCGGAGGGGGGGGGGTGATGGTTATCTCACAGTAGCTTATCTTCATACACCCCTTTTCCCCGCGACGTTTTGCCCGTCCTTCGTTTTTTTTTGCCCACAACGCACTTTCTAGTAATTAGATTCGATGTACGACGGGACGCGGGATGAGACTTCCAGTTGTGGAGGTTATGTTTTGTAAATGAAGGTTAGGGTGGCTTATTTGAAGTATATCGTATAGTGAATAATTTTTTTTATTGGTAGGCATCTGCTCGTTGCTATTCAACTAATAGTTAATTCGTTAATTATAAGCATTAATTAAATTTATTTTAATTAACTCGTAACCTAATGAATCAATAATTAATTAAACATTTTAATTAACGAATATTAGGCAAATATCATCGAAAATTTAAAATGATCCAATTTTATCAGCTGATAATTTCCTTTTTGTTGGTATGGAATTTTTTGTTATTGATAAACACTGTCTGTAATATTAAATCAGTGCAGTTACGAAAATAACGAGAAAGAAAAAATTAGAAAGCATATCGCATATGTGTGAGTACAAAACGCATATCCTCGATCGCATCACCCACTTCGAATTTCCGCCTCCTATAGCGTAATAATTAAATTTAAATAATTATTAAATATATATTTTTTACTCATCGTAGCGCCTCATCATCCCCCGATAAATAATTATAAATCGGTTTATTTTGAAAAAGCAACGAGGCACCACCACCATTGTAATCGTCCCGCGTCCCATAAAATCACGCGGATTTTAAAGTGTAAAAAGCGCGCCAGACTTTTAAATCGTAATTAAATCATCACTGAAAATTCAATTAAAAACAACAAAGAGAGAGAAAGAGAGAGAGAGAGAGAGAGAGAGAGAGAGAGAGAGAGAGAGAGGAAAATCGCCACATATACGCGTGTATATACATAAACGAAAAGAAGAAAAAAAAGTGTTTTAAAAATAATTAATCAACGCTTTTACGTATTACAATATTATATTGTTGACAACTCGCATCAAGTATGGACGCCCTCAATTTGATAATAATTAAAATTTAATAATCGAATTCGAGAGGTATAAGTATATATACGTATTGCATGTATCGACAAGCGCGTGTAGGATAATATTTTATTAAAACCAGCGAATGCAACGCAATAACGAGATTATCGACGCGCATATAATGCAGGGGGCGCTTTCAACGTCTATACACACGATTAATCAGCTTATGATTTGTGGGGTTCGTCGGGGAAAAAAAATAAAGAACGAAGAAGAAGAAGGAAGAAGGTAAAAATATAAGTGAACGCTTAGTCGAAAACGGATAATACGCGGTTCGGTGTACGGAAATTCACCACTAATTTACATAGGGAAGAACATTAGTTAATTGTGGAATTGAGCGGGAGGGGGGGGGATCGTGTAACCCAATGATTGGTGATCTCGTGGAATAGCCACAATTCACTATATATATGCACGGTCCCTCGGTTAAACCCGAAAATTATTGCTCGGATCATCGTTAATATTTCGGGATGTCGTTTCGTTCGTATCGTTCTTATTATATTTTAATTTTTTTAAATTAGTTTTTTTGGTTAATTGTTGAACGTTGTCATTTCGATGTCGCTATATATTACGTTAAATCAAATTCGATCATTTTTTTGAGGTTATGAGTAGCCGTAAGAAGAGTTACATTTTTTTTTTACAATGCGGGCATACATACAATTTCCATCCATATTATCATGAATAAAAAATGCACAATGATTATCATACCACTTTAAACATTACCACTTCAACATAACTCGAATGCTAATCAGCGCGATAAAAAAAAAATGAAATACGTCCACGAAGAAGGAAAAAGAGACGAAAGCAGAATTTTACACGCTCAGATGGAACAAGTAAGTAGAAGATGGAGGAAAGGATAAAAGAAAAAAGAAGTAGTGAATAGCTGTGAATATTCGTCGCGAGTTTCGATTATGAATATATGGTATATAGTTATTACTCTCATTCGAGAGTCAACTGACACCAAAAGATAAAGCCCGGTACGCCAGTTATCATCCACCCCTCTCACCCTCTCATCACCTTCCACCATCTCGCGGACCATTCTTTCGTGAAACAATTTTTATATATATTCACACTACATACATACAGCATACACAAGTGCACACACACACACACACACACACACACACACACACACACACACAAACAAGCATGCACACGAAGCTGTTTTACCGGGTGGAAAATATAGGGAACCGTGACACGTGATAGATAACGCCAAACTGCATGATGAAGTGCATGATCGTAAATGGCAAATATATATGTATATATGTGTGTGTGTGTGTGATGTATACATGTGTGGGTTTGTGTGTATACGATGATAGAACATTGACTTTCCCGAGAAAATTTTGTTCGTCCGATCGCCATTCCATTGTAGTCCGTTGACACTTGCCCTCGTTGTTTTCCCGAAGCCTTCTGTAAACAATGCGAAATTACTTTTTTTTTAAGTGCGTACAATGGATCCGATATAAAATTACATTGTGTCTTTTTTGGGGTGGAGGGAGTCAGTATTGTCGTTTTGTTTTATGTGTTTAAATATCCTTTTTTTTTATAACAAAAAGCGAATTTTTAACGGAGAGATTTAAATACGAAATTAACATTATTTTTCTTTCAATATTGGTAATGGAGAAGTATAGAATTATTATTTTATTTGTAAAATTTAGTGAATTTCATATATTTTATCTATCTACATTACTGACGGAGCGATAAATTGTTTAAATATTATTATATAACAATGAAAGTTTGTTCAGTTGTTGCTTTGTCAATGACTTAAGAATGTACTAAATTTCGAACAAAAATATTCTTTATCAGACCATAAACTACAACCTCAACAACGGCAATAAACTCTTGTATTTATACATATATATATATATATATATATATATATATATATATACTAGGGGGGCTTCGCCCCCCTGCGGGCTTCGCGCGCCGACCCCCTATTTTTAATTTTGAAAAAAGTTTTTCGTCGTAATAAATATATTTAAAATAATGTTTCAAATTGTATTATTTCTTCACTACCATGGACACCTTAGAAATTAAACAGATTTACACACCACCTTGGAGGTACTGTTATACCGCGTTGGGTTTTATATAAAAAATTTAGTTTATTTTTAAATATGATTATAATTTACAAATAAAAAACTTTTATCGAAATTTAGTGTAATGAAATAAGAATAATAATGATAAAAAAATAGATACATATTAAATATTAACTTTAATTTTTAAACTATATGAATTCTTTTAAAGTTTCAATTTATATTTTAATAATTATAAATGTTAATGAAAAATTAACTTACCAAAAATAGTAAAGTGCATATTCTTACTAAATTGTAGTATTTAGTAACTGCTTATTAAAATTTTGGATTATTTTAAACGGATCTAAATAGAACTTCACCTTCTAAAATTAATTTATTTAATGACGAAGGATCAACGCCAAAAGTTCTATGTCATTAATATTTTGTATTTTTAGAGTAATAAAACTTTCTTCTTAAATAAATGACTTTTTGTTTTAGTGGCATATAAATAATTACCTGTTTCTTCTATTTCTCCCGTAATTTGTAATTTGCACTATGTTTTAAAATTTGCATTGTGATTCATAATTATATCCAATTTATTTTTCCCGTTAGTTACGGAGCCCACATATTTATTTTTATTATTGTAAATTCATTCCTTAAACAACCTTCTGTTTCTAATAATACATATTCGTTTATTTAAAATATTGTTTTATATAAATATACATTTTCGATGTGATTCACTTATATATTCATGCATTTTGAAATTTCATTAAAATAAGTAACATGCAAAATTGGTGTATTTTTCGGATATGAAATTCTCCTAAATTAATAATTTTTTAAAAACTTTTCAAACGTAATTCATATTTTATATTACTACTATTAAAATTTGAATTTTCTTCTGCCACTACTGTTTCTAATAATATTATCTTAAAAAATACAATAATTAATGTATTTAATTTATAACTCATTAAATTTCATATAGATATTTGGAAAATTGTATGTTATTATACTTGATTAATATTTATTTTATCTTCAAACAACTTTGCATCTGTATTGTTTGCATGTATAATGAGTAAACTAATACTCATTCTTTCAAGTTTCTACTAGGGTTTTGTTGGTATTTAATTTAAACATAGATAGATTTTACTTAAGCCGATATAAAGCGTGAATTTTTAGCGCATAATGTGTAATTTTAGCACTTTAGTTCATATAAGTGGCAAAACAGTCTTTTAAATCGAATAAATGAAATTCAATCTGGTTGTAAATAGTATATATTTTAAATTTTGACTCTAAGTCGCCAGTGCGTGTGTTTATTAGAAAGTATATATTAATCGGTATTTCGGAGCTAATTTGTGTCCCTCAATAATTTTGCAAATATTGCACAAAACCCTCTTTTTAACAACGTACTTGCATATCGCTAAGTCTTAAATGCTGCCAGAGGTATTAAAAAATTAATTAAGGAAAGATCGAGAAAGAAAAAATCAACGTCCCCAGGTCAGGATTGAACCGACGGTCTCCTACTTATCGGGCAAGAGACTAAAAAGAGGGTTTTGTACAATATTTGCAAAAATATTGAGCGACACCAATTAGCTCGGAAATGCCGATTAATATATACTTTTTAATAAATAGTATATATTATCTTTTACGATATTTTAATAAAAAAAAACCGTTTACAAATAATCTTATGCGGTTGCTTTTACATAATTTTATGGTGCTTTTTCGACAAAAATTGCAGAAAAATGTTAAAATTCGTGTTTTTACACGTTCAAAATGAAAAAAACGTATGGGCCGAGGCAGTTTTCGCGTGTTGGACCTCAAATTCATCTATTATATACCTCTACGAGTGAGAAAAGTCGCATGCAAAAGGTGTGACTCCAAAAAAACTTTGCTTATTTTTGGGGACGTCAAAACCAAAATTAGCCGTGGATTTTCTCATATACACATTTAACTTGAAGACGCCATCAATTCCGAGAACTGAGTAAAGTAAATAAGCAAAAACGCGGGCAAAGAAAGAAACCGTTACAAAATCAAACGATTTATAAATATATAGTCTGTACATTTTTTATATAAGTATATATAAATTAAAAAAATTCGCTTAATAAACTTATCTTTGTTTCTTCAAATCTACTTTAACCTGATTTACAACAATTTTACACGTGACGCATAACCTAAAAAACTTAGATAATTTATGTTTTATAATTATTATTGACAATAATTTTTTACTTCCAGGGTGTAGAAGCATACAGTTTTGATCTTTCTATATAGTAAATATGATATTGAAATTATAAAAATATATAATTATAATTATATATTTTTTACATTATTCATCTTTATCGAAAATTTACACAGCTACATTATTTTGCGTTTAGTTACCTGTAAAATTCATTCATTTCAGAACAAAAAAAGGTATTATAATTTAATATTTAGAGTTTTAGAAAGTTATTTAAAAGGTTATTTTCTATCGATTTTTTAAAATAAATGGTTACTTTTTACCTTGAAAATTGAAAAAAAATTATTATAAATTTCTCCTTCATATGCCTAAACCTAGGGACTACGCAATTCAAAATCTTGAAAAGATTTTCAAATACTTCCAAAAACTTTAGAAGTCTAGAAGCCTATAGAAGTCTTTAGAAATATTTAAAAAGTCTTTGGAAATCTTTGGAAGTCTTTTGGAATCTTTGAAGTCTTCGCTTATCTTTTTCCTTTCTTCTTTTTAAGTGTGTAGTCTCTCGGCCTAACTAGTAATTGGTATACACATTCTCATTTTACACATTACAAAATAATCTTTTATTAGAAATTCAAATTGCATAAATAAAAAGATACTTATAGATATCAACGACTGCCATATCAACCCATCATAAAAAATCATACCACTAAGTAAAGCAAAACCTTCCACACACACTCAACCATCGCAAAATGTACACATCCGCGAGTAATTAAAACACCCACCTCATAACTCATATATGATTTCCAAATAACGACGTATTTAAGTCAATTCTTTCCAGAGGTATAATAAATCCTTAACCTAAAAATTCGTTCGGAACTCCCAACCCTTCCGTGCACGAACAAAAAAGCCATAACACACGAAACCATCATTACCGCACAACCGGAGCGATGTGCAACTGATACATCCAAAAAAAAAAGAATAAAAAGAGAGAGTGAACGAAGGAAAACATAGGCGCCAAAGAGCACCATGAAATTAGGAAGTTGGTGATTTACGCGCAATTTTAGTCCGGTTCCATGGGAATTTAATGGTAACCCAGACATCTATCAATTTAATTGGGCAATGTTAATTCCGGCGACGATGGGCCTATAAACCCAGCTACGAAGCGAAGGTATATACCTCGAGATCCCATGGAATATTGCTAACGAGACACCCATATATATATATATATATATACATATATATCTAACTATCCCGAATGCATATATATACATATATTGCAACCAAAGAAGAGAGAGTGAGAGAGACAGAGAGATGTATATACATAGCTACTGGCTACTGTTAATCAGTTTAGAGTTTATGTCCCACCATAAAATCTCGTCCTCTCTAAATCCCCCCACCCCTACTATTCTCCCGTTTGAGCTTTGTCATTAATAAAATCCTTCGTCGTTGATAACTCGAAAAAGCTCGGTCGAGAAGATGTGTATAGAAGAGAAAACTCGTTACTCTCTCTCTCTCTCTCTCTCTCTCTCTCTCGCTCAGCTCGAGAGATTTACGCGGGTGATTTTAGACGTTAAAACCTTTGTCGCTTTTACTATATGAATTCTCTCTCTTATTTTCTACGAGTATTTCGACGTTTCTGTATGTGCGCGTGGATGTATATATCACCCTTTCTTCAAGCGTAATATACTCTTTAATAGTGTGGGTTGATATACGTTTTATAATTGGATGACTGATTTTTCGTTTACTCTTTATATTATAAGTACGCTCTTTTTTTTAGTCGGTGGAAACATTGACTTTGGAAATGGAAATTTAAATTACGCGCGCTAATTTTAAAATGTTAATGTTAACAACTTGGCGGTACTCAAAATTTGATATTAACCGTTATATATTTATTTTCGTTGTTTAAGTTCAAGGGTACATAATGTCAAATTCGAAAAAGCTGGATATCAAATTACGAGCTCAATTATTGGCGGTAAAAATTAACCGTTGTATATTATTTTTGAACATTTAGTCTTTTAATAGTTTCAAAATCAGGTTACGCGCCTAAATTTTAAAATTCACCGTTAATATTTTGGCGGTAAATTTGAATTTCAAAGCCAAC
The DNA here is from genome assembly GCA_026168455.1 of Theocolax elegans. Taxonomy (NCBI): domain Eukaryota; kingdom Metazoa; phylum Arthropoda; class Insecta; order Hymenoptera; family Cerocephalidae; genus Theocolax; species Theocolax elegans. Next base: position 78,184,693 of record CM047429.1, read on the forward strand.
CGTCATATATAGAATGAACTATAAGTAGTACTGTTTTTTATTCCGTACAATTTTTTAAATTTAATTTCACTTACTTTTTCTTATTTCTCGGTCAAACAGTGTCCGGAAATATGAATTTTTAAAATAACCGTTAAAATTTCCGGTGGTAAATTTGAATTCCAAACTTGACCGTTATACACTCTCATTATTCATATTATATCTTTATTCCAATAAATTAGATAAAAATAATTATACAATCGATTTTTCGAACCACTTATTATTATGTTTTCTTCTGCTCAATTTAAACAAAGTGTTATACACATATATTATAGCATTAATCACCGGAATATTAATTTAAACGACTATTATATAATTCGATTTACACGAGTAACTCTCACGCATAATATTATTTCCTTCTCTCTCTCTCTCTCTCTCTCTCTCTCGTTCATTGTTTCACTTATAGGGAAGCGGATGTAAATTAATATCGAATTTGATATTAAATTACAGAGCTCTTGGAGCTTTGTGCGGTACCCGATAAGCCGTTAAAACCTTTGAAAACGGTGAAAATTTGCAAACTTATTGCCGGTTGCAAAATCAACTCGAGCGTCGTAAACTCTTGTCACTCGCACGGTGTGTATATATACACATGTACGATAATTAATAATCGACAAAGCGTTCGGTTAATTTGTCATTTCCTCTCGTATTTCCATATATACTCTCGGTGGAGTATCAAAATCTGTCGCACGCGTATATATACCACGGCATAATTATTTTAGTAATATTATATACAATAATTCGATCGTATGTTTGCTTGGATATAATGTACTGGATAGCTGTTGATATATCGTATGAATATATATATATACATATATATATAAAGGTGAGAAAATTGTGGTTTAGTAAAAGAGTTTTTTTTTAAATTGTATTTTAGCAGTTAAGGGGGTTCCATACTCAATTTTTGATGATTAATTAATAAAAAAGTAGAACAGTCTGTGAAAAAATAAGAGAAGAGGCGCCTTCGTTTATTGACAATCTAACTGTGTGCTGAATTTTAGATTAAAATATTATTGCGTTTTCGAGAAAAGTCTTACCAAAAATATCAAATATTTTCACCTCGTTGAGGTTAGGTTCACATTTTTGGTAAGACTTTTCTCAAAAACGCAATATAATTTTAATCTGACATTCAGCACACAGTTAGATTATTAATAAACGAAGGCGCCTCTTCTCTTATTTTTTCACATACTGTTTTATTTACAAATTAATTACTAATACTCACGATTGCCGATAAGGTAGGGAGGATAAATATTGACTATGGCACCCCGTTAAAGTAATTTGTTTGAGTAAAATTTGAGATTACGCGCGGTTTTGAGCGTGATAAGTGATTAATAAGCCATTTTTCATTTGATGCTTTCGAGCTGCAAACTCGAATTTTACGCACATTATAATAAAATAGTATTTTTAAATAATATAATAAAACTAGCTCGTCACGTGCGGCCTACCTATACGCGATACAAAACTTTTTGCATATAAGGCACCACCGCGTGAATCTCGCGCTTCGCCCTCGCACCTTTTGCGAGTATTGGGTGAAGTACCTGACTCAACAATTCAACTTCCATCAATTTTCTCTATCTTATATTTTATAATATTACAAAATATAATGTACATCATAAGTGATAATAATAAAAACATGACTTCAAATTATGTGCTTATCATCTTCGCCTTCAGATCATATCACAATTCACACGCGCTGCGATATATTTAATTTTATTGTAAAAAAACCTGATTTATTGTACTTTTTTGGTTATTTTGCCCGTCTCTCTCTATTCAGCTTTGAAAATATTATTCTGAACGTAAAGTATACAATAGCAAAAAGTTTTGATATTTTGAGAGGAATATTTTGTCCGTATAAAGTTTTTATGTAGGATTAACACAATTAAAAATAATGCAGTAAGTTAAAGTGTTTCAGTGCTACATATCTGAAAATAAGACCACTGTCTAATTACATTATGAGCAAGTTACCCTGTAAATTTCAACATAATCGATCAAAAATTGACTGAGTTATCATACAAGGAGACCCTCATATGTTTGGGAAACGGATCATGCCCACCTTGTAGTATATGTTTTCTATTACAAAAATATGAAAAAAGCCAGAGCCGCAGACTCTAACAATCGTTTTTTCAAAAGTTATACGCTGTTAAAGCAAAATTTCCAAAAAATAGAGATTTCACTTCAAACGCTTGTAACTTTTAACCTATCAAATATTGACATTCAAACTAAAGTTTAATAAAAAGCTGCGATAAAATAGATACATTTAAAAAAAAGTACGTTCAAATCCGTTAAAATGGAGCAGAGTTATAACCGAATAAAGAATTTGAAGAAATTTAGCTTAAAAAAATCAATAAAATTTGTACTGCCCAATTTTTGTTTAAAAGTTACATTGATGAAAGAATACTGTAAGTTTTCAGAATATTCAATTAACAAAAATTAAATGAGGGGGGCCAAGTTATCAGATATTTTTATTTCATTTTTTTCCTATAAGGTACATAATAGAATGCAAATGGAAACTCAACGAGGCTAAATAAATACGTACAACTCGTAAAATAATTAAAAAATTTTTTTCTTATTACATTACAGATAAGACCTGTACAATCTCTATCATCACTTTTAGGTGATACTTTCCTTTTTTAACAATGGTATGTGGGTTTTTATCACTATTTTCTTTTTGTCTTTTTTTACTCAATCTTTTACATTTTTCATTTCAAAAATGCTGATGTCTTTATTTTTGTATAATTTTTTTCTTGTTAACGAAATGTTTATTGCCATATCCATTTCTCACAGGTGAATTTCCCATTTTTCTTTCGATATACTAAACCAACTGCTTATAATCAGCTAAAACTAATCACAGTTGATTTCGCTCTCATCCTCTATACATGTATATACACAACTTAATCGTAAATTTGCAATTCGCAAATTACGTTTACTGAATGCGTCAAACGTAAACAAAAAATATGTTGGAACAAAACCGATGATCAAAAGGGTAAAACGAATTCTTTTACACATCACCTGGAAAATAGTAATCATTTCCTGTTTTATTCTCCCCCCCCCCCCCCCACTCCACCACCTCATCACTTTGAATTTACACGATCAGCGCGCCGCTCGTAATTGAACTAAAATAACGTTTCGACAACAGCCAGAAATTCGCTAAAAAAAAAAAAGAAAAAGGAAATCAACAACAAGTAAAAATTGAATTTGCGTTACATCCGAAAAAAAGTACAAACTCCGACTGTATTACGTATACGTGTATATATATACGCGTGATTTTACAAATGATAGTGCCGCGAGGCATTTTCACGTATACAAAGGGAGAGATTCCGTGTATCCCTTTTCTCTCTTTTCCACTTTCTCTCTCTCTCCGTGTGTGCGTCGGTTTGCGATCATCAGTACTGTCCATCTCTCCGGTTCGGACTAATCTGCGGTCGAGTCGTAAACCGTTTAATTCCGTTTCGTGATAAACCGTTCGAGGCATCCTTTATTGCCCCTCCCCGTGAATATATGTATATATATACATATTCCAGTTTCACCTCTGCAAAATCCGCCCGTCCGTTCTTTCGTTTGATATATATATATATATATATATAGGTATATGTACGTCGAACTTATATAATTAATATACGCACAAAATATATTTATCGGTCGTTCCATAAACTAGATTTTATATATTTAAAAGAATTAATGATTATTTAGAAGATTTAAAAGAAGGCTTATTTTATTTTACGTCTACTATAAATGGTGGAATTTCCCCAGAGTATAGATTTTTTTTAAATTTTAACAGTAATGAACTGATGTTCTTACCTAAGTCGCCTATCGCAAGGTGAACTGAGACCATGAAGATGTTATGCGGATATATATTTAAAAAAAGACGACGATCTCTCTAGCGAATGAAAAGAGAGATGGTCGTCTCCCTCTAGCGGAGGGAAAAACCTACAAGCTAGAGTGAGACGTACTCGACCTAAGTCGCGGGTTCTGTTTAAAAAATATAAATTTTATCGTTAGGTGATATATTTTTACGTATAAAATATATCTATCGGTATTTCCGAACCATAATTTGATTTTAAATTAGGCTAAGTGTAACCTTGATACATTTAATGTTTTTTTATCCTTTATACTATAGTGGCTTGACTTATGATCAAACTTCATCCCGTAATCAATTACTAATTATAGATACCATTTTTGACTATTTTCTTAGAGCGATTACAAATCCAAAATGACTTAAGCACCTATTTTATAGTTTATTTATAGCTACCGATTTATAGTTACCGACCGAGCAAACAAAAATAATTATTACATTTATTTAGAAAAGTATGCAATTTTATGCAAAACCCGAATACAGAAGCACTAGATAATTGAATAATAAGTCATTCTACAAAGTTCCAGATCAATACGTCAAAGACACCCTAAAAAATTCTGCACCGAAAAATTTTGGGTCTAGAAATTTAATAGGGTGTCTTTGTCGTATTGACCTTAAACTATATAGAATGACTTATTATTCAATTATCTGGTGCTTCTGTATTCGGGTTTTGCATAAAAATGCATACTTTTCTAAATAAATGTAATAATTATTTTGGTTTACTCGGTCGGTAACATACCGCGTATGCCACTTCCTTAATTTAAAAGACAAAATATCATATATTTAAACTATAATAATTATCCAATATTTGATTCAGTAACTTGAAATTTGTATAGGGGGTATGGTTGGTGAGGATAAAGGGAAGGAGCTTTATATAAACAGAGAATTTGGGTTAAATCTTCACAACATTCACAAATTTGAAAAAAAAAACAGAAACTAGACGACACGTCAGTTAAGAAATGCACAACTGCGGTTCCCTAATAGAAATCTTTACCAATTTCTAGCCAGTACATAGCTAATTTTTAGGAGATAAATATTTAATTGTTTATTATACTATAATTATACTGATTGAATATGTGTACGCGGTTTGTTGGTGAATGGTGCGTATAGCCACGACCTTATTTAAAACATGCCTATAACAACCTAAAATCCAGCAGTTTTTCAAACATCCATTTTTTTGACAATAAAAAAATGATAAAATTGACTATTTTTTGTGTCTAACATCTCTTTAAATTACTCACACAATTCTCCCAAATTCGATAACTTCTTTCTTCCACTTCCTAACCAATAAAATCATCAATAACCATAACGATAATAATAATTCTCCAATCGCCTTCACCTAAAAATTTCACTGCACCTAAAAATATTTTTCCTAACCAAAACTCAACCTATAAAATAGAATTAAAAAAAAAAACACCGAACGCTACATTTGCATATTCTACACATGGAAACGTCGAGTTTGAGGAAAAAAATAAAGTTGTAACTCCGAGACGATAAAAAAAGTTTCCGGCTCTAGTCGTAAAAACGTAAAAAAACTTTTCTTCGTGTATAACGCAGTGGCGTAATCTACGAGATGGCATGAAAATCATTGATTCCATTAAGGGTACGTGAAAGTGTCATTAGTTAAAGTTTATGCTGATGATAATTGAACGCGAGTGTCGTAAAAAAGACAACAAAAAAATTCCACAGTCTCTTGTCAGTAAGGCGAGGTCACGCAATCTATTTCAATGCCGGTGTATTCTCATTATTTTTCAATGTCCGTGCATATACAGACTGCGATCAGATTAGCGCGGGACGCGCACACACGCGTGCGTCAACCTTGTTGATAACCGAGCAAGAAAAATTACTGAAAAGAGAATTTATGTTGTACAAAGGATTTCGCATGTTTCTCGTAGAATATTTGATTCACTCACTTCTTTTTTTTACTTCGTTACAGATATAGCCTCATGATAATTACATCAATTTTTATTCTTATTAAGGGGCTGTTACGTAGTTAATAAATTATTTAAATTTTCCCGCGATTTTTTTTCTCTCTTCGTAATGCGAACTGCGTTTGTAACATTTTTCTTTGTTTTAAGATAAATATAGAGTACTGATAATTATATATCAATTTATATAGGCTGAGAACAGTAATTATTTGGGAGAAAGAATCTTCTTTAAGGGGAAGTTAAAGCAAAAATCACATATTTTGCTTTATTTATAACTATTGTAAAATCGATTAAGGTAAAATACGAACAGTAGAACGCCATAGAGCTCGATTCAATGAACATTTTCCCTTTAAAATTAAGTAAATATTTTTTCCAAAAACTTTGAAATACGAAGGCTTATTTACGCGTTCAAACCTAACCTCAAAATGTCTGTAGCTTAGAAATTACCAAATTACATTAGTTGTAGAATGATTATCAACGCTCTCCATGTTGCTTTATTTTTAATAAATATTATTAATTCGATCTGAAGGAGGCCAATGGATTGATAGATAGGTAGAAATGAACAATCCCACTTTTTACTTTTTTCTTTAAAAAAAAGCGACGTTTCGTTAGCTTGGTACGCCAACCTCATCAGGCTAATTTATTGAATCACAAGTAAAACAATCAAAAAGTCAAATACAAAACCAATATGAAAAAACTACCAACATTAAAACAAATAAAAATTACCTTTAGATGTTAAAAAACTTAATTTATCACATTGTCAAAGTAATAAAGACTAGATATGAAAACATATCCAGTCAGTCAAACGTTTATGTGACAAATTAAAAATAAACTGCTATATAAATCAAAATACAAACAATATATATACGAAAATTAAGGCTTTAAATTTCTCAGAATTGACCAGTAGCATCTATTCAACGTGTATAAATCTTCTTTCTTGTTAATACTAGCATAATTACTTTTAATATGAATCATTTCCGATATAACTCTCTTATTATAATTCGGTTCATAGTCCATTATTTTTGTATTATCCCAATCAAATTCATGTGCATATTTATTTTGATGTTGGTTTACAACTGAGTCTTCGTTTCTATTTTTTATATGTTCATCAATTCGTGTTTTTAATGCTCTTTTTGTTTCACCTATGTAAGAAGCTGGGCAATTTTTACATGTGAATTTATAAACTACGTTTGTTCGCTCAAATTTTCTATTTTTATCTTTACCCAACTTAATTACTGAATTCAAATTTTTTTCAATGATAGGTACAGTGACGAAGTTCCAAGTCTTTAAAATATTTGATAAGTAATTGAAATTTTGCTTAAATGGAATGGATAAAAAATATTTATTACAAATATTAGAATTCTTTTGTGTATGATTGTTATTGTTTTTACTATGTCTAATTTTATTTAAACGATTTTTTATATTTTTATTAATAAATCCAATGGGATAGTCATTATTAACTAAAATTTGCTTAATTATTTTAAGGTTATTTCTATGAAAACTTTTGTCTGACAATAATAAAGCTCTGTCTACCAAATTATATACAATATTGCGTTTTTGTTTAGTTGGATGATTTGAAAAGAAATTGATCAATCTGCCCGAAGCAGTAGTTTTTTGAAACCAGTTAGTAAGGATTCGTTTATTATCTATAATTAAAGTGATATCTAAAAAATTTATTTTGTTATTAATACTTAATTCTGAAGTAAATTGCAAATTTTGATCATAAGAGTTAAAAATGTTTAAAACTAAATCAATATGACATTTTTTAATGCACATAATTGTGTCATCAACATATCTGTAATAGAACATTGGAACACAATTATAATTATCTTTTAAATTCTTAAGACATTCCACTTCCAAATCATCCATTACAATGTCTGCGAACAAAGGTGATATCGGTGAGCCCATCGGAGTACCATAAATTTGTTTATATATGTTATTGTTAAAAGCAAAGTAAGTATTTTCAAATAAAAATTTTGAATATTCACAAATTAAGTTGAACGGAATTTTGCATATATTTAATATTGAAATTGCTCTCTTTTCTAAACTGTTCAAAACTAGATTACAAGGAATGTTACTAAACAGTGATTTTACGTCTAATGATAGTAAAACATGATCTTGATCTACACAAATATTTTCCAATTTTTTCTTCAATTCAAAACTATTATTTACTCGTGACTTAGGTGATTTTATAGCTATTTTTAATTCATCATAAATTATTTTTGCCAAAATATGAGTGGGACTATTTATTAAAGAAATAATCGGTCGAAGAGGAATATCTGGTTTATGAATCTTTGGTAATCCATAACATTTAGCTAAATTAGTATCTGTTAATGTAAGTTGATTATTGTGGTATTTGTATTTTAAAAATTCATTCATGTTTAAATATTTTAAGATTTTTGAAGTATCCGTTTGTAGTTTTTTGAGAGGGTGTTTTTTAATTTGAACATATGTTTTTTCATCTGATAAAATGTCATTCATTTTCATATTATAATCCGATAGTTTCATACAGACAGTTACGTTACCTTTATCAGCATTTGTAAAAAATACGTCTGGATTATCTTTAAGAAAAGTAGTCGTATGTTTAAGTTTGTTTGCAAAAATTCTCTGTTCAACAGAAAAGTGAATATTTTTGTTTCTAATAGTATTATTCATATTATTGGTAATTTTTTCCCTTATTTCATTTTTTACATTATTGTTAATATCTAACGTTTGTAATGTAGACTCCACATTTTTAATAACTGTAATAACATCTTGTTTTGAGAAATTAGTTTTGGCGCTATAGTTTCTTCCTAACGATACTACATCGACAACATCAGGCGGAATCTCAACATTCGTTAAATTCTTAACCCAATTGTTCTTATTTTTATTGAAAACCTTATGTTGGTTTGCCTTATAAATTAACACATCAAATTTACTTTTATGTTTATTGTTATATTTTTTCAATAAAGAAGCAAATTTTTTATCCCCTAAGTAGAAAAATTTTTCTTTTTCATGTACATTCATGTTTGATTTAAAAATTATTGACTTCAATTTTTCAAGAAAGGAGCGCAAATAATTTATATGAAAATTTATATCGCGTATCTCTAATTTTAATAATTTAAATAAAAATTGGTTTTCCCAATGAACAAAACGATCGTTACATATATTACTATAAAATATTATACTTTTGTGGTTCTTACTTAAATTAACTAAGTGTTGAGGAACGATGTCATATTTTTTGCACCTTAATAAGAAACGTTGTTTTGATATTGCTTCAGACAGTCGCATACTGGTAGCCATCCACTTCCTTAAACAATGTTTCACCTGTGATCCATACGTTTGGTAAATGTATGGATTACCAAAGATTCATAAACCAGATATTCCTCTTCGACCGATTATTTCTTTAATAAATAGTCCCACTCATATTTTGGCAAAAATAATTTATGATGAATTAAAAATAGCTATAAAATCACCTAAGTCACGAGTAAATAATAGTTTTGAATTGAAGAAAAAATTGGAAAATATTTGTGTAGATCAAGATCATGTTTTACTATCATTAGACGTAAAATCACTGTTTAGTAACATTCCTTGTAATCTAGTTTTGAACAGTTTAGAAAAGAGAGCAATTTCAATATTAAATATATGCAAAATTCCGTTCAACTTAATTTGTGAATATTCAAAATTTTTATTTGAAAATACTTACTTTGCTTTTAACAATAACATATATAAACAAATTTATGGTACTCCGATGGGCTCACCGATATCACCTTTGTTCGCAGACATTGTAATGGATGATTTGGAAGTGGAATGTCTTAAGAATTTAAAAGATAATTATAATTGTGTTCCAATGTTCTATTACAGATATGTTGATGACACAATTATGTGCATTAAAAAATGTCATATTGATTTAGTTTTAAACATTTTTAACTCTTATGATCAAAATTTGCAATTTACTTCAGAATTAAGTATTAATAACAAAATAAATTTTTTAGATATCACTTTAATTATAGATAATAAACGAATCCTTACTAACTGGTTTCAAAAAACTACTGCTTCGGGCAGATTGATCAATTTCTTTTCAAATCATCCAACTAAACAAAAACGCAATATTGTATATAATTTGGTAGACAGAGCTTTATTATTGTCAGACAAAAGTTTTCATAGAAATAACCTTAAAATAATTAAGCAAATTTTAGTTAATAATGACTATCCCATTGGATTTATTAATAAAAATATAAAAAATCGTTTAAATAAAATTAGACATAGTAAAAACAATAACAATCATACACAAAAGAATTCTAATATTTGTAATAAATATTTTTTATCCATTCCATTTAAGCAAAATTTCAATTACTTATCAAATATTTTAAAGACTTGGAACTTCGTCACTGTACCTATCATTGAAAAAAATTTGAATTCAGTAATTAAGTTGGGTAAAGATAAAAATAGAAAATTTGAGCGAACAAACGTAGTTTATAAATTCACATGTAAAAATTGCCCAGCTTCTTACATAGGTGAAACAAAAAGAGCATTAAAAACACGAATTGATGAACATATAAAAAATAGAAACGAAGACTCAGTTGTAAACCAACATCAAAATAAATATGCACATGAATTTGATTGGGATAATACAAAAATAATGGACTATGAACCGAATTATAATAAGAGAGTTATATCGGAAATGATTCATATTAAAAGTAATTATGCTAGTATTAACAAGAAAGAAGATTTATACACGTTGAATAGATGCTACTGGTCAATTCTGAGAAATTTAAAGCCTTAATTTTCGTATATATATTGTTTGTATTTTGATTTATATAGCAGTTTATTTTTAATTTGTCACATAAACGTTTGACTGACTGGATATGTTTTCATATCTAGTCTTTATTACTTTGACAATGTGATAAATTAAGTTTTTTAACATCTAAAGGTAATTTTTATTTGTTTTAATGTTGGTAGTTTTTTCATATTGGTTTTGTATTTGACTTTTTGATTGTTTTACTTGTGATTCAATAAATTAGCCTGATGAGGTTGGCGTACCAAGCTAACGAAACGTCGCTTTTTTTTTTAAAGAAAAAAGTAAAAAGTGGGATTGTTCATTTCTACCTATCTATCAATCCATTGGCCTCCTTCAGATCGAATTAATAATATTTATTACAAATTACATTAGATTAACATAATAATTATTTAAATAAATAGAAGAGCGCCATAGCTATCAATATTATTTATCGATTTGTCCAAAGTAAATGTTAATTAGTTTTGCCATTTTTATAAAAACTTTGAAATACGAAGACGGTCGGATAACTAAAAGTGGGGGGGGGGGCTTTAGCTTCCCCTTAACTGTTGTAAAAAATGTGGATTGAAATACGGCGAAAGGCACATGACTTAATAATAAACTTTTCTATGACTTGATTTGGCAAGTTGCACATTGTATTTAGATTTTTTATAGTTAACACGTGAATCATTTACAAGTAAGAATTGTGATTTTTATATGAGTTCAGTGAACTAATTAGTTTTCGCAATTGACATGTATTAAATAAAGTAAGATTAAATTTTTATAGATCTGTAAATAATAATTTATTTGTATTATAATTATTATCGGAGAAGAGTTTTCCTTGCAAATATAAATTTTCTAACAATAATTTTTTTTCTTCATGTCATATTCTCTAACTATTAAGAATTATGTGCTTCATATAAGATAATCAATATTTTTCTTTTACAAAAAAAAGTTTGCAATACTGCAGGAATATTTCATGTCTATTATGAAATCGACATTTGGTACACTGAGAGAAAGGAATATTTGTAAGAAAGAAATTGTGCATTTGTTATTAAAAATTTACATTGACTTGTAACAAAACATATATTTCTTTGATATTAACACGAAGTTCTTAACGATTAAGATTTTAGATAATTTTAGAACTGCGTTTTTGTAAAGAAATAATTGTTAACAGTTAATGAATGCAATCTTGTATATAAAACGTTACGATAATATTTAATATTAACTCAATGTGCATATTATGTACATAAATATTATTGTACAAAAGAAAATTGTACATACATAAAATTATATCAGATTAAATTAATATTATTAAGTAACGATCAAATAATGTGTATTAATAATTACATCTCAGGCATTTTAACAGTTAATACTTGACTTTTGTAATTTTGAACACAAAATAGAAACGAATGAAAGTTTAACTGTTAAGAACTGTCTCAAATAATACTTAATTGCAAAGAAATATTCATTTGCTCCTATTTAAGTCATCAGATCTTAACTGTTAAGAAACGTCAATTGACTCAAATATTCCTTTCTCTCAGTGTATAAAATTTGGTATAAAATATACACATAATATAAAATTTTACGCTACGAAATTCATGGTTTCTTTGAATGAAAGAATCGTTTTTTTTTATTATTGCATATTAAATTAAAATATCACTTTTTGAGTTGATTAAATATTCAATTCGAGAATTTCTTGACTTAATTTTATTACGATATATATAGAATTTTAATAATTAATCATATAGTTACGGAAAAGTTCATATTTCCGATATTTTAAAAATTGAGATAATCAAATTTATTCTTTGTAGAAGATCACGATAACTAAATTTTTTTTTCTTATTACCATCAATTACAGTTATTGATGAAAAATTCAAATTTCCCGCGCGCTTTTAATTATTTTTGAATTGTTATAATAATTTTTTCATACTATCGAAAATTCTGACAAATATAATACTTTTCATTTTAATGTATATTATTTATAATATCGTTATTATGACAAAATTTACAATTCTCATGCCTTTTTTAAATTTACGGATTTTTAATTGTAATAAAAAAATTATATTAATTCTTTAACGACGAGTAAAATATGTTAATTATACGTGTTTTGATTATTTCACTACATTAATTGATTATTTCGACCGTAATATCTTACGGTGTATTTTTATAGTTTAGAATAGAAGATTTTAAATCAATATTTGAATATAATTAGTTGAAAGTATGCTAAATTATGTCCATCATGAAGTCGTTGTTGTGCTTGTTTTGACAAAAACGCGTACAATCCTTTACGATCGTTTAAATATAAAAATTTAGAAAAAGCGCGGGAAATTTAAATTTATCTCTTAGCTGTACGAAATTTGACATTTATTTAATATGATTTTAAGTATCGGTAATCTCGCCGGAATTCATAAATATTGATTGGATAACGTAAATAATATAAATATTAAAATTAAAAATGATTTATCAAGAATTGAGAAATCTTACCAATAGTTGAACAAAGAAAATCGCCATAATTACAAGGTAAATTTACTTGGAATGTCCTTATATTAATAATCGATAATAATACATGGAAATGCAAGCTATTAAAAATACTTTCAAACATTGTTTCCAAAAAAAAAACTATCAATTTTACAAATTCCAATTACAATTCCAATTACAAAAAACGAAGGAACGACTAAACGTTCCATTTTTCCAACAAACCCGATGTAAAAACTTCATTCACCTCCAAATATCCCTTATTCGACTCCAAAAAAATCCTTGACCTTACGTCTTATAAACGTTAGTCATGTATGTATAAATTCCAAAACAAAAGGAAATAAAAACGTTATAATAAACTCTTGAAATACCCATTTAACATAACCTCAACAAAAACCGAAATCAACCCTCTCCGATACATAAGACAGCCACGGGAACTATTGATCGCATCTCCCTCAACGTACACCGACACACAAACACCCATCCACGCATATACAAGCCACTTAGCTGTCGGCGATTTAGGTATATGCAAATCGTTCGAGACGTAGAGACTGTCCATTCGGTGAACACAGACTGAAGGAGTCCCATTGGGACAACCCCCAAAATTTACGATCTTCCATATATATATAAATACATGAGTGCATTACCCGTTTTCCGATGGAAATTCGATTATGTTTGAAAAAAAAAAACAAAAACAAACCAAAACAAAAGATAGAGAGAATGCAATAGTGCAACAGTCCCCCTCCCTCCATCCCCACTCATCAGCTAAGTGCACCGAAGATAACCTTTCTATGTGCAACGGGCGATTTGTTTTACCGATTGAATGGGTAGGGGGAATTTTCGTATACGAACGGTACGTCCTTTGAATCTCGAATGAGAATCGCCTATTATCATACTCTGACAGAGATTTGAAATCGGTGAACGTGCACAATCTTTGATTGATTGTTCGGCAGGGTGGGGCGAGGGGAGGGGGTAGTGTGCTATATCTTTTTTCTTTTTTTGTGTACTACTGTGGTTGGTTTTAAGCAATATTGTGATCGTTAATTTGAGTATCAATAAGTTTTTTTATTGGTTGTTCCGTTTTCAGTGAGACTTTAATAGAACTTATTGTAGGTAGGTTGATAATGTGGCCCGAATTCGGTACCGGAAGATTGTTGATATTGTCTTGATTTGTTGACGTTGGTTAGTATGTGGATTTATCTGGATCTTCCGGTAAGAAAATCAGGACCTGGTAGTAAAAATTGAATCGTATAAGTGTATTTCAATTTAAAGGAACCTAATTACTTGAATCTTCAATTAATTACGGTAAATACGGTAAACCTGACGAATCTCCAGTAGTAAGAAAATCAGTAACCAAAATAGAATTAAATGCTGAATTGACGCAATTTTGCTCACATTCTAATTCCCTGATTACATATTTCGGTAAGTAAATCAGGACCTGTTAAAGGTACAGTTATTAAATTACATAAACACTAATAACATTTGAATCTAAAATATATTTCAATTTAATAGAGCCTAAAATTATAGTGTTAATTACCACCTGTATATACCTGTATTAAAAAGTTCCTATAAGATATTACGTGAGATCTCATGTGAAAATTCATGCGAAAATCTCATCTGACTTTTCAATCTGAATGCTGCTTAAACGTCCCAAATAATAAGAAATCGAGTATAAGAAGTCACTTTTTCAATGATAACACCCCGTAGATAAGCTCAGAAATCATGGTTTTAAAATGTTTAAGACATATTTTTTAGAAATATTTCGATCATTAAACTCAGAAATTAATTTCTTATACTTTGGGAAGTTTATGCAGCGTTCCGATTGAAAAGTCAGCTGAGATTTTGGTATGAGATCTCACGTGAAAATTCATGCGAAAATCTCATCTGACTTTTCAATCTGAATGCTGCTTAAACGTCCCAAATAATAAGAAATCGAGTATAAGAAGTCACTTTTTCAATGATAACACCCCGTAGATAAGCTCAGAAATCATGGTTTTAAAATGTTTAAGACATATTTTTTAGAAATATTTCGATCATTAAAAATTTCTTACGTGAGTTCTCATGTGAATTAGTGAGCTCTCACGTGAGATGCCACGTGAAAAATTTATAATAATAGGAAAATATGCTTTAAACGCTTTAAAACCTTGATTTTTGAGCCTGTCTGAGGGGTGTTATCACTTAAAAAGTGACTCCCTATACTCAGAAATTAATTTCTTATACTTTGGGAAGTTTATGCAGCGTTCCGATTGAAAAGTCAGCTGAGATTTTGGTATGAGATCTCACGTGAGATTTTGTAATAGGGACTCAATCCGGTAAACCTAACAATCGTAAAAAACTTAATATTGAAATAACTAAACGTATCCAAACGATAATTATTCACTTTAATTATCTCCAAACCCGCCTGTATCAACAAATCCAAAATGCCATATAATGAATTATATCGTGAAAAAATCTTCATCCTATACCGTACCATTCGAAAAACTTAAAAGATTCATATTAAATAAAATAAAGAACACCCACACTTTTATTCCCATTACAAAATGTAACCCTATTCTATCAGAACATGAGAAAAACTAGGCAAAAAAGGGTAGATACACAAATACATTACACATATTCATGGGAATGGAAAAGCCCAGAATTATCAATCACGCAATGTCCGCACTCTATAATTGCATTTATATACTACTACGAAAAGAAAAAGTACAGGTTAGAGTGTACACAGTGACATCGAAAACCGATCGTTAACTTATGTATTATGGCCACGTGGCGTTAGAGGTTAGGTTACGTTAACCCGGTCATTATACGTGTACGCGAGAAATACCATTTATAGTTTTCGTCGAACGTGAAATTTTGCGTGTCGCGTTTGGAAGAGGGGGTGTATGTATGTCGTTGCGGTAAGTCTGGTGGGCGTATTGTGAAGCCTCGTGGTGTGTGATTCTTTCCCTTTCGTTTTGGCGAGTGCGAGATTCGATCGTTCGATCAGCTTGTTGATCGTCGGTTTTTACAGGAATTCGGAAAATGTGGGAAACGGATGGAAATTAACGCAACAGTGCGGAGTTTAATGTTTATAGGGTATATTTTTGTTATAGAAATCGTGTGGGGTTTTCGTAGGTTATGTTTGACAGGGTTTTCGATGATAATTGAACGATATATTTAGAGTGAATGCTCAGTTTTTTAACGAAGAAGATATTTTCTAGATGTATTAAACAAGATGTTTAAAATATAAATAAATAAATAAAAATATAATAATCTTTATAAAATACACTTCAATTCATCTATATAATTGTGTTATAGAGGAAACCCGGACAAGATGAACGTACAACTGTACCGATATCGAATCACACTTTATAAATTATTTATATTTTCTCTAATGATTTATATTTTAAAATCTCTCTAATAAATTAAATAACATTAATTTACATAATTAACAATTACAACTAATTAGAGGAAAATTTAAAACGTACTATGGAAGCCGTTTAAAAGATAAAAATAAAAATAATTCACGAATATTTATTTATTTACTTATATACACTACCGCTCAAAAGTTTGGGTTCACCTAAATAAAAATTGACCCAACTTCAAAGCGTCATAACTTTGGTGCAAATAATGCTACAAAAACCTGCTACATACCGTTCAAAAGGTAATTTAAAAAGCTTTAAAATGACTTGGTGCAAAAATCTAATTTTTAATTTTTTACTTGCGCAAAAAACCAAAGTTTAAAACTGAAAAACTAAAAAAAACAGGTCTCTCTATAAATGCCTGCATTTTCCAGGAAAAAGTGCATTTTTAAATGTTATACAATGTAAATTAAAGCATTTTTTAAGAGCTTTCGAATGCTTTTTATAAATTTATCCTAGCATCATTTTTAAGGAAGTTACGACAGTTTTTATGCACACAAGCGTTTTTATTACTTTTTTTTAAATATTGGAAAATACCAAATAAACAAATTATAGGTTTTTATATAAAAATTAAGCACACACGTTTTAAGTGCATAACACATTTAGAGATGTCAATAGTCGAGATGGTTATATTAATGATATTAAAATTTAAATGTATGTATATATATAAATATAATTAATTTGCCTATTTAAACTTACTTACATTTTGTTATTTTTATCTGAATATCTGTATATAGTTACCTAATATATGAATAAAAAACACTACAAATATCTTCATTTAAAAATATATTAAAAATTTGAAAACTTTTTTATCATTTAGAAACACATTATTTGTTTCTTTGGAGTGATCCGATAATATTTAAAACCGCTATGATATTAAAAAAAGTAATAAAAACGCTTGTGTGCATAAAAACTGTCGTAACTTCCTTAAAAATGATGCTAGGATAAATTTATAAAAAGCATTCGAAAGCTCTTAAAAAACGCTTTAATTTACATTGTATAACATTTAAAAATAGACCTTTTCCTGGAAAATGCAGGCATTTATAGAGAGACCTGTTTTTTTTAGTTTTTCAGTTTTAAACTTTGGTATTTTACACAAATAAAAAATTAAAAAATAGACTTTTGTACCAGGTTGTTTTAAAGCTTTTTAAATTACCTTTCGAACGGTATGTAACAGGTTTTTGTACCATTATTTGCACCAAAGTTATGAAGCTTTGAAGTTGGGTCAATTTTTATTTAGGTGAACCCAAACTTTTGAGCGGTAGTGTACTTCTCCAACTTTAAAAATTAAATTTTACATTTTACATTTATTGTTTATTTACGTTTTTGTCATTTTGTTTTAACGGGGTGCCATAGTCAATATTTATCCTTCCTACCTTACCGGCAATCGCGATTATTAGTAATAAATTTGTAAATAAAACAGTATGTGAAAAAATAAGAGAAGAGGCGCCTTCGTTTATTAATAATCTAACTGTGCGCCGAAATTCAGATTAAAATTATATTGCGTTTTTGAGAAAAGTCTTACCAAAAATGTGAACCTAATCTCAACGAGGTGAACATATTTGATATTTTTGGTAATACTTTTCTCGAAAACGCAATTATCTTTTAATCTAAAATTCAGCACACAGTTAGATTGTCAATAAACGAAGGCGCCCCTTCTCTTATTTTTTCACATACTGTTCTACTTTTTTATTAATTAATCATCAAAAATTGAGTATGGAACCCCCTTAATAATCAAATGAAAGGTGCCTCTATTTAGTAATTGGCAATAAAAATATAGAATATTTGTTACTTCGTCGATTTTAATTTTATAGAGTTTTCATTTTTCCCAGTGATTTATTAGTAGCCGAAAATTTAATTAATTTTTGTTTATTTTTTTCACTTACTAAAATAATAATTTTAGAGATAAAAAAGCACATAAGAATATTTGTTATTATGTCTAATTTATAATAAAAATTTAATAATAAACTTTTATTTTTAATATGTTTTTTTATTTTCCCTTAAATTTGGGGTTATTTTCCCTTAAACTCACCGAGTGTCGCCTATTATATCATTAACGAGATCCTAACAAATAATTGAACTATATAAGATTACTTGGAAAATAAAGAAAATAACCAATTTTCGACTGTAAATGTTTAAAACAAAATCTTATAAAATTCCAGAATTTTCATTGCTTGTCATATCACAACCATCACAACAAGGAACAATAGGCAAATATTTCTAAGGTTAGGCTGTCACACCGCACTATTTGAGAAAATAACTAAATTATAAACACACACATATGGGGTATTCCACGTGAAGTGGTCCGATCAAAATTTTAAAATGCACCAAATTTTGGGTACACTTTGCAAATGTTTTTCAGAATACAGAAAAAAATTTTTAGGTACTGGAATCTATTTGCTCAAAAGTTATTCTAACCTCAAAAAGTGAATTTTTCCATATTTTTTTCAACACCAGCTGGGTTTACCGCTATATAACTCAAAATCTATCAACTTTTACTATAGAACATTATATGTAACATTCGTTGCTAATTATATCTAGAATCTATTCTTCTGGGTTAGAATTTCTAATCTCAAGGTTAATGTTACATAAACTACATGTCAATATTCAAGTTGAAAAAAGTGCAAGTGCGCCACCTTTGATTTTTTCATCCAAAAGTATAAAAGAAAGCTTGGAGCAATACCTTTCAAATGGTCTGTAGCATTTTTATGGCCTCCAATTCTGTAAAAAGTTATGACAATTTAAAGAAAGACAAAAAATTCATAAAAATTAACATGGTAATTCCCATTTAAATTTTTAAAAAAATTTCACGTTTCTTTAAATTGTCATAACTTTTTACAGAATTGGAGGCCATAAAAGTGCTACAGACCATTTGAAAGGTATTGCTCCAAGCTTTCTTTTAGACTTTTGGATGAAAAAATCAAAGGTGGCGCACTTGCACTTTTTTCAACTTGAATATTGACATGTAGTTTATGTAACATTGACCTTGAGATTAGAAATTCTAACCCAGAAGAATAGATTCTAGATATAATTAGCAACGAATGTTACATATAATGTTCTATAGTAAAAGTTGATAGATTTTGAGTTATATAGCGGTAAACCCAGCTGGTGTTGAAAAAAATATGGAAAAATTCACTTTTTGAGGTTAGAATAACTTTTGAGCAAATAGATTCCAGTACCTAAAAATTTTTTTCTGTATTCTGAAAAACATTTGCAAAGTGTACCCAAAATTTGGTGCATTTTAAAATTTTGATCGGACCACTTCACGTGGAATACTCCATATATAATAACACGTGATTTCGAGGAAGCAAAGATTCACAACATCCTAAAATATAATCTCAAGAATTGCCAGTCCACAATTCTTCAATCCAAAAACAAATATCAAATACTACCGCATACTCATTATACAAAATAAAAAAAAAAAGCAGAACATTTATCTTAACGTAAAAAAAATCTCAAAAGGAAATATTTCACATCGAAATTCTGTAATAAAAGAAAAAAAATCTAAAACAGACGCCTGTTGTATATCTGTTAATCCTCTCTCAGCTCTTCCAGTATTTCAATAGGTCAAGTTGAATAAAAAATTCTCGACACAAGCGCATCGGAATTATTTCAACCTCTTTTCTCCGTCGCTCATTTCATCGATTGCACCATCATTTTTCAGAAATTGCTGCAGATGAGTTATAATGTCAAATTAACATCATCGTATATCACTTATATCGATTTTTTTCGTGTACAGATCGATATAATGATTTTTGAACGATCATATACCGATTTTCACACACACACACACACACACACACACACACATATATATATATATATATATATATACATACATACATATATATATGAAATAACAGTCCACTTCCGGTTTTACGGTTTTATCGATCATCGTCACGCCTCTTTGCTATAAGTTGGCTTAAATGGATGAACACCGATAATCGCCTGCCTACGGCAGTAGATATGACGATTTTTCTCATCGATTTCCTTTCTTCTCTCTCTCTCTCTCTCTCTTCTTTTTTGGCAATAAGTATTTTTGTATTGAAAATTGAATTTGTAGATGCTTGAAAGAGTATTTTGTGTCGAGGTTAGAATTGATATAGTTTTATATTTTATCTTCTTATATCCATAATAGAAAATTAATAGAATTATTTCTTTATGTGTATCATATAATGCGATTAATTAAAATTCAAGATTTGTTGAAATTATACATTCTACTCAATAAAAAAATGTTATTGTTATAGAAGAAAGTTAAAATCGATAGAAAATTATTTTACGAAAATATGTTTCCGTTATATTATCGTACTATATACTGCAACTTTCTATGTTTACTAGATTAGAGGTTAAAATTAAAATTTAATCCGTCCTTTTCATCTGTATAAAATTTTTTTTTTTTAATATAGTGATTTAAATTTAATGAAGTAGTTATCTAACCAACTTTACTATATTAATCCAAATTTTATCATGAGAGGTTAGAATTTAAATCGGTTTATTTTAGTCTTTAATGTAAAAAAAAATGTTATATTGTTAGAAAACTTAACTTCATATATACACAATAAATGAAAAAATATCTATAGTTTCATTACTTCATTTTATTGTAAAATCCTTAAATTTATTATTAACGGTTAAAATTAAAATTTTTTTCTTATTTATAAAAAATGTATAATTACAAACTCAAGTAAAATCCAATAAATCTGTTATTTAATAAATTAATTTTTATTTTCATTCAATAATATACAAAATTTAAGATTATAGGTTTGAATTGTAATTTAAATTTTTAATATAATTTGACACTCTCTACAAGATTAAAAATGCTATTTTTTTATAGATTATAAAAACCTTAGCATACGATTTTAAAAAATTTTATTTCATGCAATCGTTTATATACCTATACTGATCGTTAAATTTCCGATAAAACCTTAATCAAATACATTTTTTATCTCTAATGAAATATAACGCATTGGTAACAACGTAAATAGCGATGATTAAAATTAATAATCTCTGTATTCAAACACGACAGGTCAGTTCGACATTTCTCACGGTTAATTGCGATTCTCGCGTACACATTTTTCAAGCGCAATCGAGTTACGTCTCCAATATCGATGAGAAAGGTGTAAATTAATATATCGCGATTAAAGAACTTTACACAGTGATGAAATTGCGTATGCGTCGAATGCGCACAAAGATAAGGATTCCCACGCGAATCGGGTTGATGAACTGTGAGAATATTCTGGTTGTCAAATAGAGAAAATATTATAATTCATGTATATAGAAAGAAGTGGTACAGAAATTTGTATTTGTGGTCAGTATTTGCCGCCGGTGTACTATGTGATTTGATAGTAGGAAATTTTATGATTTTTTTTTTGGTTTTTTTATAGTTAAAAATGTGAAAAATTTTCTCATTGATATCCACAGATGTGCAAAGGCGAGATTTTCGTTTATTGATCACGTTGAGTAAAAAATTAGAAGTTTCTTTGTGTTCCCTAGAAATTGTCCAAATTTCTACTGTTTGGAAAAAAATATACGTTGTTATTACCCGCAGAATTCATCACTGACATCCACACACATGGAGATATCCGTATCGATTATTTTTTTTATTTTGGATAAAAATTTTGACGTTTCTTTTTTTTCACTAAAAATTGTCTAAATTTTTACATATTTATTTGCACCCTGCAGATTTCTTACTGACATCCACAGATATGGAGACCGGATGCGATTGGTTTAATAACAACACCAAATTATCATTTGTTTAATAACAACAAAATCTAATCATTTTAGTTAAATCTTTTCATTTTTTTGTTAATTTTTGATAAAATTTCTACTAGGGAATAAAAGACGTTATTATCATCCGACGGATAACTCACTAACATTCACAAATGTGGAGATCTGAATTAATGCTTGCTTTTTAATTGATCATGTTCATTGAAACTTGCTACGTTTTTTTTCACCAAAATGTCCAAATCTCTATTACACGAGACAATTCGCATTATTATCACCCAGCGTACATGACTCACTGTCCTCCACACATGTGGAGAACCCAGAGCGATTTATTTTGCAAAAAGGCTATCTCCATCATCTTTTTCCAACTGGAGGATCCCAATTTCTTCGGCTAATGAAATTTGATGTCCAACGACTTTTATGTACATATATATATATAAATCGGTTCAAGTGAGCAAAACTCGAAGGGTCAAGAAAAATGGCCGTTGCGAAGGATGTAATCGGTTACTCTCCGAGGGGATGATGCAGTAAGTTACGTTTTTCTTTTTCTTTTCCTTTTTGATGGCCTTATTTCGATGATTCGACGAGACAACGTTCCGGATTTCTAGGAGTGGCCTTTAGATGTTCTTTTGTCTCGTCTGTGAAGTCGATGAGAGGTCATATTGTCATATTGTTTGCGTATACGTAATGGTTGATAAGTAACGGTTTTGATCGATTTTTATACAGTTTATCTTCTTAGTGAATCTCGACAAGAAATTATTTTCCATTAAAAATATTGAGGTTAGCATTTTGAAATTTGCATTCGTGGGAGTCAAATAAGGGTAACCGGATTTGATCGGCAGATCCGGATTTGATATTTAATTAAATTGAAATATTGTTATAGAGATTCAAGATTTAGTAGTATTTAGAATTTTGTTAATGTTACTCGTAACCTCCATCATTTTTTTTTAAATTAGGAGTTTCCATGTTATATATTTGTACCAGTATAATATTTATAATTTTGTATATTATACATTATGTAAATGATAATTATTATAATCTCATTTGTATAATCGTTCCGAAAGAATAAGCATAATTATGTTAATTCATTAGTTTTTAAAAAGTTACGAATGCAGGTAGATCAGGATCGGAACAACATTTTTGGGATCTAGACCGGATCCAGACCATATTATAATTGTAGGTTGACTGTTAATAATGCTGACTTGACGTAAATACGTCATTTACTGAAAGATATACGTTACTTTTGTTTCAATGTAATCACACAAGAGGCTAAACATATTTATCAAAGCTGGACCTGACAAATATCATTAGGTACTTGATCCGGGCCATATTTTTATCGTATTTTCGTCTATTCGCATACATACATACATACACGGAAAAAAAACTTAAGTAAAAATTACTTAACACCTAAGTAAAATTTACTGAAGTGCTCTCTTGTGTAAAAATTACTGAACTATACTTCGGTAAAATTTACTGAAGCACCGAATAATATTTTGAACTTACATTTAAATATATCGATAAGAAATTTATTTCAAATTCATTCAAATTTAACATACTAATAGAAAAATAATTAATAACGCTATACGCTTTTACATTCCCGGCACGATCGTTAAATGTTTTAATTATAAAGGACTATAATATTTAGAAGTTACTGTAAAAATAAATTTTAGCCAAATCGGTAGAAATCGACTGAATTTTTTGATTTACTTGTTTACGTATATAGTACATACATACAAGCATAGATACATTTTCAAAAACGTTTAAAATTTTCTTAATAGCTTTTTCTATTAATTATTCTGCTCTTGTCATGATTAAACTTATATTCATTTACGTTTATTTTGTTCGTGCATTTTTACACTTTTTATGAAAAAATGATACATTTTAATTTATAACGAAAAAACAAGGTTTTTTTTGGTAGATGTTAATGATTTTTGTCATTTTCATGTACGTATCTTTAAAAGTATTGTTCAAATCAGAAAGTATTGCAAGTATTAAGCATTTGAATTAAAGAATTTTATAATTTTATAACGAACAATTCATAATGTACGTAAGAATAGTATTTTTGGAGATAGTGTGCATAAACCAATTTTACGAAAAATAGGACCACAAACTTCTAAAATTATAACAAATATACCTTGTAAATTTCAACTCAATCGATTAAAAATTAGCAGAGTTATTTTGATTACAGGATTTTATACATATACGCACATCCATACATACATTTTAGGGAGAGGTTTTGAGTTCTAAGTTGTATAAATTTTATTTTTACGTGAAAATATATACTTTTTTAAAATATATCACATATTAGCCTTTTTAACATAAAATTATTCTATCAACGTACGTAATTTGCCTTAATTGATCAACAATTGGGTATGTGAGGTATTTTGCAATCATGAAAATATAAGGCACTTCCGTGTAACGATCGTGCCTAAAAATCACTTTTGACTAAGAGTGGTTTATTCACTCTTCAAAGAGTGAAAAAACATATAAAGAAAAATTTAGTTTGTAGCGGCTTGCAGGGTCACATTTTTCTATTTATTTTCTAATTTTAATTTTTAAATATATAATTAAAATAATTTTTTATTTTGGTAGTTTCCACGTACACCTTTTTACAGGTTTTTACGTATCCCCTACACCTTTATTCCATTTCATTCCATTTCCAATTTACCCCCTCTTTACCCCACCTTCTCGCATTCGCCCGGGGTTATGCCCGTGGAGAGAGGGAAAACCTGTGGCCAAACCCGTTGGGATAAATGCCATTTAGGAAAACCTCCTCCGAGAAGGGCGGTGTATTCGAGAACAATTCTGTTTGGGTGGCAAGGTCACATTGCGTAGACTTTAACACCGAAACCGAATGCCTCACACCTCCCGCTCACGTTGTGGAATGTGAAAAAACACCTAACCGATCATTTAAGCTAAGCCCGAGAACGGTCACCCATCCAAGTGACAACCGCGCTCGGTGCTGCTTAACTTTCATGACCGGCCGAGGTGCGTTTCCGCCACTCCGCCACCGTGTCGGTTATTTTTAAATATATATTTTCTGGAATTAAATAGAATACATTAAATAATGAAAAAAATCTGCACCGGACGTCGGGATCCGAACGTGGGACCCTCCGCTCCAAAGTCGGGAATCTTACCGCTTGCATTTTATTGCATTATTTCGTTATTAATACCCATAAACGAATGAATCAGTCGATTTGTAAGTAAAGTAAGCACATTTCTGTCGATTCAGATTTGTCAAATACGTTAATTAGTTGTATAAAAGTATAGTAATAAGCAACCTAACCTATAATTGAGAATCAGGTATCACCTCGAAAGATTACATAGAGTTAACTATACTGTAAAATAATTTTAGGTAGAATATTATAACCGTTTATTGAAAGTCATATATTAATAATTGGTGCAACTGTGTATAAGTAATTTATTAGAATATTTCACTATTGAAAGTGACATAATGAAAAATGGAGAAGTTTCGCTCTTTTACTTCGAGTCATTTAAATCACTCTTTGCTTACGAGTCACAAAATTGACTCTTTTATGAGTTATTTGCTAAGAAAATTAATCTAATACGAGTGATTGCACTAGTCATTCTATTGAAAAGTAAAAAAAATCACTCTTCAGAATTTAGAGAGTTGATTAATAAATGGGGAATTATTAACGTTTGTTAACAATGAAAACACATGTATGATAAAATAAATACATAAATCCGGTCCTGATCAGACCCTGATCAACTTATCTTAAAATCTATTCGCATCTTCCCAAATAAAATACATCGCATTCCATTGTAAAAAACAGTATTTACTCGACGCATACATCAAACACTTCCGTATCAAATCCGGTGGTGATCAACGATCTTCCGGTACCGGATCAGGGCCACATTATTACCGTAATAAAATTTTCCACATAAATAATTTACTTAATCCTTATACTCTCCTATAAATCTCTCCACGATCGTTTCCTTTATATTTCCACGCACACAAAGTACATACACCCGAAAAAAGTACCATCGTTATACGGTATATAGAAATATATACGAACCTATACGTATACGTAGAAAGAGAAAAAGGCGCGTCGGAAGAATTTCCTCGAAGGAAAAGGAAAAGGAAAAAAAAACGGAAAGTCAAACTCAACAGTTTCATACCCAGAAGCAAGCTTTCACGATCTTTCTCCTTTCAAGTCGTCAAAGTTAGTTTGAAACGCGGCTTATACATACATATATATATATATACGTACATGCGAAGGAGGAGGCACTTTCGACGTTCCGGTGCAGACGCTGGAGAGCTTTAAAGCACGGTTTATCGACTAATTTCGTTGGTCCAAGAGATTTTACGCTCGTTCTTCTCCACCCCCTACGTATCCCTCGGGTCACTTGGCAACCATCATATATGTGTGTGTGTGTGTGTGTGTGTGTGTGTGTGTGTGTGCGTGTGTGCGCGCGTGTGGGTATAAAGTGCATTTCATATAAATAAACGATAAAAAATTTTTGTTTCTCCGTGTATATATACTGAGAAAGAAAAAAAGCTCATGTGTATATATAAATGAGCCTGCATACATTCTATTACCCAATGGCGCGAGTCGTTTCAATTTCAATCGGGGGAGTCGATCGAAGGAATCCGAAGGAAGGAAATTTCGTCTCTCCTGTTTTACTGCGAGCTTTTCCGAAATGAACCGTCGACCGGCGACGGTTATCTACACACTCAGACGTTATACGTGTATAGGTGTACGTTCGTACTGTTTAAGTATTATGTGCGTGTGTGTGTATAAACTTTTTCTTAGGTTATGTACAGCGCAGAGGAGATTTTATTCATCGGCGTTTTACGTCTCTCCGATCATCGGAATCGCCGATTCCGAATATTCTTTCTTTTGAGATTTTTATGGTGAAAGCTCCTTCTATTCCATTCTATTCTATGTATATGCGATGCGATCGAGAAATGCTATACTCGTGTTTCTAATATATATATATCTATATATGCGCGATATTTTCGTAATAAACGTCATTTTTGTTGACCATTTTATATTTCGAGTCATTTGTTTTTTTTTTCTTTTTGTTATTTACAGTTAAGTGCATTTCGTTTTGTTTCATGAAATGATAGCGTTTTCTTTTCGTATGTTTGTATCGATTTTCGGACGCCATTTTTAACGTTTTATGGTAAACATATTGTAATTCTGAATTTGGAATCGAAATGTGCGGGAAGATTTACGTAGGAGACATTTTGCTTTTATTTGACGATTATCGAAACGGCAGTTAAGTGTGAGGTTAGAAACAAAGTTACGATGTTGTGAATATAACGTTACGGGGAACAATAATATTTAAGCTATGAATACGTTAAGAAAAACGTCTTGGAAAAGGTTTTAATGAATTTCGATTTGTTATATCATTTAATTTAATTAAACAAGGAATAAACATGTTATTTTAATGAAATAACGTAACGTTAATAACGTAACGTTACGCATACAACGCTATGAATAATAATTTTTTATATAATCGATAATCGACATATCAAGAAAAAAAATTTTTTTTTTAAATTATTGAATTTTGATTGATTATCATATTTTATTGGGGTAAAAAGAATTAAATATATTATTTTAATTAAGTTATGTTACGTTTGTAAAATTTATGATTTTGATGGGAGAATAACTGTTGTAAATTCATGTTTCTTTCTATATCTAGTTTATTCTTACTCATTATGATTCATAGAATTTAATGAAATATTTCGCTCGCAAGGCTAATCTATTAATTATATTTATGGTATAAATTAATGTTACGTGACTCCCAATCGGATACATTTTATAATATTTATAAGGAAGAACTAAGAGTTCCGTTACTCACACTTTTTCGCTAGGCACGCCCAAATTGCCTCTTCACTCGCGACCTTATGCCTATATGTATCAGTTAGGTCTGGATCCCGGATGATATTTGGGACGTCTCCTATCGTTTACCGTGGCTCTCCATTAGAGTGTGTGGTTTAGATACCAGTTGATGGGACCCTTGGCTGTGGGGAATCGACAAACTCTAGCTACAGTCGGGAGGAGAGTGACTCTTCTCCTGGTATCGGGTCTCCTTTTTGCCGCTTGCTCCTACTTTCATTGCCGATATATTCGCAAATTTCCACGAATTCGGGCTACGCGTACATGTTTATATTCTCTTATTCGCATCTTACACGTTACGCATACAACGTTACAACTGTCTCATTGATGTTATGTGTTGTTAGAAAAAATTTAATGACTTCTGTTTTTTTAATCCTACTTTATTGACGTGAAAATTAAATTTATTCATAAGTAAACGATGTTACGTTACGAATATAACGTTACGCATAACAGTATTTTTAAATAATCAATACATCAACAAAAGAAATCTTAGAAAAGAAACTAATGAATTTTGATTTAACTGTCATATTTTATTAGCGTAAATAATATTAAAAAAATATTAATTTTTATTAAACACCATTACTTTACGAACATATATTCGTTATGCTTAATAATAATCTTATAAAATAATTGATACGGCAAGAAAAAAATCTTAGAGAAGTAATCGAATTTATTGCTTCTTATAAAAGAACACAAGTAATCATCGCTTAATTCTAGAATCAATAAATTACTAGACGATCATAAGTTCGTGTTACGTAACGCGTGACATGCCATTACGAAGTGCATATGAGGCAACGCATGTGCTATAGAAATATCTTCCATTTTTCTTTCTCTCGATACGCAGCGTCTGTTTCGTGTCTCTTTTATTTATCCTTTTTTTTCTCCGATCGTAATAATACATGTACCGATTATTATTATTTGCGTAGTAACGGCAGTAGGTCACGAACACTTGACCCGCTAAGCGTTATTACTTAACGAATTGCGCAACCGTAATATTCTACACGCGTGTAAAATGCACAATTTTTTCCTATCGCGAAAATTAACGTTATCTAAAGTGCTTTGTTTAAAAGAAAAACTATCTGTCACACTAAATATCCGTAACGAAAAATACTCATAAACGGCTGATTCACTTAAAAATAATTGCAAAGAGAGTAGAAGAAAAAATACTTATCGGCATTTTTTTGATTTGTTGTTCTTAACCTCTCTGTTTTGACGTTCAGATCAATTTAAGACAAATCCATTAATCCATTAAGGCTTTTGTGTAAGAGATAGGCCTATTATACATTACCAGTGCAAAGTGCGACGCCGCGACGATGCCCAGCTGTTCGAGTCCAATTAACTCTCGTTTGATAAACTTAACAATACCACCATTATTACTGAACAACGTCGGCTACTGTGTGCACGCGCGCGTACACACGCGAGACCGACTTTATACTCTTGCAACATTTTGACGTTTCCATTATTCAACCCCTCGGTCGTATATACCACCGAGGTGTAAGAAATTAATGTTCGTGTATGATACACTATTTTAAACTTCGTGTTACCACGTAACGCGAATTCGAAATTCGTAACGGTAAGATTCCAATAATTTTTGCTGACTTTTTTCTTTTTTTTTTTTAAATAAGTTATTATTTAGTAAAATCATATCTGCTCCAACAAAAGGTACCTTATATGCCGATGAAGTAACTCTCCTACTTACAGGCAAAAACATAGAAACATCAAGAGGCCTGCGATGGCTCGGTCGGTTCGGGTGTCGGGCTCGTAATCTGGAGGTTCCAGGTTCGATCCCGGCCCTGGCCGATTGATACATGCACCACTGGGGAATGTATTTTCAACAAGTGCTTTCTTAACAAAGACATCGTGTGACCTCCGTCGCTAATTAACACCGATTTGGGAGCATAAAAAGAGCGACGTTAAAATAATAATAATAAAAAAAGAAACATCAAGAGAAATGATTCAACAAACACTAAACGATCTTCAAAACTTGGTAAACAAAAGTAGTTTTAAATTTTCAAAAAATAAAGCAACTGTAACCATTTTTTCGAAACAAAATCACTATTCGATATTAATTTATTCTTAGATAATCACAAACTATAGAAATAACACAAGAAACAAAAATACATGGATTAATCCTCGATAATCAACTTACGTAGAAACCACACATAAACTCAGTTAAAGTCGAATGCCAACAAAAATTAAGTATGATAAAAATACTAGGATCTAAAAACTAGGGAGCAGATCGAAAAGTTTTATCAAAAACCTATACCAAGCACTAATTCTATATAAAATAAACTATGGAAGCATTATGTACAGTTCTGTTAAATCACGAACATTAGACACACTAAACGCTATATCGACAACACCGGAGCAAGACTAACGATAGAAGCTTTCCGTACCAGTCCTATACAAAATATACTAGCAGAAGCAAACTTCCGACCAATTGAACTTAGAAGAAAAATGCTATGTCTAAACTATGCCTTCTCTTTAGCATGCAATCCAACAAACGAGGTACGTCAAATAATTTTTTGAGAAACAAAGCATGACAAATACGAGAAAAATAATTCATATCCACAGCCACTAAATATATGGATACACAAATATCTTCAAGAAACAGGAGATAATATACGTACGTATAAGTATCCAGAAAATAATAATTAATAATAATAATACTTAATAATTAATAATAATACTTAATACCTCCATTGGCTCTGACTCGTCCAAAAGTTATCAAGATTGGCATACAAAAAAACGGAATAAACAAAACCGTCATTAAAAATAGTTTTCCAGACCACGCAAACATGTACCCAGACTACACTCATATATACACAGATGCCGCCAAAATTCAAGAAAACAGGATGAACTCATACAGCGTACTACAAGCTATTCAAAACCACGATATAATGAAAACTGTATAGTATATAAAAAATAGAAATGAAATATAATGAAACCAGTTGGGTCCCAGCACACGTAGGTATCACCGACAACGAAAAAATCGACAAACTAGCAATAAAGGCACCTTATCTAATAATATAACCGAATTATACGAAAGAACAAACCGTAAACAATGGAAAAAAATATGTAAAAATGCGATTTATAATCTATGGGACATTAGATGACAAAACTATACCATCACCAGACCAAACTTAAACTGCACGAAAAATATATACGAAACAAACCTAGCTAAAGAGTTTGATATAGAAAAAATCAAGTTGTCATAAACATATTAAGGTTCGGACACACTAACATAAGTCACCTTCACTATATCAGTAAGAAAGAACAAGAAAATTGTAAGGAATGCAACTCCAAAATCACCATAAATCATATTCTCAAAGACTTTAAATTATACACAGAGTATCGAAGAAAACACCTTCTATCTACAAATTTATTATATGATTGTGTTAAAAAATTTTCTGAATGTAAAAAAGCAATAAAATTCCTAAAAGATATAAATTTGTACAACCTCATATAAACATAGACTTCCAAACGAATTGTATAAATATATAACATAATATGACACTGTAAAATTTCTTATCTTCTAATAAAACTGTATATGCAGTGGCTAATGACCATACTAGGTTGAAGTGACTTTAAATAAATAAATAATAGAAAAAAGTTATTGTTTATTTCTGTTATCTTAAAATTTAGAGAATTTAGTTTTTTACACGCTGTTTAAATTAGCAAATTTGTAATTCGTATAACAGTTTGATGCAACGTTCTTGTTACTTAAAGTTAAATGCGTTTCGATTAATTTCTTAAAATTAGGTTAACATCGTTTCTTAAAATTTACTACTTTCTTATTCTTAAAATTTTCGCAGAAATTACTTTTCATATCTGCTCCTTCGAAAATTGTTATCGTAATGCGTTTATCTAATACATAATGGTTGATTCAACATTATTTTTATTTTAATATTTCAAGATAATTTTCTTGCTTCGATATAATTTTGTTTTCTTTTTAAATCTTAAGAAATTAATTTTCGTCCGCTTTTTAAAATTCTATGTGTGAAGTTGCCCGCGTAAAAATATAAACTATTGCCACTATATTGCCGAGAAATGGGCAATAGCTATTGCAAACATATTGCCAATATGTTGCCGTAACAATTGGCAATGTATTGCCAATATATCTCCAAACGTACAACCGCCCATATTTTTGCCAAATATTGGCAATAGTTACTATCTTACCTTTTGTAAACTATTACCAATATGTTGGCCATAGTAGATAAATTAAAAAAAAAAATTAAAAAAAAATATTAGCCAGCCGCGGGATTTGAACCTTCAATCTTTAGATCCGAATGCTGACTCTTTACCACTGAGCCATTTTGCTATTTTGTCATTAAGAGTTAATTTCAGGCTATAAAGAACAGTTGAATTCATAAAATTTGGACTTAGAAATTTTTTAACCATATATCTTCAACTGTTCTTTATAACCTGAAATTAACTCTTAATCCCGAGTAGAAATGATTTCCAGGCAAAAAGAAGGCCCTGTTCAGGTACCTGACGAATATTAAAAGGCCCTGAACAGGTGCCTGTAAAGGGCCTTTAAAAAATGTAATGGGGTGGAGATCAGGGCCTGTTTTATGTAATACTATTTTGTGGGTATGTTCAGGTGATATTAAGGCACTTAATTAGTAGTAAAAACTAAATCTGAATGTATTTGTTATTTTACAATTGTTTTTAATTGTTAACCTTTAGAGGACGGGAATTTTCTGGTTCAAAAAAGCTTTTTTTTCAATAAAATTAATGTCTAAAAACATCGAATCACTTTTAACCTTTACAGGACGGGGATTTGGGTTTACTGTTTTCTCTCACTTTTCTATAGAAATCGAGTTTATGTGATGTCTCACATCTCAAAACTAACACATGTAAAGGGTCGATCATGGGCATGGCCCGTATAGGTTAATAGGTTAAAAAAACGTTATCTTACATGTGTAACAGCTTTGTAATCTTAAAAACCACAAAATATACTAATATAAAGTTATAAATATAAGGTTAATTAGGCGTGCGTACATGCGTGTATGTGTGTGTGCGTGTGTGTGCGTATAGGTTTTGTAAATAAAATAAAATGCATTTTAATACATAAATATTTATTAAACATAAATATTATATATAATATAATTAAAATATATGGTTTAATATAATTTCCAAATAATTACAACAATCTTAATATAATATAATATTAATAACTTTGCACTTTTTTTATACAATACAAAATTAAATCTTTTCACATATTTAAAGCAATATAATACTGCATAAACTTTTATATTATTAAAGTGTTTTTTTAAACTTTCATTATTTATATATTGTATTTTCCTTTTCAATCGGTACCTTCGAACTCTTAGTAAATTAAGCTTCTGAGTACTTATAATCAATTTTTTTACTCATTTTATATTTATAAAAAACTCTTGATAAAATTCTAACCTGAAAATTTATATACAATACTATATAATTTGTAGATACTATTACTAACCTCACATTCGAACTAACAAAATTGACTTTTACTATAACGTCACATCCGAACTAACAAAATTAGGCCCTGACTTAAATTCCATTACATTCGTATCCCGATTCCCGGCCCTTAACAGGCGGCCTTTTCAGGCCCTGTTTTCTAGTTCAGGCGGCCTGGCTAGAATTTCTACTCGGGATAACAAAATAGCAAAATGGCTCAGTGGTAAAGAGTCAGCATTCGGATCTAAAGATTGAAGGTTCAAATCCCGCGGCTGGCTAATATTTTTTTTTTATTTTTTTTTTAAATTTATCTACTATGGCCAACATATTGGTAATAGTTTACAAAAGGTAAGATAGTAACTATTGCCAATATTTGGCAAATATATGGGCGGTTGTACGTTTGGAGATATATTGGCAATACATTGCCAATTGTTACGGCAACATATTGGCAATATGTTTGCAATAGCTATTGCCCATTGCTCGGCAATATAGTGGCAATAGTTTATATTTTTACGCGGGTATTTTTATGAAATGAATAACAGTTGGATTTAACATTCTTGTTATATTTATTATACAGAAATTTCGCATACATTGCTGCTGTTATTACAATTATTAAAAAATTGAAATTAAGTAATACTGTAAGACAAAGGATAGTGAATGAGAGGTGTGGTCGAGATGAACGCGGGTTTAGGGGCGGAGCCCCCTCTAAAAATAATTGCAAATATCTATTAAAAAAATGAAGATCACTAATTATTCACAATATTGAGAGAGATACACTTCTACAAAGAGTTTGTGCCGAACTAAAATATTCTAGTTAATTCTGTAACATATACACTGCGAAATATTACTAGTGTACTTAATTTTACTAATGTAAACATCAATGTACAATGAATCTCTTATGAGAGTATTACTACATCATAATTACACTATATCTATACAAGTTTCTGTATTTAATACGATAATAATGCAGAAAATATGAATTTAATATTTTCCGCATACTGTTACAAAAAATACTTTCTAATCCATAAAATCTAAGAAATTAATTTTCGTTAGCTCCTTTGAATGCTATGTGACCGTAACGCGAATTTGAAATTAATAACGGTTAAAATTCTGTTAATTTTTGTTTAAATAAAACACTTAAATTGTACTATCTTATTCATACGATTCTAAAAAAATGAATTTTCGTTATCTCCTTTGAATTCTACATGTGACCGTAACGTGAATTTGAAATTAAAGAGGTTAAATTCACCGTTCTTTTCACAATTTTGAAAATATAAACACCATTTTCGATTCGTCAGCGTTACGCGCTCCGCACACTTCGCCGAATTAGTACTATTAAGAAAGTACATAAAAAAACAAAACAAAATTTAAAGATTGCTAAACGACTTAAAATTTTATCGACACACATAACCATGCGTTACGTTCTCTCCCTCTACTTCTTTTTTGCCTCACTCTCTCTCTCTCTCTCTCTCTCTGTCTATCCGTTACATTACGTATTACGCAGAGAGATAGATACACGCGCATAACAAGGTATATTATTATGCTCTTATTGCACATATCGCCGGATAAATGTGCGCGCATTCATCGCCAAAGGGTGATGCCTAGCAGTGTATCCATACACACACGCGGTTCTAAATATTTCAGCTGTATTATCGCGATAATAACAGTAAATTAGGCGTATAAAGTGGAGAACGTTAATGTAAATTTTGAGAAAGATAAAAGGTTTATATGCGTATAGGTTATCGTGTATATTACCTACCTCGTGTGTATTAAAGAGAAAGAAAAAATGAATGGATATACGCTATATACGCGTTTTTACGTTTTTTGTTACCTCTTTTTTTTATAACTTCGCGATCGTAGTATATATTGGTTATTTATTATTTTTTTTATGTATACTTTCCGACACATATATATAAATGTACTCTTGTATGGTTTTAATAAACATGTATATATATATACATCGATTATGTACGGGGAGAACGTCGTATAAAAGTTATATTTCCGATTTTCATCGTTGGTATATATATATTGGATTGGTTTTTATACGTATAATGTATACAGTGTATGTGTGTGGACGTATATCGTTTGGGATATACGATGGATTTAGGTAAATGGATTTCGCTCGGTAATGTATAGAAATTAAAAGATAAATGTCTATAGAGTATAAAACGATTTTTATTGTGTAAAATTATATACTTTCTGTATTTTTATTATACTATTGTAGGTATTCAAGTAGCGGTGACCGGATTTGTTCGTAAGGTCCGGATTTGAATTTGGTCAAATTGAGACAAATGGTGATATATATACCCTAGTGGAATCAACAAAAATTTTGTAGCCATTTACTGAGTAGCGTTCTCATGTCAATCTATAAACTAACTAGGACGCTTGGTCAGGTCGTGTACAAGAATGAAACGCTTTTTCGAACCTTTCCTGCCCATTTCATAGTTTTCATTCCAATTTATAAACCTTTTCTGACCATCAAAAATGCTTCTGGAATTTTAAGTAGACTAAGAAAAATGGGCCATTTTAGCTAGGAATAATAGATATTAACAAGCTCCTAAAAATGATTTGGCTCAATTTGAGTGAAAAATGATAAACGTCGAAATATCTTTAAAAGTACTATTTATATAGCGTAAACAATCGTCTGTATCTATTACAAATGGTAAAACCGATCAAATTTCACAACACGCTTTAAGTTTTCTTTACAGGATTACCCAAAAAGTTGTTTCATATTTGATGAAGGTTATGTCCATCTAAGAAATGGTGAAGAAAGGTGTGAAAAAGCGTTTCATTTTGAGATAGAACCTGACCAGTTTCACTGGCCATTTCTTAGTTTTAAGCCCATTTTTCATATTTAAAATTCTACCAGGGTATATGTATATGATTAGCGTTTTGTTTGTTAATTGACTAATTGTGAAATATTGTATATAGGGTCTGATATGGCTCAGTTTATTTGAAATATATATACGCGTACTCCAATAAATAATTAGTAGATTTTCGTTATTCAAAAATTCTCGATATAGGTACCGTTACATTACGTATTACGCAGAGAGATAGATACACGCGCATAACAAGGTATATTATTATGCTCTTATTGCACATATCGCCGGATAAATGTGCGCGCATTCATCGCCAAAGGGTGATGCCTAGCAGTGTATCCATACACACACGCGGTTCTAAATATTTCAGCTGTATTATCGCGATAATAACAGTAAATTAGGCGTATAAAGTGGAGAACGTTAATGTAAATTTTGAGAAAGATAAAAGGTTTATATGCGTATAGGTTATCGTGTATATTACCTACCTCGTGTGTATTAAAGAGAAAGAAAAAATGAATGGATATACGCTATATACGCGTTTTTACGTTTTTTGTTACCTCTTTTTTTTATAACTTCGCGATCGTAGTATATATTGGTTATTTATTATTTTTTTTATGTATACTTTCCGACACATATATATAAATGTACTCTTGTATGGTTTTAATAAACATGTATATATATATACATCGATTATGTACGGGGAGAACGTCGTATAAAAGTTATATTTCCGATTTTCATCGTTGGTATATATATATATATATACACACACACATATTCGTGCATTATGTGCACACTCGTCGAGGAGCATCGCCAGGCGCGCGCTGGTATAGGTTGTGTACACCATAGCGCGTAACACATGCGCACGTGATTCGTAGTACGAGTCGTAGTACTACGTTACACTACCTCCCTCCCCCCCCTACCCCTTCCCCTTCCCATTATCCCTCATTCAATCCCTCCCACTTCTCGAAAACCCGGCCTCTCGATGTTGTACGTCCCCTCCCCTCCACTATGTGTACAGATAGTTCCTCTTACACACCACCGATCCAGTTTTAACTCGTCTTGTATGTACGTGTATGTGTGTGCGTGAGTGAGTGCGTGCGTGTGTGTAAGAGAGGTGTAGAAGAGAGTTACAGCTCATCTCCTGACAACTCGTTGCTACTGCAGTTGCAGTTGCTTCTTCTTCTACCCTTCTCTTCTTGACCCCTCTCCCTTCCTCTTTCTTTCTTAACGTGTGTATATATATACTTATAAGCGTGTTAAACTCGGGAGTCACGTGATGCGGCTGACGTCACTTGCTCCTGCGGTCACTAACTTCAAGAGACGTAGACGCCACTGACCTTAAAGAGCCTATCTCTGAAGAGGTATTTCAGGTGTGATTTTATCATTGTTTATATATTCTTCATACTCATGTATAATATATATCAAATATATATAGCCTATCAAATGTATATATGTATGTATATATTGAATGACACACGTGTAAACATTGACGATGCAATTGTATTTGTGACACTTTTTATCGTTGGTCTACCTGTCCATGACAGAATCAAGACTTTAGTTTACGATTTTTGTTTTTAAACATGTAGGATCTTTTTTGACAAAATCTCTGATATCTTTTCAGGCGTTTGAATTAATTGGCGTTACGTCACGTTTATTGTTACAAACATTTGTTTTCCATCGCAATGGATCATCAATATAGTGGTATATTTTTAAACACTTTTTTAAACCTACGAAATGTCGTAATTTTTGCTATTCAATATAGTTATTATTATTATACAAGTCAGCAAAAATGAATTATATTTTGTTTTTAATTAATACAAAATAGATTTATATATTGGCATATTGGAAGAATAAAGAAACATTTAATACTATGTTACGCAGTTGATCGTAATTTTTATTCGCTCGCATATATATATATTCATTACACTAATTATTCACCAACTTAAATATTATATCAATCGCTCATTACAATACGCTCAACCAAAGATACATTTTCGCATAATAACTATATATGCACCTTTTTGTTTCTTATATATTAATTGAAACTTTTTTGTGCATTTGCGAGAACTGAAGACATAGAAAATTTACATATCGTCTATTGGATGAACGGAGTAATTAGAATAGCCTTAAATTAAATAGTCTCAAACCAATTGAATACTGAAAAAGAAATGAACGTGTGCGCGTATATAAAATATTTCTACAATACTTATACAAATTGTAATATATGTAGTATATATACATTTCACTATATAGGATTTAAGAACTTTTGTTAACTTGACAGTAAAATTAGTACAATATTATAGTACAATTTTTACTATCCAATATATAGCAATTTTTGTTAGTGTTATATAGTTATATTTGATAAGTGATGTTGCATATATTGCTATACCCATAGTAATATTTAGTATAAATCTAACAAAATCCCTCATAATTTGACTGTGTCACACAATATTACACAAAATCATACAATAACACACAAAAACACACATTATCATATATACACGCATACACGCACTCATCGAAAAAAAAAGAATGGCGCAAGACTCGTCAACTAAAATTCCACCATCGGGAATCATTCTATTCTCGACTTTGTAGGCGCAAGCTGCACGTATAGAAAGAGCTCGTATTCTCTCTCTCTCTATATATATATATATACACACACACATATTCGTGCATTATGTGCACACTCGTCGAGGAGCATCGCCAGGCGCGCGCTGGTATAGGTTGTGTACACCATAGCGCGTAACACATGCGCACGTGATTCGTAGTACGAGTCGTAGTACTACGTTACACTACCTCCCTCCCCCCCCTACCCCTTCCCCTTCCCATTATCCCTCATTCAATCCCTCCCACTTCTCGAAAACCCGGCCTCTCGATGTTGTACGTCCCCTCCCTCTCCACTATGTGTACAGATAGTTCCTCTTACACACCACCGATCCAGTTTTAACTCGTCTTGTATGTACGTGTATGTGTGTGCGTGAGCGAGTGCGTGCGGGCGTGTGTGTAAGAGAGGTGTAGAAGAGAGTTACAGCTCATCTCCTGACAACTCGTTGCTACTGCAGTTGCAGTTGCTTCTTCTTCTACCCTTCTCTTCTTGACCCCTCTCCCTTCCTCTTTCTTTCTTAACGTGTGTATATATATACTTATAAGCGTGTTAAACTCGGGAGTCACGTGATGCGGCTGACGTCACTTGCTCCTGCGGTCACTAACTTCAAGAGACGTAGACGCCACTGACCTTAAAGAGCCTATCTCTGAAGAGGTATTTCAGGTGTGATTTTATCATTGTTTATATATTCTTCATACTCATGTATAATATATATATCAAATATATATAGCCTATCAAATGTATATATGTATGTATATATTGAATGACACACGTGTAAACATTGACGATGCAATTGTATTTGTGACACTTTTTATCGTTGGTCTACCTGTCCATGACAGAATCAAGACTTTAGTTTACGATTTTTGTTTTTAAACATGTAGGATCTTTTTTGACAAATCTCTGATATCTTTTCAGGCGTTTGAATTAATTGGCGTTACGTCACGTTTATTGTTACAAACATTTGTTTTCCATCGCAATGGATCATCAATATATAGTGGTATATATTTATTTTTTAATCGCATGGAGATTTCCGTTGGTCAAGAATTACTTACCTTTTTTACTAAATTAAATAAGTTGGCGTTACAATAATGCTTAACGTTAATCAACACTTTTTATGAATGATAAAGAGTAATTAATATCTGCAATTGAATTTTAAATATATAATTTTTCAGTTGTCGATAATTACTAATATTTTCAAATCGAATTCGAATACAATTATGTTATATGTCGCATAGCAAAGTTGCTATATGTAACGTATCAAATTGGAAACAATGATCAACATTTTTATACATTTTCAATAAAAACATCAGTGTTTACTATTGATTTTTTAACGTAAAACTTTTCGTTGGTTAAATCTTACTAATTTTTTTACTGATTTGAATAATAAGCTATGTAACGTATACTAACAATTTTATGTGTAATATCCAATACTTAACGGTGATCGACATTTCTGATAAATTTTCAATAAGATCTCAATATTTATGATTCATTTATTAACATAAAATTTTCAATTAGTAAATAGTCGATTGTTGAGGGTCAATAATAAATAAATCCAATTTATTTATTTAAGTGCACAACATTTCGTCTGCTACGTTTGCAGACCTCTTCAGGTGCTGATTTTATAGGATATATTTATATCCAATTTTATAATACTATCATTTTTCTCTCAAATTGAGACAAATCATTGTTTAGGAAGACTACAATTGATTCATAGCTATTATTCCTAGCTAAAATGGCCCATTTTTTCTTAGTCTACTTAAAATTCCACAAGCATTTTTCATGTTCAGAAAGGTTTGTAAAATGGAATGAAAACCATGAAATAGGCAGGAAAGGTTCGAAAAAGCGTTTTCATGCTGTAGACGACCTGACCAAGCGTCCTAGTAGTTTATAGATTGACATGAGAACGCTACTCAGTAAATGGCTACAAAATTTTGTTGATTCCACCAGGGTAGCAAATTTATACTTTTTAACACTTTTTTAAACCTACGAAATGTCGTAATTTTTGCTATTCAATATAGTTATTATTATTATACAAGTCAGCAAAAATGAATTATATTTTGTTTTTAATTAATACAAAATAGATTTTATATATTGGCATATTGGAAGAATAAAGAAACATTTAATACTATTGTTACGCAGTTGATCGTAATTTTTATTCGCTCGCATATATATATATTCATTACACTAATTATTCACCAACTTAAATATTATATCAATCGCTCATTACAATACGCTCAACCAAAGATACATTTTCGCATAATAACTATATATGCACCTTTTTGTTTCTTATATATTAATTGAAACTTTTTTGTGCATTTGCGAGAACTGAAGACATAGAAAATTTTACATATCGTCTATTGGATGAACGGAGTAATTAGAATAGCCTTAAATTAAATAGTCTCAAACCAATTGAATACTGAAAAAGAAATGAACGTGTGCGCGTATATAAAATATTTCTACAATACTTATACAAATTGTAATATATGTAGTATATATACATTTCACTATATAGGATTTAAGAACTTTTGTTAACTTG
The DNA here is from genome assembly GCA_026168455.1 of Theocolax elegans. Classification (NCBI taxonomy): domain Eukaryota; kingdom Metazoa; phylum Arthropoda; class Insecta; order Hymenoptera; family Cerocephalidae; genus Theocolax; species Theocolax elegans. The sequence continues at coordinate 78,226,129 of CM047429.1, forward strand.
ACAGTAAAATTAGTACAATATTATAGTACAATTTTTACTATCCAATATATAGCAATTTTTGTTAGTGTTATATAGTTATATTTGATAAGTGATGTTGCATATATTGCTATACCCATAGTAATATTTAGTATAAATCTAACAAAATCCCTCATAATTTGACTGTGTCACACAATATTACACAAAATCATACAATAACACACAAAAACACACATTATCATATATACACGCATACACGCACTCATCGAAAAAAAAAGAATGGCGCAAGACTCGTCAACTAAAATTCCACCATCGGGAATCATTCTATTCTCGACTTTGTAGGCGCAAGCTGCACGTATAGAAAGAGCTCGTATTCTCTCTCTCTCTATATATATATATATATACACACACACATATTCGTGCATTATGTGCACACTCGTCGAGGAGCATCGCCAGGCGCGCGCTGGTATAGGTTGTGTACACCATAGCGCGTAACACATGCGCACGTGATTCGTAGTACGAGTCGTAGTACTACGTTACACTACCTCCCTCCCCCCCCTACCCCTTCCCCTTCCCATTATCCCTCATTCAATCCCTCCCACTTCTCGAAAACCCGGCCTCTCGATGTTGTACGTCCCCTCCCTCTCCACTATGTGTACAGATAGTTCCTCTTACACACCACCGATCCAGTTTTAACTCGTCTTGTATGTACGTGTATGTGTGTGCGTGAGCGAGTGCGTGCGGGCGTGTGTGTAAGAGAGGTGTAGAAGAGAGTTACAGCTCATCTCCTGACAACTCGTTGCTACTGCAGTTGCAGTTGCTTCTTCTTCTACCCTTCTCTTCTTGACCCCTCTCCCTTCCTCTTTCTTTCTTAACGTGTGTATATATATATATATACATATAAGCGTGTTAAACTCGGGAGTCACGTGATGCGGCTGACGTCACTTGCTCCTGCGGTCACTAACTTCAAGAGACGTAGACGCCACTGACCTTAAAGAGCCTATCTCTGAAGAGGTATTTCAGGTGTGATTTTATCATTGTTTATATATTCTTCATACTCATGTATAATATATATATCAAATATATATAGCCTATCAAATGTATATATGTATGTATATATTGAATGACACACGTGTAAACATTGACGATGCAATTGTATTTGTGACACTTTTTATCGTTGGTCTACCTGTCCATGACAGAATCAAGACTTTAGTTTACGATTTTTGTTTTTAAACATGTAGGATCTTTTTTGACAAAATCTCTGATATCTTTTCAGGCGTTTGAATTAATTGGCGTTACGTCACGTTTATTGTTACAAACATTTGTTTTCCATCGCAATGGATCATCAATAATATAGTGGTATATATTTATTTTTTAATCGCATGGAGATTTCCGTTGGTCAAGAATTACTTACCTTTTTTACTAAATTAAATAAGTTGGCGTTACAATAATGCTTAACGTTAATCAACACTTTTTATGAATGATAAAGAGTAATTAATATCTGCAATTGAATTTTAAATATATAATTTTTCAGTTGTCGATAATTACTAATATTTTTCAAATCGAATTCGAATACAATTATGTTATATGTCGCATAGCAAAGTTGCTATATGTAACGTATCAAATTTGAAACAATGATCAACATTTTTAATACATTTTCAATAAAAACATCAGTGTTTACTATTGATTTTTTAACGTAAAACTTTTCGTTGGTTAAATCTTACTAATTTTTTTACTGATTTGAATAATAAGCTATGTAACGTATACTAACAATTTTATGTGTAATATCCAATACTTAACGGTGATCGACATTTCTGATAAATTTTCAATAAGATCTCAATATTTATGATTCATTTATTAACATAAAATTTTTCAATTAGTAAATAGTCGATTGTTGAGGGTCAATAATAAATAAATCCAATTTATTTATTTAAGTGCACAACATTTCGTCTGCTACGTTTGCAGACCTCTTCAGGTGCTGATTTTATAGGATATATTTATATCCAATTTTATAATACTTGTGAATTTAAAATTAAATATTACCTTAATATTGAATATAATATTAATCGTCGTATTATGATGATTATAATAAGTAGCATTTCCGAAATGAGTCTTTTTTTATAACAAGATTCTTTATTATTATTTTTGCATCTTCACAGTTAAAATTGTGATTTACGTTATTTAAACTATGTGCGATGACAACGGTACAAACAGTAATTCTACGACATCAACTATCTGAAGCTAACTCTAAACGTACCTTACTTCTCAAAAGTAGAATCAACGATGTATTTCCAAATCATATCAAAAGCAACGGCAGACGACAAAACATTTCCTTTTTATAGTGAGTATTGTAAATCAACACATAATTTACGAAATTAATACATACAAAAATCGTCTTCTAGAATTAGAAATTAATGATATTCATATTCATTTAAATTATCTGTATAAATCTTTAAACAAGTTAAAAACTAAAATTATTAACACAAATTTACCTATGATTATTCTTTATAAATTCTTTTTCCTAACTCGCATTTGAGTGCACAAAATAGTACTTTCCCGCACTAGTGCGCAAAATAAACTTTTCCTGCAATAGTGCTCAAAGTTATCAGAGGTAAAGTGATTTCAACCCCGTACCACCTTTTCACCCTCGCTTCGCTTGGACGCAAAATTTTGCCCACTTTTGCAACAATGTACTATCTCGCTCGCTCAAATGTCAGCACAAAATGAAATCTTTGAGCGATTCGCCCGGCTATTTATATTGGAGAAACAAAACGCTGCCAAAAAATCAAATAAAAGAATACCAGAAAAACAAAAAGCCCGAAGCCGTTGTTACTGTACATATTTTAAATAATGTAAATCACAATTTTAACTGGGAAGATGCAAAAATAATAAATAATCTTGTTATAAAAAAAGACACATTTCGGAACTGCTGCATATCAATCACCATAATTCGACGATTAACAGAATAGAAGATACTCAACAAGTATTGACTTGAACAGACTTGAACAGTCAATATAGAAATGTTATGAATATAGTTTAAAGAGACAAATGTACATAAACTATGACGTATAGTTTGTAAACACACCTACTTTGTTTTTGTATAAATACTCGTTGATTTCAAATGTTATTCGACGAAGCTCACTTGGGCTGTAACATTACATTCAATATTAAGGTAAAATTTGATTTTTAATACACAAGTATTATAAAATTTGATATAAATATGTTCTATAAAATCAGCACCTGAAGAGGTCTGCAAACCTAGCATAAGAAACGTTGTGCACTTAAATAAATAAATTGGATTTATTTATTATTGACCCTCAACCATCGACTATATACTAATTCAACAATGGAGGGTGAAAATTACAAATTATAAAAATATTCATTATTAAAAATTCCTAATCCTAAGGTTTTTAGTCAAATTGGAATAAAATGGCGTTACGTCACATAGTAATAAAATCTTCCATCACTATTCAATCCGTAACAATAATCAACTGTTTTCAATATAATATTCATAAGAATCAGTATTACAATTTAATTTAGCAAAAACCTCCAAAAATTACTAATTTGAGTAAGTTATAGTGTTACGTACGTGACATATTAACAAAATCAACCGCGTAACTACATGAATTCACAAATTTTTTTAAACAATATTTCCACCACAATCAATAATGTCAATTTATTTTCCAAACGTATATAAATATTTCTATCGACCAAAAATTACTCGTATTCCTCATAAATTTCAACAAATTACCTTTACATCACGCAGTATCAATTATATATCCTCCTCGTAACGTTCCAAACGTCAAATTTCGAGTTAATAAATACAAAGTGTAAAATTTATAAATATATCCCATTTCATCTTTCAACTTACACTTATCGCGCGTATTATTATTTATCCGTTGGATTTACTGGTATTTTTAAAATTATTTGTAACTAAAATATTTCGTGACTGTCGCACTTGTCACGCGCAAATTTTATTTCATTCCTCGGTGCGTGTGCCGCCTGCATTCGGTTATATACACGTGGTCGTCGTCAGTTAAGTGTATTTATAACCGTACGCGCCAACAAGCAGATATAATTCGAGCGTGATATCATCTGTTACACTCGGTTTTACTGCTTCATTTTGTTAAATTAACTGTTGCAAACGTGTATATTAATTTGCGACGCGATATCGTTATTTTGAAATGTGCGAAAAGACTTGTTTTTCTAATTATTGCTGATAATGTTGCTAAAAATTACTTTTTCGTAACGGTTTTACGTAGGTTCTTGAGTTATCAATCGATTGAGATCATAGGTGTATTGGTATCGGATTCGACCCTGATGGAAAATCAATATTTTCGGAGTATCGAAAACGGTGTAATGGAGAAGAACCTAACTTCAAAATCTTAAAAGCTGTGGTACGAATCTTACCAATTATTGGTCTATAATAAAGAAAATATAAAATTTCTCAGTGATGGTTGGTAAAGTAACGATTAAATTTCTATAAATATGCTATATGGTGACTATATGATGACACAAGTTTCTATAAATGTTAAACATTCATTTCTCCCAATTTACTAATTGTTAAAATAACCAGATTTTAATCAGTATTTCAGCTACCTAATGATGCACTTTCTAAATATCAGGCAATTAAACTTATTATACATTATTTTGCAAATTTAACCCTGGTAAAAATCTTACCAATTGTCGAAAATAACCAGTTTTTAACCAGTATTTCACCTTATGATGTTGAACTTTCTAAATTATTTGGCTAAATTAAAAAAATTTTATATAATATCAGCCTTGGTAGAAATTTTACAATTTACTTGTAAAGTGTTGCTTCAATCAACGAGTAATTAACTTGTTATAACATTAGCTATAATATAAAATTAACCAGTTATTGACAAAATGTGAATACTAATTAAAATACTATTTTTTGAAACCATTAAATGGCAATAAACTAGTTTCAAAAAAAAATTTTTGGACACCTTTTTGAATTCAATGCAGTTTTCAAAAGATTGACGAAACCAAAAAGTTATCCAGATAGATTTTTAGCTTTTTTCAACAGCTTTCGACTGGTTTTTTTTTTTCATTTTTGTAACTTTATTTTAAACAAAGTTACGGTAGTTTTTGCTCGAAAATAGCCTTTTTTTAAAATGTAAATATATTAAAAACTTTTATAGATACAAAAAAATGATAAAGAGAAAAAATGTCACTTTTATATCGTAGAATACGAAAATGTTTTAAGTAAGAGCAAACAAAAAAATTTTTTATTAACTGTATATTTTACCTCTGCAGGTTGATTTTTTTCAAAGATGATTGTACTTAAAAAAAATACAGGTAATAAAAAATTTTTTTTGTTTGCTCTTACTTAAAACATTTTCGTATTCTACGATATAAAAGTGACATTTTTTCTCTTTATCATTTTTTTGTACTAATTTTTAGTAAACACTTACATATAATTTTAACCTTGGTAGAATTCACCACCTTTTCTTGTAAAATGTACCTTCTTTAACCGTGGTGAAATTTTTAAATTAACAAAGTTCACATATTTCATAATGAAATCAGCCATGGTAGAACCATTGTAACCATACTCATTGGGGGAGCATGATATTTTTAATCAGTAATTAGTCAAATATAGGTATACATAGTTTCCAAATCAATCATTTAAATTTTCGTATTCCTAAATATTAACCCTGGTAGATATGTTATCAATTTCGTGAAAAGAAGCTTTTTCAGTCGTTATATTGTCCCTCCATATATTTGTATTTGACATTAATAAGTTTCTACCGACAATTTTAACACGATCATTTTCAATTTCTCACCTCCGATAGAAAAAAAAATCGTTTACAATTTCATTTAAACTCGAAGAAAGATAATTTACAAGACGCATCGGAATATTCATCGATTGCCCTCGACTTTGTAACCTTCCTTCGCGCTCGCAAAGTTATAAATACAAAGTTATTGATGAACTTCGCAGCTCTCACGAGCTCTGTTTTAACGACGTGTAACGCGCGAAGCAGATTCACATATATACACATAAACACATACATACGTATATATATATATGTATATATATTTTCTTTCGTGCTACCAAACTAACCACGAGGGTGAATTCCGTATAAGATATTTCTGGACTTGCGCGCCAATTACTATACAAAATATATATATATATATATATATATATATATACATATAAGTATATATACATTTTTACTAATTGCTAGATCGTATTTTTTTAATCACACACGAGATGATCAAAGGAAAAGAAAAATTAAGTTTGTGAATTTGATAACGAGATAATATCGTTTCGCCGTTGAAAAGTAAGGAGGAAAAGAAAAGAAACCAAGGTTATGTACGCTTCTCCTGCTTCTCCACTACGCGCTTCTTGTTGCACAGTTTCTTCTCCTTTTTTGCTTTTATTTTCTGTTGCCGACGGAGTTGAAACTCGTTTTGTAATAAAATAATAAAAGTCTCGTACTACGAGGGATCCTAACCTCTTTTTTCTTCTTCGTCTTCTTCTTCGTCTTCGGTTGCTCGATATCTCGGATAAAAAGACGCGGTACAAGTTTCGTGTGTGTATACGTACGCATATACGTATACATGTGCGTGGATGAGTCAGGGTGAAACGAAGGAGAACAAAGTAGAAAGCGAAAAATAAAGGGTTTATATATACGTATATATATATATATATAACAGTGTACATGTAAGGGAAGGCACACGTGGCTGAACACGTGTCTTCGAGACTCCCCTTTTCTTTCTTCTACTTTTTTTTTCTTGTTCTGTGTGCGATATATTTTATTCGCGAATTTATACGGGCGACCGATGGTAGTACTTTTTTCTATTCAGTGCGGTAACGGTTTTGGAAAACAACGACGGTTTCGTGATTTTTTCGGTATTTCACGGTAATTTTCAGATTGTGGATAGATTGTGCTAAAGTAAATCAGTAAGTTACTACGCTAATGAGATTAATTATAAATAATAATAAATTATTATTGCTGTTTTAAGAAGAGTTTTTAAGAGAATTTATAATTATTAGGTTACGAATGCACTGATGGTTTTATAATTGTCAGGTTATGGATGAAATCTCCGAAATTTGATGTTCGGTATCAAAATTATTAAACAATGCTTGCGGTAATTTTTGGTTTTAACGATAAAGTTAGGTTAACCTACTAAATTTATCACAAAATATCTGTATCTTTTAGGTACGAACCAAACCTCCCAAATTTATCATAGAAGTGTCCCAAAATTATCACTTTGTATATTGGATGTTTAGGTTATGAATCAACTATATCAAATTTATAATTCTATATTTAGGATTATTAACTTATGGATCAAATGGTTTAAATTGTCAATTTATCTATGTTTTTAGTTTATAGAATAAATGTCCCAAAATTACATTGTTATCTATAATTTTTATGTTATAAATCGACTGAAACAGTCAAATTTACCGTACTATATCCGAAATTTTTTATTGTGGATCAAACGTTTAAAATTTATCATTTTATCTATATTTTTGGTTATGGAACAATTGTTCCAAAATTACATAACCATCTTTATAATTTTTAGGTTATAAATGAATTGTCCCAAACTCATCATACTCAAATTAATTCAAAGAATTATCGTACCACTAAAAAATCGTTAACCCTTTTTCTCTATTTTTATTAACTTAATTTCTAACCACATCGCCAAAAAAAAACCCTAAAAAACTAAAATAAATATACTCAAGAAAAAAAAACACTGTATCACAGGTCGTCCACAAAACTTCAACAACTCGAATCTAAATTACCCACATTGAATAACGGTATACGCCGTATTCCATTCCACAAATTATCTTCACAAAGTAATGCATATTTCAACCTAAAAAGAAAAAAAAGAAGTTTCAATCATCACGACCTAACATCCAAAAACACCTAATAATCAGCGTGCTACGCAAAAACAAGTGATACGGAATCTTTAAAATGAAACACTGCAAATGTTGAATAGAAGAAAAAAAATTCAATCATCTCTATACCTAACCTTCAAATACGTAACTCAATAAAAAAAATGAAATAATCACGAATCGAACAGTCCGAGATCGATAGTTATATGTATGTAGCTATACAAGGAAATTCACAGTTTCTCATCGAGAACGGATTATGTTAATCGAACCTTAGGAATCATGTATATATATATAGACACACGAACGTGGACGTTCAACCGCATTGGTTCCGAGGAAGCGCGGCGATTGGAGTCCGACGCGTTCAACCGAGGATCAAGTGGCAGAAACCAATCAACCGATTTATACCGATCTCCTCACCGCTCGTCGGCTAATCCTACGATTATAACGCTCTGTCTCTATGACCATCAACATATATATATATTTCTATGTCTATATGTACACACACACACACACACACATATAGATATATATATATATATATAAAGATAGATACAGGTGGAACTAGAGAACTCTATCTATGATACGTAGACGACGACGTCCTGCGGATGCTACGATAGTTAGATAACTGACCGTTCACCTATCGTAATTGTGCTGTCTGATCTTTGCGATGCAGTTTCAGGAATATCTGTGGGGTGCGTGTAACCGATCAACGGATGTATCGATTGGCTGTATATATATATATGAGCGATCGGTCATTGGTGTAATTAATTAGCGTTTCATTGGATTTCATTGGTGGAATGTCGGTAATTTTTGTGGTTAAGACGATGCCAAAGCCTCTTTAATAATTTAAATTTCCCGCCAAAAATTGTATCGATTATTTCGTTATTTATAGTACAGAAATTGTATTTATTGTAAAAATATTTGTTTTAAATAAAGATAGACATTGTTTCCCGTGGGCATGATAAAAAGTAACACTTCTGTCAAGGATGTATGAATAAATTATTGTTTCGTTTTTGTGAAAAGTTGACTTACTAAATGAAGCGAGGTTATGTTTTAGTTTTCTTTACTAAGTCATATTTTTTACAAAACCGAAACATATGATATACTCTCCCTTGAATTTTATTTATTGACAGCTAACGAAGACAACAATATTTTTATTTAAAACAATTATTTTTATAATAAACACGGAATTATCGATACAATTTTCGGCGCGAAATTTAAATTACTAAAAAGAATTTGGCGTCGCTTTAATAAAAAATAGAGACATGTGGTAAAAATCGAAAAAAAGCAATAAGAGATGGTAGTGTGGAAGAAATTTAAATAATATAATCTGTATTGTATATTATAAAGTATCAGACAAAAAGTCATAGAAATCGTTAAACGAATGTTGAAAGATTATTGTACTATAAGAAACACACACACTCGTTCAATGTAGACTGATTTTTCAAATTTACCTTTCACCTTGCATATTTTTTCTAATATATAACTTTTATCATATTCTATGATGTGAATCAATTGTGCGTGAGCTAAAAAAATTCCGAAAAAATACAAAAAATAAATTATATTTGAAATATGAAATACAGAAATCTGTACCGACTTCCATTTAGAAAGCAACATACTTAACAACAATAAAAATTTATTATTAAAATTTTACCATAAACTAGACTCAATAAATAATATACTCATGCAATTTTAGCTGTATAAAATGATTTTAATATAAATAAAAAAAAAGGAAAACTGATTAAGTTTTAGGTACTTGAAACTTGCTCGGGAAAACGAAAACTATGGAAATTGTTAAATAAATTCATTCGTTTCATTCGATTATAAACACAAAATAATAATAAAATATAGTAATTAGTGATTTATTTTTATTTTTATCTACTCGACGGCTTTATAAACCATTATCAATGCACATTTTGAATTTAATAATAATGCTACATCTTTATCTAATCCAGTACATTTTGGCATAGAATTGAATCATTATTTTATTTTTGTTGGCCTATTTCATTTTATAATTGATAGTGTATTGACCATTTTTAGCATTAGTTAATTTTATAAACAGTAATAAGCTAATATTATAATAAATGATTGCAAAATTTAAAGTTTAATAAGAACTAAGATGAATAATAAAATAAATGGTAATTTATTGTTTAGCTTAACAATAATTAATTGGTAATTAATTGTCAAATTTAACAATAAATAATTGGCTACTTATTGGCAAGTTTACCAATTAGTAATTGGGAATTTATTGGTTAGCTTAACCACAGTAATTGTTAATTTATTCACTAGCTTGAAAATGAGTAAGTGGCTATTTATTGTCAAGTTTAATAATTAGTAATTTAGTTGAAGATCCCATATTTTATCACCACCGAATTATCAATCACCTAATTGGGGAATATTCTAAAAAAGAAACTCCGGAAAAACTCGTAATATTGAAAAAATTGAATAAAAATGTCAAATAGTTGTTCCTATATAGATATACTAGACCTATATGTAGGTACATAGAATATCGGAGACACAGTGCACCTATATACGAGTATATATATATAGTATAAGCTAGGCTACGATAATTGCCGGGAAGTCCAAGGTCCAGATGGTACCCAATCAGCGGTTATCCGAGTGCGCCTCGGATATATACCTCACTCCCGTGGAGCTTCCTCCTCTCCTGTACACCCTCACGGTAGACAGCCAAGGAGACAGAGAGAGAGAGAGAGAGAGAGAGAGAGTCATACACTTGGTTTATCCATGCATACACATAACCTATTGCGATATACATGTGTATGAGTATATGTATAGGTCTACGTGTGGGAGATCGCGTTGAGAACGGGCAGTTAGTTCCTGGGGTGCACGCATGGCCGAACCGTTTAATTGGCACCGAGCACAATGGATTATAGAATGGTACGAGAGAGCTTCGTCGTCCTCGTCCACTCGACGTCAAAACCATTTCACTCGTTTATCCAATCGTCTCTCTCTCTCTCTCTCTCTCTCACTATATGCTTTCTTTCTACCGTTTTCTTCCTGGGTCTACTGGTCACTCTCTGCGTATGTACTATTTGCTTTTCGATCGCGTGCCGCCTCGTTGATTCCTGGTAAATTACTTTCGTTTCTTCGTATTTATGAATTTTTAGGTTAACTTACGTTGTTTCGATTCGATTGTTGTTATATGGAGAGGAGTTTAAAGTTTTGTGTATTAAGTATTAGTGGCAAAGTGATTTAAAAAATTTTTACTTAAACTATGATTATGGTTTTGAAATTGATTGCAGGCAATCGAGCAACTTATTTAATATTGATTTCAAAGAAGATTTCATGTGGTTGAAGATTTTATTGCAGACAATTCAACTTGTGATTTCAAACTGATTTCAAAATTTATTGCAAACGTTTTCAACAAGGATTTTATTTAGTTTCAGAATTTATTGCAGTCGATGCAATTATTCATTTCGGTTCGATTTTAAAGTTAATTTCACATGATTTCAATACAGACGTTTTTTAATTAATTTCAAACGAAATTAATCCACTATTACTTTATAAGAGTTATTGACTAAAAATAAGTGTCAGAAAGATTAATATTGATCAATATTGATCCTAAATTATTTTATCATTGATTCAAATTTCGAAGGTTTAGAATTGATTATTATATTGAATTAAATTTTAAAAATATTGTATATATCGTAATCAGTCTCAACAAAAAAATCTTAAAAAGACAGATTTTTTTATTATAAGCAACGTTTTGTTGGCGTGGTCTGATAACCTCTTCAGGCTATTTATTAGACACAAAAAACAAAATTACAATTAAGAACGCACATATGAAAATACACTGACGATAAAAGATTTTGTACCTTTAATCGGATTATCGATGCGTCAAATGATCTGTTAAATTTTGTGTACATCGTCGTGTTTATATATGTAGCGAGTGTGAACGCAAGTAACGTCAAACGGTTGTTAACTAGGCATTTATATTTCTAACAACTGGCAAATAAGTGGTATTTAAAAATTTCGGAATAACAACATTTGTCAGGTTAACAAGCCAGTCAATTTTGTTTGAAAAAGTCAAAGTGTTTCTTATTTTTGATTCATTTTAATTGTTTAAAATTAAAAATTTTGAATATAATTTATTAGACCGAGCATTTTTGTTATCTAATGAATGTTTTCACTCAAAAACTTTAAAATTGTACAAAAGCTGTTATTAAACAATGACTATCCTATTGAATTCATAAGACATAATATGCAATTTCGAATTAATAAAATCAAAAACAAAAGAACCAATAACCAGCTAACCTAAAAAATTAACCGCCTTAGTTATATAACGTTTCCTTATACCATTAATTTCAATAAATTATCACAGATTTTACACTGTTACAATATTCAAACACTACCATTAGTACAGAAAAATTTCAAATCTATTATTCAATTAGGCAAAGACTGTACTAAAAAACTAGAATATATACTAATGTTGTCTATAAATTTAAATGCAAAAATTGTCCTGCCTCTTATGTTGGTGAAACGAAGCGTTCTTTAAAAACTAGGATAAATGAACATAGAAATAATAATAATCCAGATTCAGTGGTTGATCAACATGTATCTCTTTTTAAACATGCATTTGACTGGGATGGCGTAAAAATTGTTGATAGCGAGTGTAACTGCAACAAACGTTTGATTTCTGAAATGATACATAGCAAAATTGATAGTAATAATGTCAACAAGAAAGAGGATATTAAATTTTTAAATACCACTTATTTGCCAGTTGTTAGAAATATAAATGCCTAGTTAACAACCGTTTGACGTTACTTGCGTTCACACTCGCTACATATATAAACACGACGATGTACACAAAATTTAACAGATCATTTGACGCATCGATAATCCGATTAAAGGTACAAAATCTTTTATTATCAGTGTATTTTCATATGTGCGTTCTCAATTGTAATTTTGTTTTTTGTGTCTAATAAATAGCCTGAAGAGGTTATCATACCACGCCAACAAAACATTACTTATAATAAAAAAATCTGTCTTTTTAAGTTTTTTTTCCTTTGCCTCCGTCAGATCGCATATAAGTTTTGAAGATTAATATGTGATAAACCTTGTCAAAATTAATTTCAATTTTAATTTTTGAATAATTTCGCAATTGATTTGAAACATGAAATAATTTATGTTTCAAATGATTTCAAAATTAAGTTCAAACTTTAAATAATTTCTAAAGTTATATCAGAGTTTAAATATTTGCAATATGTATTCACGTTGTAAATGATTTTACAATAAATTTTAATATATTTTAAAATAAACGTATATTTTATTTCGTATCAATTTAGATTTTAAACGAAGTTGACTACAAATATTGTATATTCACATAAATAAATTTATAACATATTTGAAATAAATTTAAGTATTAGTTTTAATTTGATTAAAATGAAAATTAGTTTTAATGGTTTCTAAATTAACTTCAAATTTTGAAGTATTTCAAAATCGTTTATCAAATTTTTTCATTGCGTTTTGTTACGATCCAAATGATATCGATCGCAGGATTTCAACGCGATTTCTTAATCATTAAAAAATATTTTCAATTATTTAAATTTCTGTCATTGCTTTAACATCATATTTATGCACTTTTAATTGTTTCTTACGATTGCGATCTTGATTTCTTACGCTGATTGTTCACGATTTCATTAAATCAAATAGCCTTTCCATCTTACTCCCCCCCCCCCCCCCCCAAAAAAGGACAATAATCTAATTTCCTTTTTCGAGTGAATATTTTTTGTCGACCGAGGTGGATCTGCAAATAATTTCAAGGAGCTTCACCAGAAAACCGCGTCGAGATACGACACGTAATGTATTAGAGTAAAAAGCCCATCGAATACCTAACTGTACACATCGTTAGTGAACTTTTCGTCTATATAAGATTGGTCTTTGTGCCGCACCTTAGATAGATAGAGAGAGAATTGATCATAACCCATGGCACTTTATTATCCCGTTATTTTTCCAACGAGACGAGATGCGCTAAAATTTTGCTGACCGATATAATTACCGAATCGCACACTTTCTATGTATGTACAAATACGTTCACCTAGTTTTTCATCTTAGTTTCCTGTTTCGAACTTCTTAAACGCGTTATAACCGACGCGTCCGTTATTTTTCATCGTGTCGTTACTTCGTTTATGAAGTTTTCCACTCGAGTGTGCGGGAAGTTCACGTGGAAATTGGTGGAACGATTGCGAATAGAAAATTGGTTATGGATTACGTATAAGTAAGGGACAAAAAGAACAATTTTGATTTTAGGAATGTGAGTGTGGAGTTTAACCTATAAAGTGTGATGAGAAGAAGAAGAAATGTTGTGATTTCAAATTATATGAAAGAATATTTTTATGTTTTAGAGAAGTACACATTGAAGTTTTAGCGTCAGATAACCTTGGAGTTCTACTTTACGAAATGTAAAATGTCATACTTTTTTTGAGGCTAAGAAAATTGAAACACCTGCTCTTTAACATAATTGTGTTATCAAGAATGAACTAGGTGAAAATTAAATAAATTGTACATCTAAAGATGAAATGAATTTTACTTTTGTTAAACGTGTCAACTTCTACCTTTAAAATGAATGAAGTTTGAAGTTCTACTATACGCAAATTTCTGCTTATAATAAAAATAAAGTTTAATAATAACGATTTAATTAAAAGAAATTTTTATTTAACTTTTTTTAAAAAGTATAAATTTCGAAGTATCTATAATTCACACATTTTCTATTACTTAACGTTTGAAGTTTAGAAATTAACTTCACATAATCATATTTTTTAGCTTAACAAATTACAGTGCTTAATTTTTGTCAAAATTTCTACAAATTCTTATTTCTGCTATAACTTTGCTCCATTGCAACGGATTTGAGCTTATTTTTTTTTAAACTGTATCTATTTTATCTCAGCTTTTAAATGAATTTATATTTGAGGGCTGATAGTTTATTGTTTAAAAGTTATAAGCATTTGAAGTAAAGGTTCTTTTTTTTTAAAATAGCATTAACAGTGTATAACGTCCGTAATATCGAGCGTTAGGGTCTATAACTCTGGCTTTCTTCATATTTTTATATAACTAAACTTATCCTAGAGTTAGGACAAGATCCGTGATCCGGACCTGGGATACTCTCCTTGTTAGCATGAATAAACAGAAGTTAGCAGCTATCTCTGAATTATTAATTCGTAGCTACAACTTCATTAAAGTACATAATTTCGTTCGGTTACTTTAAAAACATGAAAAACAAATTTTACTAGTTTTAATGTGAATATTTTTAATGTAATTCGTATAAATACTATTAAAAATAAACGTTTCCCTTATTTTATAATTTGTAAATTACGATCTCTGATAGAAATGTTGAGCAGTTTTTGGCTAGTCCATAGCGAGTGAAAGACAAACTGGGCAGTGAGTTGAACAGTGATTGGCTAGTCGACGTGTTAGTTTCATCAGATTTTTAAGTATTCACTAGCTATGGACTAGCCATCAACTTATAATTGGAAAAAAATAATATAATTACAGATTTATATCGTTTAAAATAATATAAGTACATAAAAAAATGTTTAGATGGATGATTACATGTAAGTTCCTATCAATACGTTAACTTAAACTTCCAGAACAGAAAAGAGATTTCGTGGAAATTTTTGTAGGTTATGTTTACGAATCATATGTTGGTTTTGATTCATATGGATTCTTAGCAGTGCTTCTTCAGTGCCTAACCAGCGACACTGCCCAGTTGATCTTAGCTAGTCTACCAGGGATGCTGTACATCATACTAAAATATAAATGCAACATACACATTTCAAACTTTATTTTGAAATCAAGATGATTTTCCCTATATAATAAGTATTCCCTTATTTTTAAATTAGAAATATCATTTTTTAATTTTCATTTCTATTATTGATCATTTTCTTATCACTGAATTCAAACTTTATATTTTATAAATTAAAAATGTCTCGTATTTTTTCAACTACGTTAAACTATTAGAATAATTCTCGTCTACGTTTCATACATCAGTAACTTCAAATACGACACTTTTCAAAAAAACATTTTTTTTAATAACTTTTTTCCTTTAATCTACAAGTACTCTAGTATAGTTAAATCATCCAATGAAACAACAATCGATAGTTACCTACAATCACTTCTAAAAATTATTTTCTACATTTTTGCAGAAAATAAAATAGAATAAAATAAAAATAACATTGAATACTCAAGTGATAAGAGTAACATTAATCCACCATATTCCACTTCTTCTACTTCCCACCCGTCGACGACGACAACACCCATACAGGCGCGCACACACACACACACACACACCCGCGCGTACATCTAACAAATAAAGTGCTCGTGTAGAGTCACTTCCTTCCTTCCCTAAATAGTTTTCTCGCTATCTAAAACGGGCTCTTTTCTCTTTCCCCGCGCATTTCATCCAATCTTAACGACCAGCATATAGGCCAATTTCTTTCCGCGCTCACTCACAGATTTCACCAGAGTTCGCCTTTTATTTTTTTCCCCTCTCTTTCTCCTAGAAACGTTATCTTCTCCTTTCTTTTTCTTCTTCTTCATCTTCTTTTTTTGTTATCATCCTACGTTTTATCTCGTATAGATCCGTGTTGGTAGTCGCAGCTACTCAATTCCATTCCCCGGCATTAAACCATCGAAGAGCAGTAACCGTCTTAAATTTATCGCCCGGCCATTCCGCGATGTGTACCTACACGATGAAAACGACAAAAAAAAATTTCCTAGTAAAGGGGTGTCGACTATCGGACGCATCGACGACGAATGGGATGTTATAAAACGGGATTCTATTTTTTTTTATCCGTGAATGACGATCAAGTTGTTGGTTCGATAGTGTATTTTTAAATAACAAAAGTGAAGCGTATAATCTTGATAATTCGAAACTTCGAACAAATTTTTATTTATATTGCAGAAATAACATTGCTAACTTCTCAATTGTATTATTATTATTGTTATTATTATTATTATTATTATCTGTAGATCAATGACTTTGAATTTCTTTTTTTAACTAATAAATATCAAAAGGCGCGATAGCGATATACTTTTCAAATGCATTTATTCATAGTTAAATAACTTTAACATCATTTTTTGACTATTAAAAATATTCCTTTTACAAATAAAAAAATGTCTTACTTCTCTTCTTTCACTAACTGAAAATACCTCTTATTCTATCGAAAACCTGAAAAAAGGAGAATCATTTTTATTTCTCAACTATATAAATCTATAAAAATCGATAGCTATGCAAACTTTATTTAAATAATAATTTCCGTCACCGTTTTATTAGTTTTCCACTCTGTTCCGAAATAACAAACATCCTTTTAAACTTCCAAATATACTATTCTTTTATGAATCAATAACTTTCAACTTCAATTTTTTGAAAAAATGAAATCCAGTTGATCTTAGCTAGTCTACCAGGGATGCTGTACATCATACTAAAATATAATTATGCTTGCAACATACACATTTCAAACTTTATTTTGAAATCAAGATGATTTTCCCTATATAATAAGTATTCCCTTATTTTTAAATTAGAAATATCATTTTTTAATTTTCATTTCTATTATTGATCATATTTCTTATCACTGAATTCAAACTTTATATTTTATAAATTAAAAATGTCTCGTATTTTTTCAACTACGTTAAACTATTAGAATAATTCTCGTCTACGTTTCATACATCAGTAACTTCAAATACGACACTTTTCAAAAAAACATTTTTTTAATAACTTTTTTCCTTTAATCTACAAGTACTCTAGTATAGTTAAATCATCCAATGAAACAACAATCGATAGTTACCTACAATCACTTCTAAAAATTATTTTCTACATTTTTGCAGAAAATAAAATAGAATAAAATAAAAATAACATTGAATACTCAAGTGATAAGAGTAACATTAATCCACCATATTCCACTTCTTCTACTTCCCACCCGTCGACGACGACAACACCCATACAGGCGCGCACACACACACACACACACACACCCGCGCGTACATCTAACAAATAAAGTGCTCGTGTAGAGTCACTTCCTTCCTTCCCTAAATAGTTTTCTCGCTATCTAAAACGGGCTCTTTTCTCTTTCCCCGCGCATTTCATCCAATCTTAACGACCAGCATATAGGCCAATTTCTTTCCGCGCTCACTCACAGATTTCACCAGAGTTCGCCTTTTATTTTTTTCCCCTCTCTTTCTCCTAGAAACGTTATCTTCTCCTTTCTTTTTCTTCTTCTTCATCTTCTTTTTTTGTTATCATCCTACGTTTTATCTCGTATAGATCCGTGTTGGTAGTCGCAGCTACTCAATTCCATTCCCCGGCATTAAACCATCGAAGAGCAGTAACCGTCTTAAATTTATCGCCCGGCCATTCCGCGATGTGTACCTACACGATGAAAACGACAAAAAAAATTTCCTAGTAAAGGGGTGTCGACTATCGGACGCATCGACGACGAATGGGATGTTATAAAACGGGATTCTATTTTTTTTTATCCGTGAATGACGATCAAGTTGTTGGTTCGATAGTGTATTTTTAAATAACAAAGTGAAGCGTATAATCTTGATAATTCGAAACTTCGAACAAATTTTTATTTATATTGCAGAAATAACATTGCTAACTTCTCAATTGTATTATTATTATTGTTATTATTATTATATATTATTATCTGTAGATCAATGACTTTGAATTTCTTTTTTTAACTAATAATATCAAAGGCGCGATAGCGATATACTTTTCAAATGCATTTATTCATAGTTAAATAACTTTAACATCATTTTTTGACTATTAAAAATATTCCTTTTACAAATAAAAAATGTCTTACTTCTCTTCTTTCACTAACTGAAAATACCTCTTATTCTATCGAAAACCTGAAAAAAGGAGAATCATTTTTATTTCTCAACTATATAAATCTATAAAAATCGATAGCTATGCAAACTTTATTTAAATAATAATTTCCGTCACCGTTTTATTAGTTTTCCACTCTGTTCCGAAATAACAAACATCCTTTTAAACTTCCAAATATACTATTCTTTTATGAATCAATAACTTTCAACTTCAATTTTTTGAAAAAATGAAATATATGTCTTTTTTTACTTGTAAAATATATATTTTTTTATATATCAGTAACTTTAATGAAAGTTAACTATTAAACAAATTCTTTAACTTCTTCTATAGATTCCTTTATAGTTAAAAAACTTCATACATCAATTTTTAAAATCGAAAATATTCTTTTTTTACTTCTCAAATGTATTTTATTATTATGATTCAGTAATTTCAATTTTTTTTAATGGTCATAAATCAGTAACTTCTAATTTACTTTTTAAAAAATTAAAAAAATCAGTACCTTCAAATTTGATTTTTTTTAATCTATTATAAATCAGTAACTTTAAACATCGTATTTTATGCTTTGTATAATATAAACTTCAAGCTACATAAAAAAAATAAAAAATATCATTATTTAATTTATATGTGTATTATAGGACAGGCACTATCTTCGGTTTTATATTTCTCGAATGCATAGATTTTCATAAATCAGTAATTTCAACTTCATTTTCATACTCAAAATATCCTTTTTTATTTATTAGGTAGGCACATTAAATTATAAAAAAAAACTACCTATTTTTTACTTCACATATATATTTTATATTTATAACTCAGTAACTTCATCTTCATATATCTACCTGGGTTACAATTCTTAATTTTAAAATCTCGAAGAAATATAACGCCCGGAAATATTGAATATCAAAAAAAGGCGACCACGCCACAATCGATTTTGATCTAACACCGCTCAAAAGATCAATTTTTCGCGAGCTTTCGAATGGCGGTGGTTAGATTATTGGCCAAGACCGTTGGTGTAAGTTATACCCCATAAACCTCATAAAATCACTCATTTTCATGTATTTTAGGGCATTTATCTCAAAATCTATTGATTTTTTTGAAAAAACATTAAAAACAACTTTTGTTCAAAATAATCCTTAGAACTTAACTACCTGGGTTACAATTCTTAATTTTAAAATCTCGAAGAGATAGGGCACTTGGAAATATTGAATATCAAAAAAGGCGACCACGCCACAATCGATTTTGATCTAACACCGCTCAAAAGATCACATTTTTTGAGAGCTTTCGAATGGCGGTGGTTAGATTATTGGCCAAGACAGCTGGTGTAAGTTATGCCCTAAAATACATGAAAATTAGTGATTTTATGAGGTTTATGGGGTATAACTTACACCAACGGTCTTGGCCAATAATCTAACCACCGCCATTCGAAAGCTCGCGAAAAATGTGATCTTTTGAGCGGTGTTAGATCAAAATCGATTGTGGCGTGGTCGCCTTTTTTTGATATTCAATATTTCCAAGTGCCCTATCTCTTCGAGATGTTAAAATTAAGAATTGTTACCCAGGTAGATAAGTTCTAAAGATTATTTTGAACAAAAGTTGTTTTTAATGTTTTTTCAAAAAAAATCAATAGATTTTGAGAAAAATGGCTTTAAAAATATAAATTTTTCTAAAAAATTGAAAAATTTCCATTTTTCATGGTGGAATAACTCTTAGGCAAATTATTTTTAACACCTAAAAATTTTTTTCTATCTTCTGAAAGATATTTCCAGCCTGTTTTCAAATTTTGGAGCGATTTAAAATTTTCATCGTACCACTTGACGTGAAATAGCCCATACATATATATATATATATAAAGAAGGGCTTTTTTATAAGCTAAATGCACCCAGAATGAATGAATGAATATATATTATAACAGGGCTCTCGAATGGACATTTCTCCACGTCCGGTACAGAAGAAAAGCAATAACGTATCAGTGCGCGGCTATGTCTCGAGAATAGATGGTATACGACGAAAATCATGGAAGAAAGAGAGAAAAAAAGTGTAGATGTGGGAATGGTCTACAAGAATTTGCGATATTTGATACGGTGTTGAAAAATTAGGAAATGTTGAAGTGGTATATGACTGTATTTATAAATAAATATAATTTTTTTTTAGTTTGATTGATTTTAGTGAATCGTTAAATAACCGTTAGTTATTCAAAAGATCAATTTTACGAATTGTTAAAGGTTCGTCAATAATTCAATATATATCACTTGCTTTTAATCATTATGGTAATTAATGATTAAATTCATTACTTGCATTTGATGGATCATTTTTACGAATTCAAATGGACCATCAATTATTTAACGTAAGATCTTTGAATCCTTAATAGCCGTCAATGATTTAACGAATCACTATTTTAAAGTATCAATGATTTGATACGTGATAGATAAATTTTGGAATGAATAAACTTCCGCTCTATTCATCTCTCATCGAACATTTATAAACTATTCGATAAACTTGTAAAAAATAATTTACAATGATGGATAAAAAAACGTCTTACTCCCTGCTTCACAATCATGCTTTACAAAAGGACAATCTTGTATCGATAGTTTAACCTATACCTTACCTAAAAAATATCTGAAGGCTTCATAGCCAAACAACATGTAACTTTTCTAAATATCACCAGCATTTTTGATAATGTAAATTGCGAAATTTTACTAACTATACTAGATAAATTGAACTTTACAGAAAATTTATAAAGTTTTTATGTTATGAAAGACATATTTTACAAGGGAGTTCCTCAAGGAGGCGTACTAAATCCTATATTTTATTTATGTTATATATTGCTCATATCGCCGAAAAATTACCTAAAAGTATAATAATATCAAAATTTACAAAAGATATAGCAATATTTTTCGAAAAGAAATCTCTGAAATCTTGTATTTCACTAACCGAAAAATCATTCTAAACTATTAAAACTAACCTCGACAAGTTAGGACTAGAACTAGCTCACACAACGGTACACATACAATTTAATAATCAATTATGAATCCCTCCAAATGAAAACGAAATCAAAATTGGAAGTATCAATCAAGTTAAACAGTCCTTAGTATCATACTTGATTATCGCCTATGTTTTGAAGACCACATTGAATACATACAAAACAAATGCAAAAAATCTTTGAATGTTACAAAATTTCTTAGAGGAGATTGGTTAGGGGGGCAGATCCTGAAACTCTATTATATAGTTCTTTACAAAATTTATAAAGAACTATACCCCAATCAATCTTCTCTAAAAAATTTTGTAACATTCAAAGATTTTTTGCATTTGTTTTGTATATATTCAATGTGGTCTTCGAAACATAGGCGATAATCAAGTATGATACCAAGGTAACGGACTGATAAAATCATATCAACTAAAAACAAATAAAGAAAAAGAAAAGATCGTTACATCATTGTACAGACGAAATAACGTCATTAACAAAAACCATAGAAACTCAACACAAATACAACTTATACACCTTAAACTATGATACACTTTCCGTATCTATAGAATGCGATATTGAGTTTGGCAAATGTCAAAAAAACATAAATTATGCACATGATAATCCAAGACTATATTAAAAAAATAAACGCCATAGCAATTTATACGGATGGAAATAAAATAAAAAATGTTAAAGCTGTAGGAACTGCCTGTATTAATAAAGAACTAAATATATCTAAAACACAAAGTACATATATATGTAATGAAACTTCAATCTTTACAGCTGAATGCATTGCTGTAAATGATGCTATCGATTTACTGTTCCAAAATACGATCAAAAATGTATTTATAAATTTATAGATTCCCTATAAGCTTGTTATAGAAAATCAAATAATATCAACATAAAAACAAATTGTTATATTTTACAAAGAACAAATAAAGAAATTTAATGATAAATCGAAAAACGATTCTTATGCAAAACTAATATGGATACCAGCTCACAGGGAATCTGTGGAAAAGGTTAGCTAATAACTCGAATTGCGATGAAAACATTCATATTCCCTTCACTGGTCTAAAAAAAATTTAAAAAAAAATTAAATACAAGAATACCATTGAATAAGTACAAGAAAAGGAAAGCAATACTTCAAATTTTGTTATAATACAAATAAAAAAACCATGTTTCCATTGTAATAACCTGAATAGAAAAACCATTGTAACCGTAAATCGTTGCAGAGCTAATCATTACAATTTAGCAACATGTCTTGTTTGAGTTAAATTTATCGATAATTCCAAATGTTCGTGTAGAAATGAAATACACGACTTAGACCACATTATGTGGCAATGTTCCTTATATGAAAATGAAAGAAAAAAATATATACTCGTTTTAAGAGAATACAAACTGTTCCTACCTATGACAATAAGAATTATATTGTGATCCAACCATGAACATACGTAAATTATTAATACTATTTTTCAACAATTGTAATCTACAAATATAATGTGTACAATACGCTTGTAATACTTAGATGTCAAAATATTCTACGATAATTGTATAACCTGTGTAAACTAAAACATAGTTCCAATAGGGACTGATAAAGCTTTAATAAAAAAAATGTTAGATTTAATAAATAATTAGATCATTCATTTTTTGGAATGATGATCTATTAAAAAATTAATTGGCGGATTAACTTTTAATTCTCGATCGTACGATATATTAAAATATTAGATTATTAATTATTGTAAAAATGTTTCAATCAACAATTTCCATGTTAAATCCATACTTCATTTTTTATTGAAAAATTCAATAATACTAATAATGGATGAGGCCTGCTCGGTCGGTTAGGGCGTCGGGCTCGTAATCTGAAGGTCTCAGGTTCGATTCCCGGTCTCGGCTGATTGATACAAGCACCACTGGCGAATGTATTTTCAACAAGTGCTTTTTTCACAAAGACATCGTATGATCTCCGTCCCTGATTAGCACCGGTTTGGGAGCATAAAAAGAGCGACGTTAAAATAACAATTAAAAAAAATTACAATTGTTAGACAATTGATTTATCATATCAATTTGAAATCTTGATTGTTCAAAAAAAAATTTAACAGTATAAATACATCGATCACTTTTTGGGATCATCATTTATAATGATACATCAATTAAATCAACATATAATTGATTAAATAGATCATTTTTGGAATGATATTTCAAATCTTAATTCAAAAGACTACTTTTTGCAATCAACCGATGATATTAACAAATGATATTCGGCAGTTAATTTACTGGATCATTTTTTAAAATCAACTACGATCTACCAAATTCGACAATTAATTCAAAGAATGTGATGGATCATTTTGTTTTTAAAATACAAAAAGATTAATTTTCTCCTCATTTTCATCAATCGACTTCAATTTAAATATTCCATCGAATCAGCAATGATCTTTAAAAATGAAAAATGACATGGTTCAATAAACGAATTGTAATGATTAATATCCAACATCTATTTCCGTATTTTATATTACATTATATTACAATTCACCAAAAAAAGATCAAGCACACACGTGCGAATCATCATACCTACGAGAAAAAAGAATTTCGAGTCTCAAAAGTCTATTCCACTTCTGAAATCCAACGTGTTATTGTAGCCCATTGAATAAATTTTCGCAAGACATTTGTACTTAATCGTGTTTCTTACAGGACGACTGCGCGTTTCGCGAAATAGTACCAGAAAAAAAATAAGAAGAAGAAGTTCTTGATATATATGGTCGTCCGATAAATCTTGGATAAGACGCGTGACGGACAACGAGAATGGAAAATATTGGTTATTGTAATAAGGATTTACGAATAATGGAGCATCGTTTTTATTTTCATATTTATCCTGTTTTTCTTTTTACCTCTCAATAAAGGAGAATGACGTGTACGTTTCTGACGGTGAATGAATAGTAAACTGGCGATTCAAAAAAGGAATGGAAAGTAATTGGTGATTCGATTCGTTTCGATAAGTGTTAGGTTCTGACGATTGAGAGAATGTTTAATGTATGGAAAATTATGTGAATTTTACGTTGAGCAAGGCTCATCATAATCTTCTTCGCATATTGTCGTTTTGGTTTAATGAATTTAAATGTTTAAAGTTTTATCATAATAAAATGTTATCATTTCCTTTTAGTAATATTGTATAAATTTACCATTTTTAAAAGTTTGTGTAATGAAATTTTAACTTCAAAGTCTAAGATAAATAACTATTTCAAGTTACATGGAGTTTGAAGTCGGAACTATATAAAACAGTTTTACGTTTCATAAATATATGAAGATAAAACAGAATAGATCTCAGTAATGCTGCTTTAAGATTCATTGACGATCGTATTGAAAACTCCAAAATAATCGTTCTATATTAAGTATAAAAATTAAAGCAACAACTTCACAAGAAATTTACTATTATAAATACTATAACGATTTAAGTATGAACTATCGAAAAAATCTAATCCTAGACACGATTTTCATATTTCTAATCATCAATTAAATTAAGTTTAAAGTATTTAATTCACAATAAATGAATTTTTTATTATTATTTTGTTTAACTTCACCCAATTCAATCTATAACAATATATATATAATATTATATGTCACATGAAAATCTCTTTGAAAAATGAATTAATAACATTTAACTTGGAATCTTGAGCGAACCGTCGTAGAGGTAAGACGTGTTTATAAACACGTGCCGTATTAATATAGGAACGGATTATGTGTATGGTCTATTTCAACGTTTTACGAATACCCGCGTGTGAGTTTACAGGGTGCGCCAGGAGAATACAGATTTCTGTATCTCTCCAAATCTTTTCTTTTTTACACCGATAAGAAGATGTCCGACATGAGTTCCTCTGGTACGCTCTAGCCATTGGATCTATCGTTGAACAAGCAAATATTACACAAATCTCTAGAATCAGTCAATCCCGAGTTTGTTCATATTTAAAGTCTGTCGATATTGTCAACAAGCTCATTGAAAATAATAGATACATCAAAATCAAGGAAATAAGAAGTGATATCCAACACTACAAGAATAATTAAGTATATCCAACGTTCCGGGTCTAACTCCAAGAAGTGTACTTGAGAATAACCTTACCGAATATAGCGTACTACCTAAATCACGAATTACACGTATAAGGTCCGGAATTAATGACCCGGGCTACACTCAATATTAAGTAATAGAAGACAGGTCTATATTGACAAGGAGGACATAAATATAAACAGCCAAAGTCCACTCAAATCGTCTATGAAAACACATCATAGTGGATTTATATCTGCGACGAAAAACTATGTTGTATTTTGTGTAAGGAAGAAGGGTACGTTGCAAAATATTGCTAAAATGCCACTCTCCAAGGAACTTCTTTAGCTTCAGATGAACTAAGCCAACCTGAGTCCCCCCTCTCCGCGTAAAAAATATTTTTGGCAAACTTTTGCCAAACTTTAGGGAAATTATAATAAAAAAAAATTTAACTTCAAAATCTCTTTGAAAAATGAATTAATAACATTTAACTTGGAATCTTGAGCGAACCGTCGTAGAGGTAAGACGTGTTTATAAACACGTGCCGTATTAATACGAACGGATTATGTGTATGGTCTATTTCAACGTTTTACGAATACCCGCGTGTGAGTTTACAGGGTGCGCCAGGAGAATACAGATTTCTGTATCTCTCCAAATCTTTTCTTTTTTACACCGATAAGAAGATGTCCGACATGAGTTCCTCTGGTACGCTCTAGCCATTGGATCTATCGTGAACAAGCAAATATTACACAAATCTCTAGAATCAGTCAATCCCGAGTTTGTTATATTTAAAGTCTGTCGATATTGTCAACAAGCTCATTGAAAATAATAGATACATCAAAATCAAGGAAATAAGAAGTGATATCCAACACTACAAGAATAATTAAGTATATCCAACGTTCCGGGTCTAACTCCAAGAAGTGTACTTGAGAATAACCTTACCGAATATAGCGTACTACCTAAATCACGAATTACACGTATAAGGTCCGGAATTAATGACCCGGGCTACACTCAATATTAAGTAATAGAAGACAGGTCTATATTGACAAGGAGGACATAAATATAAACATGCCAAAGTCCACTCAAATCGTCTATGAAAACACATCATAGTGGATTTATATCTGCGACGAAAAACTATGTTGTATTTTGTGTAAGGAAGAAGGGTACGTTGCAAAATATTGCTAAAATGCCACTCTCCAAGGAACTTCTTTAGCTTCAGATGAACTAAGCCAACCTGAGTCCCCCCTCTCCGCGTAAAAAATATTTTTGGCAAACTTTTGCCAAACTTTAGGGAAATTATAATAAAAAAAAAATTTAACTTCAAAAAATAATATACATAGAAGTAATAATATTCTAAATATGAATAATAATAAACTATTTTAAAATTCATAAATGTTCGAATTGTAAACTTACAAAAAATTTTTCTTAGTAATCATGAAAATTGAAGTACATCTTTATAACAAATTTATATCATAAAAATTCTAGTTATTAATAAATAAAGTTTGAAGTATACACTTAAAAAAGGAAATCTACTAAAATTTTAATACGCGTAAAATTGAAATTCTGAATGAGAATAAATTATTATTCATATTTAAGAGGACTTCACCAAAATATTATACACAAATTTACCGAAATTCATACTATGAACTTCGAAAATATATAGTTTTAATCCATATAAAACTTAATTATAAAAATGAATAATAAAAATGCACATATAATAATTATTGTAATGGTTCCTTTACGTAATTACGAAGTTTGAAGTTATAGCATCACGAAAATTACACTTATAAATAAATATGTAAGTTATAATGACGAACTTCACAAAAATATAATTTTATAAATGTGAGGTTCAATCATTCAACTATAAACGAACTAGTATTTATAAAGAGTACATGTACTTCAAATTCTCACCTTCACAATATTATACAATTTTAAATTTATATAACACTTCAAAGTATCAAAGTATATTTTTAAATGGGTAATTAATATTCTCGCATTACTGTCTTCGAAAAACTCTCAAATGTAACAAAACGAATAAAAAAAAAGATAACAAGAATTTTCTGAAGCACTATTAAAAAAAGAGAGAAAAATCTTTTATTATTAAAAGACACCGTATTAACTTCGACGAAACTAACCACCGTGTACGTGTCGAATTTTTATTGTCCTCCCTCTCGCTCTCCATCGATTTGACCCTTCGCAATATCGTACGGTCAGCCTAAGCCGGACAATGCCATCCATTCAATTCTCCACACGCAGCACACACGCACACGCACGCACACACACACATACACGCGCGCGCGCAAACCCGACACGTATACACGGAATTATCCCCCAGTATATCAAGAGAGAAAAGGTACATACACTCATGTGTCATTTAAACTAAAATACCTCCGATGCGCCGAACTGATTTACAGCCTGTTTCGCTTGGACACCGCGTTTTCGCGCAACCCCACATTTATATATACATATATAGCGTTACGCCTTAACGCAGAAAAATCCTTCATTGGTCAAAAGAATTTGCGTTTGGTTTACAATGCCGTTGGCGTAAATTCGTAAGTACGTGCGGGAAGTACAAGGATATTGAAAGGATCGTTCGAATGATTTATTGTTTTTATTAGTAGTTTGATTGCGAGTTATTCTTTTTTTTCGAGTATTGGAAATAATTATGTGATCGATTGAAAAATTTTTTGGGGCCGATTCGGAAATGGGTGATTTGTCGAGCATTACGTCTCCATACTTTTATCAACTTCCATGCGAAAATATTTATTGATCAGGTCCTGCCCGCATTATTTCCTGATTAACTCTTCATATTTTCCTTATTTTGTATTCGAAAATATAGTTGTTCAGATACTGATTTGTTCACCGAATATAATCCCTTAACAGATTAATAATTTACTTAATTTTCGTTGAAAAATGTTTGGTGATCTTCTCCTGATTAAGTAGTCTTTATTAATAAGTACTTTTTTGAATTTGGTTTGAATCTGCGTTTTTATAGGAATTGATTTAGGAACATTTAGTTATCGGGTCCTGATTTAAAAACAGTATTTATTCTGAATTTGTGTTATTATTATTGTTATTTTTTTTAATATTATTTAGAAATATAATAACTGATTAGGTCTTCGTTTAAATAACTTATTTTATTTTTCTGTCATAATCATCGGTTTCTGATTTGGTAACTTACTTCTGAGTTTAGTACCAACGTAGCGTCCCAAATATGCAGTTGTCCAATGTTATTATTATGCTATCATTCAATTGGGGAGTTTCGTTGATTAGGTCCTGATTTGCTTACCGTAACTGACCCAGATTTTCGTTAATACTCTTCCAAGTCAATAAATCTGCATACTCACAATACTTTACATTTGAATCTGTAACAGTAAATTGAAATCCGGGCCTGAGCATTTCCTAAATAACGTATTTCACCAATTCTTAACTAATGAAACACGATTTATAACACTCGTAAAACGTGACTTATAAAGATATTTCGAAAACACAATCCGGTAAATCGGATATTCAATATTTATCCCAAAATATATATATAACATAAAAAATAACACTTCAACTTATTATATATCTATATCTACCGTGAAGAACAATAAAAAAAATAAAAGAAGAAATAACATTATGTCAAACAAAATTCTCTTTCAGCATGTTCATTTATCATTTCGTAGATATAACACTGTTTTCAAATACACATTGGTTATAAAGCGCATCCAATTTTTGTTATCCTTGTTTCACGTTAATAATAAAGAGCCACATTCCACGTTTGATGCGACAGCTTATATAACCAAACTTTCCAAACTTGTCAAGATACGGTAACGAGGGTCAGGCTGCTGGTGTACAAACTTGAGAAAACTTCATCCTCTTCACTTAATTATAGTTCAAAGAATAACGTTTTTTGTTTTATTTTACTTTGTTTTAAATCTATATAGCGAGAAAATGAAGGAGAGAGACTTTTGAACCAGTTTCTTTTGAACTGTCTGAAAATTTATTGTGGAAATGTGAAAATTATGTTGGTACGTTATGGTGGTGTTACGAAAAAACGATAGTTGTAATGGTGTACTGCTATTATTGAGAATTAAAAGAAATTAATAATAGTCGTTATATTGGGAAAGTGAAAAATTTATAAAAATTGTTAGGTTATCTAAAATTTGTTCTTTTAAATGTGTGGCTAGGTAATGTTTGGTCTCTTGAATGTTAGTTTATGAAATTTTTATTTTCGTAAGTGTGAGGTTATGTTATTCATCTTCTCCTCTAATATAAGATTTTATTACTTTGCTTTTATCGACAGTAAGGTTATGTCATTTTCTTCTCTGAAATATTAAGTTACATCATTTTTATTTTCTTAAAATCATGATTAAACAACAAAGTGATCCATAAAATAAAATGAAACACAAATTTTTGACAAAAAGTCTAAAAATCACAGTACATCATAATCTGTAAGCTTAAGGAAATACCTGTGATCAATAACCTTCCTCTCACACCGTTGCCTACGGGTGGCTCTTCCCATTAGGATCTAGAACTACAACTCAGTCTGACGTTACGTAATCAATTACCAGCACCTTGAGCCAGCGGCTATTTGCTTTTAACCTATACGACTAGTTGATTCTAGGACCGATCCCAAGTATACACATAGACAGAGATGAGATACATCGAAAGGTATAGGGAACGACGAACGTCACTGAATCTGAGATTTCCCTAGACCACTGACCACGTTCAGAGAGAATATATTCCTCACTCTGCCTCTTTCTATTAAAAGTTTAAGTACTATATATCCCGAATGTGTATTCTGGGGTACTCGGTTGTTTCTTAACTAAATACACTCTAATTACATTACGTAACTTGATCGTGATAATATCATTTTGGGTTATGTGTTGTTCGAAGACGTGTGGGGCAGAGCATATAAGGTTATTCAAATTATTTGTGCTTTCTTTTTTTTAAATTTTTAACCGTTATGTGT
Organism: Theocolax elegans; assembly: GCA_026168455.1. Taxonomy (NCBI): domain Eukaryota; kingdom Metazoa; phylum Arthropoda; class Insecta; order Hymenoptera; family Cerocephalidae; genus Theocolax; species Theocolax elegans. Next base: position 78,256,758 of record CM047429.1, read on the forward strand.
ACTCTATGGTTATATGTTAACATCTATGATCAACTAGTAATAGGAAATTTTTGTCACAATATTATCTTAATGTTTTAACAGCTCGATGTTGGCTGTTCGTTCGAAAGGATTCAAATATTCAAATTTCCCGGGTTTATTTAAATTTTTTAATTTTTAACGGCCACAGCGGTATATATTTGTACATGTTACATTTTTACCGAATTTCATAATAATTACGTTCCGATACACTGAGAGAAGGATTTATTTGATATTAAGATATTTATTAACAGTTAACAAATATAGCCTTAGATTTGTTAACAGTTAATAAATATCTTAATATCAAATATATCCATCTCTCAGTGTACAAATTATTTTTCATTAAATTATTTGAGACGTTTTTTTTCTATTTTTAAAATTCCAATAAGTTAGCTGTTTAAAAACTAAATTCGAATTTTCAAGCGTTTTTTAAATTTTTGAATTTTTAAATAACGGAATACATGATGTTGAGAATTCGATCGAAACATACGTAACACTTGAATATGGATATGATCTATTAATACGTTAAATTTCAATTAATTATTATTAGTCATTCATTATAGTTAAATGAATTATTTTGACATAATTACATAACCTACAAAACTGTTTTGTAAATTTTTCAACGCATTTATTTATTTATTTATTTATTTATTTAACCAGAAAAGAATTTACATAATAGAAAATACATACATCATGCAAACCTCCCACAGAGATAAACGGAGTTATCTGTTGGTGGGACTGGTTACAAAAAGAAAACTTAAAACTAACTTAAATATTAAACTAATCTAATATAATAAATCTTTAACAATTATTCAAAGTAACAAATAGTATACAACTGTAGCTAAAAGTAATTTGTGACGAATACAACAGAAAATAAAAACTTTTTTTTAATATATATTATTTTTAATCCATTTTTTAATTTTTGATTTCTTATTTTTGGTGCTTAAGATTTTCATATCGTTAGGTAACATATTAAATATATTTATTGCTTTGATATAACTATTTTTACAACTAATTGTTCTTCTTGTGCGAGGTAAAATTAAATTTTTTTTCCTCGTTATGCTGTTAGAAGACATAAAATTGCTTTTTAGAGATTCGTAATGGAACATTAATGAATCTAGTGTAAAAATCTGTTCAATACTTAGTGGATTATTTTCAATAATAAAATTATTCTTGTTTATAATTTTTAATAATTTTTTCTGCAAACTATGTAATATTTTCATATAATTATTATATGCACCACCCCAAGCTATTATACCATAACTAATTATACTATTAAATAAAGCATAATATATCATTCTAAGCGTATCCAGGTTCATAATCTTGGCCAGTTTATGAAACACAAAGATAAGATATTTTGTTTTATTAACAATATATTCAATGTGTTTACCCCAACTCATTCTAAAGTCAAAAATTACACCTAGGTATTTGGTATACTCAACTCTATTTATGTTAACATTATTTATATGAATATTAAAATTATTAACCTCAGGTACACTATCGCAATAATTTCCAAATGTAATATAAGTTGTTTTCTTAACATTTAAAGATAATTTATTAGTAGCCAACCAATTGGAGATTGATTCTAATTCGCTATTCATTAAACATTCAACTTCTTTCCAATTTTTACCAGTGACAATTATTGCAGTGTCATCTGCATATGAGATAATATTATCTGCTAACATATCATTTACATATAAAATAAATAACAGTGGTCCCAATATTGTACCTTGAGGAACACCAGTTTTTACTGTCATATTAGAACTAAAAACGTCATCTAATTTAACTCTTTGTTGTCTATTCGATAAATAACATTTCATGATATCATAAGCACCACCTCTTATTCCATAGTTATATAACTTATTCAGTAATATAATATGATCTACTGTATCAAAAGCTTTTGCTAGATCAAGAAAAGCTATTGCGATTGGTTTGCTCATATCTAAACAATTGTACAGTTCACTAGAGATGTATTGCAGAGCATCTTTAGTTCCCTTATTTTTAACAAAACCAAACTGATTTTTTGACAAAATATCACATTTATTTAAAAAATTAATAAATCTTTTATAAATTAGTTTTTCCAAGATTTTTGCTAGATTAGATATTAAAGAGATAGGTCTATAGTTTTCTGCATAATTTTTATCACCAGCTTTATAAATAGGTACAATTTCAGCGATTTTTAAAGCATCTGGCCAAATAGCTTTTTCTATGCATAAGTTAAAAATATGGACCAAAGGTCCTACAATGTAGCTTAATAATGTCTTTAATACTCTAGTGTTTATTTTATCTACTCCTCCATTCTTTATATCAAAATCGTTTACAACATCAATGATTTCATATGCAACAATCGGGTTCAAAAATATTGATTTCTGATTAATTTTCGTTATTTTCCTGCTGTAATTCGTTGGTGTGATAATTTTTTTCCTTAATTCAGTACCTATGTCAGTGAAAAATTTATTCATTGTATTTGCAATTTCTGTAGTATTATTTATAACTTTCATATGTTTATCGTATATGTAAGATATAGCTTTACTTTTTTTCTTATTTTTACCTAATTTTTGGTTAATTATGTTCCATAATTTTCTAGGATTTCTAGTTGAGTTTTCAACTAGTTCTTTATCATACAATATCTTTGCATTTTTGATAACTTTATTTAGTATTTTTTCATATGTTTTATATATTTCTTTGTTTAATAAATTGTTTGTATCTAATCTCCAAATATTATATAAAAATTCCTTTTTATTACATGAAACTGTTATAGCTTTAGTTATCCAACCTTTTCTTGGTTTATTTTTATCTCTTTTGTTACTAATATTCGTAACTGTAGCCTTCTCAATACAAGTTTTAATAGTCGATATTAATACATCAATTGCTAGATTAGGATCAGACATTGTTAGTATATTATTCCAATTATAACCTTTAGCAAAAGTATGGAGTTTGTTATACTTTAGTAGTACGTTTTTTCTATCAGTTCTAGATACTTTAATCTTTTTAATTGATAAAAATAAAGGAAAATGATCTGTAATTGTGTATATTAATTTGCAAGATTTAGTGTTAAGTGATTTCATTTTAATAAAAAAATTATCAATACAAGATCCATTATCAGATAAGCTAGTTGGTCTTGTAATAGATTGAAAACCTGGATAGTAACCGTTTACTAGAATATTATTTAGAAATTCTTGGCTAACATTGTCTAAACCCAATATATCAATATTAAAATCTCCTACTATTATATGATTAGTGATATTTTTTTTTATTTTTAACAATTCTTTTATATTCATAAGAAAATCCGTCTTACTTATATCGTGAGATCTATATATTGAAGAAATTTCTATATTTACTATTTCGTTATTTATACGTGTATTGAGAATTTTAAGTTTACCAATTTCTATTATTTCAGTAAATTCATTTATATTTTCATCAATATAAATGACGACACCGTCCGATTTATTCAATTTACTATTATTGTAATGCATTTTGTAACCTTTTAGATTAAAGTATTGATAATATTCCAAATTCCAAGTTTCAGCACAAACAATCATAAAAGGCTTAATGCTCAGACCATTAATTAAAATTTCTAATTTGTTAAAATTCGCATTTAAACTTCTTATATTAATATATAAGATATTGTCCTTATTAGAATTTATATAAGTATTTAAGGTATCAAAATTTTTTACAACCAATTCTTTTTTTAAAGTATCACTTAATATCTCAGAAATCACTTCAATGTTGCTTTCCATTTTGATGATCTTGCTGGATACTTGAGCTGTTTGATGCAATAGATGATACCGACATAGTAGATTTAGCCTTTATCCTATTTACCTTCCTATTAGTTATATGTTTAAAATCTAATTTACCGATGTATCTTGGTATACTTGGACTCATCGGATAATCAATGTTATCTATAAATTTTTTAATTTTCATTTTTAACACTTGGCAGCACTCACTATCATTAGCCACATGTTTAAAGTCATAATTTTTGTTAAATTTATTATTGTGATATACACAATTTACACAAGCTAGTTTATCTATATTCATGCAATTTTCGGTATTATGAGGACCAGCGCACTTCAAACAAACTTTACTATTTGTACACTTATTACCACTATGTCCAAATCTTCCACAATTGTAACACGGTCTTATATCGATAATGTCATATACTCTACAGTTTTGATAACCAATAAAAACTCTATTTTTATTTTCTCTTATGTATTTGTAAATTTCACTCGTTACTTCTATTATAACACTTTCTAGCCTCGTTCTCGTGTTTTCATATCTGTGCACAACATTGCATCCAGTATTAAATTCTTTAAAATTTCTTTCATTTAAATCATTTTCTATAGCTTTAGTATTTAGATTTTCAAAATTATCAATCCCTACTATTTTAAGCTTAGGTTTAAATACTTCTTCTTTTTTGACTTCACATATATTTGATAATTTTTCTTTCAAAATTTTTTCCGTCTCAGTAGCACTTTTTTCGTTCATACATTCCACTATCACTTCAGAATTATTTTTATTATAAATTTGCTTAGTTTGCACAGATTTCTTTTTTATCAAGTAATGCGCGACACATTTCTTGATGTCGTATTTGTCCTCAGTAGTTATGGTGGTACTATGGACAGACACAACAAACCCCCACCACCTACCCACTGACCTCGAGTAACCCCGTCTATGACAGCTACTTGAGGTCAAGGTCAGGTTTGTTGTGTCTGTACATAGTACCACCACTCTTAAAAATCAAGGTTATTAGAGAGAGAGAGAGAGAGAGAGAGAGAGAGAGAGAGAGAGAGAGAGAGAGAGAGAGAGTTTAATTAATTAAAATATTTTGATTTACCTGAGGTACTATGGACAGACACAACAAACCCCCACCACCACCTACCCACTGACCTCGAGTAACCCCATCTATGACAGACTACTCGAAGTCAAGGTCAGGTTTGTTGTTTCTATCCATAGTACCACCTCTCTTAAAAATCAAGGTTACTACCCTACACTTTTCCCTATACTCGCCGAGAGTGAGAGAGAGTGAGAGAGAGAGAGAGCTTAATTAAAATATTTTTATTTACCCTTTTTCTGTCTTCTCCTCGTGAACGTCGTCAACCAGGAAACTCACGACTGATCGCAATCGCGGCGGATGATAAACTGACCACCGTAGGAAGCTTTTGCGCTTCAATCACCTATCTCCCACCACCACCCATACCCTAAAATTTGCTGACGATTACATACTGCAGCCATTGCAAAATTAGTGTATCGCACGTACTAGTTCTGATAAATATTGCAAAATTTACAAAAATTTGTCCAAACTCTGTGAGTGTGTATTACTCTGAATATTTTCCTTTATATAAATTTTTAAATATAATTTCAAATAAAATTTTGTCCCGGACAATGGGATAGAAGGTGGGGTGGGGGTGGGGTGGGGGTAGTGAGAAAGGTAAGTAATTTATAAATCATTATTTATAGTAATAATTATTTATTCTAGGTACTTCGATCGATATTACAAGAATTTTACAGGATACACACATTCTACTGACAATCCGAATAAATCGATTTATTCAATAGTACCACAAGCGTATACAAATGTAGCGCAATCAATTCATACACCACTATAGATACATCTTCTTCACTTAAAATTAATTCATTTTTCTGTAAATTATCGATGACATTCTTTATAATAATACTCTTATCCACCACACGCGCCGCATATTCAACATCGCACATCATGAAATACGTATATTGAGCATTTTCTTTATTTTGTAACGTAGATTTGACTTTACACACAATTTCATCCAACACAACAGTCATACATTTTGCCACCTTTGTTAAATATTCAATCCGCTTATCAATACATTTACACAGTTTTTTAATATTTTCAAAGGTTATTCGTTTAAATACCGTGGAACGTCGATATCGCTTTTTTATCGGCTCCTCGCTCTCCTCCTCCTCCTCCCTCTGCGTATCCTCAATCAGCTCGATTGCTCGATCCGAATAGCTAATAGTGAATCGAATAATGTACCCAGGGATGCTAATCTGCTGGTCCAATAAATCGTCACTTTCATAAACGTCAAAATATTTATCAATTTTTTCAAATTGACTTTTGAAGGCTTCCCAAGTTTCCGGGGAAAATGCAAGTCCGCAAAAATCCTGACCGCTGATGCGTATCGTCGGTCGAAAATCCTGACTCTCGATCGAAGAATTCTCCAGTCCGACAAGTATTATTTTGTTGTATGAATTATTTAACCCGTAGACCATCGGTAATACCTGATGACAGCGGTACTTGCGTGCAGCCATGATGTTTTTTTCTCTCCACTTGCTTTACAACTGTTCACTTGCGAGCTCAAAAGAGACTGATCCAACCTCTCGCAAAATCGTCGCAATTTATTCTACTTTTCGGATAGTGGGGCACCAATCAAACCTCGTAAACAAATCATCAGTGTAAGCATCATTGGTATTTCCACAAACGTAATCGTTCTAGAAATTTTTTTGCAATTTCGTCATTTTTTACAAAGTTGGACGAAAAGTTTTCCAAGAAACGCGTGAAACCTAAGCCGCTCACCATGTAGTATAAAAACATGATACAATAGTAGCCGCAAGCGTTCGAAAATGTGCTTTGTAAGCGCGTACGATTCCACTTAAATTTTCTGCAATTTTTGTGTATACGATTTATGTATGCAGGAATACGTGGTGGCACGCCAAAACTGTCAAAGTAAAACCCCGTGCCGTCTCTCGTCACGTACACAGCCACCCAATGTTCACCACGCTTCCTCCGTGGTTGCGTGTTGAAAACAAGACCAGCTGGTCTTGACCATATCTGGGGTATCTCGTCCGCGGGGTACACCCCAATCGTATGGATCTTTAGTCTCCGCAGAATTTCCAGAATCTCGAACGTATTCATCGCAGAGATTGAGAGGCGGGTCAAACGACCACTCTCCCTCCAAGTTGTCTCGTTTACTTAACCAGCACTTTAGTCGAAATGCATTGTTCAATGCGCAGCTATACTGCAAATAAGAGGGTTTCACAGCGTGCTGTAAACAATACTTTTCACTCCAATTTAAATGCTTAAACGGCGGACAAGAGTCATCGAGTTCCAAGTTAATAGTTTCACGCGTAGTCAGCTTCCTTATAAACTCAAACTTCTCCCTTCCTCTTACGTATATTTTGCGGGCTCTGCTAAAAATATCTTGCAAATTCTTTTCTAGACGTTTCTGCGTCACGTCACCATCATGCCAATCTAAACCATGATGATACAGTGTCAGCCAATTATTTTGCTTCAAAATGTCCTTCTTTAAACGTTTAAACCTACACGTAGGAGATACGATCCAATGTGCACTAAAATCATGCTTTAAAGCAAAAACTGCCACCTCTTTCGGTAAAACGCAATTCTTGTTATCTTTAAAGCACTGAATATCAATCACAAAATCCATAATGTTACAACTAACTCGTACAGACGACGACTGCGTTATTGCTCCAGAAAACAGCGTCCTTTATACGTGGAATCCTTCTCCGTCCTTCTCTCTCTCATCATCATCATCATCATCATGTTGTTTCCAAATCATTTCTTCAAATTAGCCACTGTAATCAATTATAACCTGTCTCGACGAGTCAATCTCCATCAAGTTTTCATATTCTGCATAAATTACACAATTTACGGCAGTAGAAAGTGGGTCGTCAAACCTCACATCTATTCTTACGCTACCATTTCTTACTAAATTCCAATGCGAGGTATCATTCGCCGATAAATCTGCCGTCAAGTCAAACGCAAACAGACAGTAACCGTTTGCATAAGCTTCACGACTAATGGAATTTCCAAAATTCAAAAAATGTACACCTGTCCCCGAAAATAGAGTATGATACGCCTCGACGTACATTTTACTGTTTTTAAAGTCTGGTTGTAGCGGTTTCGACGGTACCTGCACACCGTCCACATACAAGCACAAGAAATTAATGTTAAAGTTTTTAAAATTAAATGGATTGAGATTCTTGTCGCCATTGTACGCCTTATTCTCGACAAAACCAATGATGATTCTCTTTGGTAGCTGGCCCAAAATAATATTATCTATTGTCTCTCCGTGTATACCGTTATGCAGTGTTACAGCTTTAACCTCCACACGGGTAAGTGGATATTTTGCTGTCGTTTTAGTCAATGCTCTCTCGTGGGCAAGTGAAACACTTGGATTAATCTTTAAACGACGAACAAATAGCGTTGCCTCGGTGATGTTCACGGTAAATTCACCGTTAGGATCCATAAGACAGAAGCTGTCGCGTGAGCGTACAAGGCGCACTCTAACCTCGACGCCACCTAGTAATAACCTGCTCTGATTAAAGACATCGCAGTGTAAATGTCCCAACAAATCTACTTTACCGCCTATCATAACCTTTCGTCGGTTTAATAGACCCTCGTTACCATCTGACGAATCGTCCATTCTGCCAGGTGTATCGTCGTACCACAAAACACTCGTTAAATGTGACTTTTTTGCTGCAGGCCCGTAATTGAGTAGAGTTTCAATGTACGATCTGTAAGCGTAGGCGTTGTTCGGCGGTGAAACGGGCTTCTGATTAAACAGTACATCAACTTGATTAAATAGAGAGTGCATAAAATTATTTATAGGTCCGCATGTAGCTTCATCGCTCGGTTTCCCCACAGGTGTAATGTTAACACGCAAGCTGAGCATTGTGTGCGATAAATCCAAGTATTCGGTAGTACCGGGAATTGTAAATTCTATAGGTGACTGATCGGCCAAAGACGAAATTGGTTTGTATTGCACCCAATACGAACTCTCGATCGCCGTCTGTGTCGACGGAATATCAAAGAGGGACAGTTCCGTCTTCGTAGACTCGCACGAGTGACTATGTAAAAAAGCCATGTTTTTACGATTCAAATATATCTCTTGCTGTACGGATTTCTGCCTTCTTCTTTTTCTTCTTCGTCGTCGTCTTCTTCTTCTTCTTCTTTTTATGGTTCTCACTATTACTACTACTACTGTTTCTGGCTGTGTACACTCCAACCGATTGAGGTATTTGTACTTTACGTTTCCTCTTATATTCTATTTCCCCCTCTTCTTCTTGTTTATCAGCTGACGGTGGACCATCAACAATCTTGTCCAATGCGTTTTGAAACTTTCTTTTGAGATTATCCCCACCCTCTTTTACCCGGTGACGAAAAGCATTTTTGATTGGTAGTCTGTCGATAGCAACGTCACCAGCAAATCGTCCACCTGCACGAATGGCCTCCTTACGGACAGCTACACCACCACGTTTTATCATAGGCATGGCACGACGACTTAAACCATTTAAAAAGCTACCCACACCACCACCCAACTGCGCACGATAACCACCACCACCACCACTTTGCATTTTAGTGAATGTGTTGAGTTCCTCCTCCCCCTGACCGCCAAACAATTCGTCAAAATCTGACATTTTTTAGCCTGTGCGTTTGAAATGAAGTATTACGGTCAACGTTCCGTAGTCAAATGGTACAGATTCACCCTGTTCATTTCTTATATCAAACTCGATTGTTTGGAAGGACGAGGAGAGTAGTGGTAGATACATGACTGGTGCGAAACCTCTTATCTCGGTCGCACCGTACGTATAATTTTGCAAATGTAACGGTACAACTCGCAGAAGTCGTGAGTTTGTGTCACCCGTGACATATGGCTGGCAGATACTGCTATATACCATCAAAACATTTGGCACTCCATTACTCAGATTTGCAGGACGATTACCGATAACACGATGCTCCTCCTCGCCCACACACGAGATTACTTTTTCATTTTCCAGACCCAGTATTCTACGTAGTTTTTTCGACAGAGTGAATGTGTGAATGTAATTTTCACACTCCTCTGTACACGCACAGGTGACTTGAATGTAACCGCCGCATTGAACCTCAAACGTGAGATGGCCTTCCACACCATTAAGGCTGTTTATTTCCTCCAAGAGACTCGCAATATCGTGATATACTCCAGGCTTAATCCGTAACACTCTCTCCTTCACCGATTCAAATCGTACATCATTGAACGGCACTTGATGACGTTTCGATATCGTCTCGTGAATGACATCCTCCTCCCCCTCCACCTCCGATGATATATGCTGGAAAGTGAGTGGTATATGTATTTCATACAGACCCACACACCACTCTCCGTGCAAGTAAAAATTTTGCGGTAACAGTGTCGTAAAATGTGTAGCCGTGTTCTCCGGAAATACACTTCTGCTACTACTACTCGGCAGTGTCATGTAAAATTCCTCCTTCATTGTAAATTCTTCAAATCCTTGCCAGACACCCAGGAATTAAATTTCTCGGGATACCCCTTCCAACTGACAAAGTATTGTCTCTTATTGCCTTTACCCCTACTTCGAAGTACCTCATCAATTTCAAATACCGAATTTGTCAGCTCTTTTCGTACTCTGCTCAATTGCTGCTCGTAAAAGAACCCGTCAATTCGTTCACCCGCGAGATCCTCCAAAATGTACACAGCTGGCAATCGCGCTCTATCCACACGTACAATTTTAAACAACTCCAGTGTCCAGCCGCCCTCGTATGCTTTGTTAAAGACAGTCTTTGCTCGACTGACCCGTACCAGGTCACCAACACGGTATTTAGGCTGTCGTACACGTTTTAGCGTGTAGCGTCGCGCCAAATTTTCCCGAGCTTTTGCCGCATTATGCAAATTTACCGTGGAAGGTGGCATTCTTATACCACTGTGCCACGAATCGTTGTACGACTTGACCACATCTTGCAACACATCAATGTATCGTCTAGTATGTAGGTGGGTAAAATAGCGCCAAATACGTCCCTTCAATGTTCTAATAAATCGCTCAGCTACCGCTGCTTTGACGTCAGGATCGCGCACGGTCCTATATGTAATACCATTCTTTTTCAACAACCGACTAACCTCGCGTCCGACAAACTCTTTACCCCTGTCTGTTTGAAAGTACAGTGGACGCTTACCTCGATTCGCACTGAGAATCCGTTCAAGCGCCACGGCAACAGACTTTGTACTCTTGTCGAAGAGCGGCTCAACCCACGCGTACTTTGACAGCACATCTATAACGACGAGCAGGTACGTGTACTCGTCATTATAAGTTTTTAACGATCTGAAATCAGCCAAATCGGCCTCCCACACCTCGTAGGGACTGAAAACTGCGTAATTTCGACGTGGAAATCGATGCCGCACCAATTTGTGCAAAGTATATGCATCTTGACTTTCAAGCCACTCGTCCACCTCCTGTGGACGGTATTTTTTACGCGTTTCGTGCAAGAGTTTACCGCCACCAGCGTAGGCAGTCGGTCCCGGTAAACCGTAATACAAATTTTCAAGCGTTCTCCTCATCTGCTTCTCCCTTATCTACTACTGATCTTCTATACCGTCGCTTACGACGTCTTATACACTTTTTGAGACGTCTGAAAATCTTGTCGACAACAATCTTGCTGACCATGCAAAATACGGTAATAATAGCTGCAGTTTTCTCCTCGCCATCCGCACTTTTAGACAACATTCTCGAAAAAGCGCGCTCGGCTAACCGTCGATCGGCACGCCAACGGTCAACATTTTCATCCGAGTATGCAAGATCGTGTTCGAGGCAGGCTGCATCAAGCGGATTGATACCCCTCTCACCACGCATCAGACGTTCCTCAACGTGCGTACCGGGCCCCAAGAATTGATATCCCGGTAGATGTAGCTCAAACGGCATTCCATTGATCACATTGTCGAGTGCACTATAGTCGCCACTTATTCTTTCTTGCTGCTTATTCTCGTCAGACGACTCCATTTTAGCGGTTCAGTTTCCCGCGGTTTTTTGCGTAAAACTAAAGATGTGTTAACACCCTCGTCTTCGGACCTCCCCCTTTTTCGCAAATCTTTATTCTTCAATTTTTTTCTTAAAACGCTAAAATTTAATTCCTTTACAGGTTCCTGCTCCCCCTCTTTCTCCTCCTCCTCCTCCCCCCGTCCCACTCTCTTATCCTCGAAAGCTGTGGCGGAATCGTACGAGGAAGACTGATCCGACGACAACGACGATGGATCTTGGGCAACAGCTTGCCAAAGACGATTATTACCAATAAATTCTCGTGGTATGTCTGCTTTTCGCAGTATACGAGCAAACTGATGGTAGCCGTGTGGTGGTGATCTTTTTCTACTCCTCATAGCCTCGTTAACGAGATCTGTCAGGTTGTTAGTGCGATGTAGTAGCGTACCATCTAGCGTGATTCTACCGTACTGGTCCCACGATATATTATTCGACTGCTTCAATCGACCGATGAGATTCTTTGCTTTTTCGCGAAATTTTTTTGGCATATCGTCGATAATCTGTTGCTCCAGTGTATTTACCACCTTATCGCGAACCCGTGTCTCTTCTCCTTCTCCTTCTCCTCCTCCTCCTCCTCCCCCCTCTTCTTCTTCGTCTTCTTCTTCGTCTTGTTCCACTTTTTCTACGTTCAACGCTTTATTATCATTATTATTATTATTATTTCGTTTTGTGCATCGCAGGTATCGCTGCAGCGCTTGCTCGTACAACATTGACTTTTCCCGCTCGCTCAAATTCGACGAGGAATGGAGAATTCTACTCATTTCGGCATCCAGTCGCGTTGCCACCGTGCCCGGTGTTTGCACCGTGTGTGGTTCCTTCCCACCCAACGTTCGCATCGCCTCTTCCGACATATTTTGCCCCACACACTTCTTCGTCTTCTTCTTCCTCTTGTCCGTCATCATCATCGTCGCATTTCCGACACACTCTGCCGGAATTAAAATCATTTTTCTTGCGTGCTCCATGCCGATAAAACAGGTTTCACAATTATCGGTACAATGGCGGTAGCTTTAATTAAAATTTTTTTCCTCAACGTCAAAGATTTACCAGAGGCTGCAAGAGCGCGCAATAACGTGGCGTGTTTACGCAATTTTCGTTTGTACGACTTGGTGAGGGGTATATTACCTCGTAAAATATTGAGTGCGCACTCGCACATATACCTCACTAGTTTTGAATCTGCTAGCCGTAGTAAAGCGGCACGTTGTACACCATTCAAATGACACAACGTCCTCAAAACATCGAAATATCTTTGCCCGAAAGGCTGACGTCTCACTCGACCCATCACACACGCACAACTGGAAGCCTATTGCTCGAGGTGGCGGTTTTTATATGTCTGCGTGGTACATACACGTATTGATACTCGTCATCGGGAAACAGGCAGGCGCGAAATCGACAATTTTCGGGCGTATCTTGCCGCAAATCGACGAGGAGGTAGTGAAATGGTTCGGCCACCGCGTCCTGATACGCCTCCTGCAAAAACTTCGGGTCTTCCGGGCAAATTTGCCGAGCCAAGTGTTGGATTTGCGCACGGTCACGCGGATTCTTAAAAATTACAATGTAATTCGAGTTTAGGGAAATTTCGCGCTGACCACGATGAAAGAGATTTTGCGTGATAAAGATCACGCTCAAGTTGTTGTGATGACTACCCCTGGTGAACAGGTTGCAAACAGCGGCACACGACGATTCGCGCATCAAGTCATCGAGAATCAGCAGTTTGGGTCGTCCATCCGCCGCGTAGTCTTCCCTCCTCGGTAGACCCTCGTGAAACTCGATATTTTCCCCCAAGTCTGTGTAGGTGGGTTGCCACTCACCATAATACCAAAGTATACGATCAAAGTGTGTGTCACTCATGCTGTCAATGTAGTGGAGAAATCTCTTGACAAACATCGTCTTACCGCACGAGGTGGGACCGCAAACCATCGACGTCCACGGATGTTTCCAGCGAACATCCATCATCGCAACTGACAAAATCCGCAACCACATCCACACATTTAAACGCCTGTATTTACCCGGTACTCCCCCCCCCCCCTTCCCCGTAATGCTAACACTAAAAAAAAGACTCAATCAAATGCGGCGGCGCGGCGGAGGGAGGGCCCCGCGTCGCGTGCGCGCGCGCGGATTCAAGTCGGCTTGCACCGTGAGCATACGGATCGATCGTGCTGCTAGCTGCGCGACCGCGTTGTCAGCTGTGCGACCGCGATGCTAGACCCGCGACCGCTCACGAGACTCGCTATTGCGTGGCGGCGGCGGCGGCGGCGGCGGTATTGAGCGAGCTAGTTATCTCTTCCAATGCTGCTACTACTACTACTACTACTACCACTATTACTTACCACATTTTACGACGTTATTTCTCTAGCATTATATGTAGAGAGTTCATTAGGTCATACGATCATATTAAATAAATAAACAAAATATTTTTAATTCAACTGATTTTATACCCATATGGGTAACTTTTATTAAGTGATACAAATCGCCTCTTTTCGTACACTGGTTCGCATTTTTTACACTCAGGCCGTGTTACAACATCGTGATACGGAGTGCGCCGTATAGCGTCAAAGCCGACAAATATTGGTGGTATTTCTCCTCGAACTAACTTACGTACCGAATCAAAATCGATTTTTCGACTCGCAGCAAAATTTAATTTTATACCTTTTATTTTACACACACAAGATTCGCTTCCGTCTGGTGTTCGGTACTTGTACGCGTAAAATTTCGGACCGCCGGATACAAATGATGTTATGTACGTGCCCACCCCGTGACACGCCAATTCGTCGGTAAGACTACCCAAAAACGGCCCAATCGCCGGCTCGTAATCATCGCTCGTGTCTTTGCTCACGTATATGATAGAGTCCGTGTCGTAGTACAAAACGCGTTCGCCCAGGGCCACCAATTCGGAGAAAAGTTTTAATCGTGCCAGTGCCGTGGTATAAGCCGCAATCACAACATTGCACTGTGGTGACGATTCAACAATCCCGTCAATATTACGCCAACACACATACATAATGTCATCATTAACCGGTAAAACAGAGCTAACCTCGACATCGGGACTGATAAGAAGCTCGTATAGTCGTCGTGGTTCGTTCACCAACTCGGTCTTACCCATATTTTCTCGCTGCCCAAACTTACCCCACAACGAGTTTAAGCACAGTTTCGCCACCGATCTGAGACCAGGATTGAGATTGATGCAATTCCTATCCAGTCTGATCCCCTCCTGTTGCTCAAATTCTTCCACATGATGTTTCATGGCATCTTCGTCGTCTCCGCATTCCACCGGATAACCCGATGCATGAGTCTTTTCGATAAAGAACTTGTCTATGTAGCCGTGGAATAGACCACCTTGCTTTGTCCCCTTGTCGTACTGCGTCATTTTGTACGCCCATATTTCAAACACTTTTCGAATCACGTAACCAAACTCGACAGCTTTCTTCAACTCGTCGGCCACCCAAGTACCCGTAAAGACGCGCTCCCTTACGTCATCGTGATTACAATTCGCTTGATTTTTCGACTCCACGCAAGACCGACACAAGGCAAATATCAGCTTGTTGTGCATCTTGACCGGTAAAACAGGGTGAAATAAATTTCTCGGAGGTAAGACCTCGCACATTATTAGTCCATCAACGTCACTTATATCGTTACTCACACCCACCAATTCACGACACTCATCTTCACCAATGTACAGCGTCGGATGACCCACAGGATAGCGTCCATACTTACATATATACGGATACAACGAACAAACATCCACATACTTAATTTTTTCGTCTTCTTGAACGTCGTACAATTTGACGATATTACCGGTTCGGCCGCCGAAAAACGCGTCTCTCGGGTCAAGCGGCGAATGGAAATTTTTCATCCGCTCGCTGATGTAGTCAGCCATCATACGATTTTGACTGCATTCACGATCAAATTGACATTCCCACATTTCGATGAGCCGATAACCGGAGCTGCTAATTTTCTCTGAAATTCTCACTGTTCTCTCGTATCTCTCGTCCATGGTTTCGCCATTCACGAGACGAATATCTCTATTTAGCGTGAAACATCGTAGACAGCCATGCCAATAGCACCCGTGAAATTGCAAAACTACTTTGTCCACCTCACTTAATTCGCAATAGCCATCCACTAGGGGTCCCTCGGGTAGTCTCTTTTCTCGCGCTCGCCCTGCAAACTGAATTTGACACTGTAATTCTTGCTCCATCCAGCACATCCACTGCATCGCTTTCATCGATTGTCTATTGGAACACCTGTAGCCATCTTGCGGAATAATTCCGATCGTGTCTTGTTCTAAATACTTTTTTCTATACACCCTCATGCATGATGATGCAATAGTGCAACATTCTAGAAAGGGATCCGTTTCGCCACATGTCATAAATGTCTTTCTAAAGGCGAGGCATGCTAATCTCAATATCTTAACATCCTGCTTGCAATACCTAATTATTTCATCTTGAAAATTAAAGATATAATTTTGCTCACACGTCTCGTTGTACCATTGGAGAAAGTCTTTTCGCTGTTTCGCACTCATCGATTCTGGCGAGTACGTCCACAATGGTGGCATCACACCCACATAACCTTGATTTTCTGGAGTATTAAATAAGTGGGGGAACGTACCCTTCTCAATATTTCCAAGTCCATAGGCCTTCGGTAATGCGCTTAACGGCATATGTAAATAATTGAGACTATCCAGAAATTTTACGTGCAGCACTCGCATAACCACTATCTTCCCCCCGTTTAGGATTATCGAAGGCTTTTCCCGTATATCTTTTCTTTCCGCTAGATGTCGTAAAATAAATTGTGCGTCGAAACCTTGCGCATTGTGCGCAATACAGATGACTTCTTGAAATTTTTGTCTTGGTGTGAGTGCGAGGTCGAGTAGCTGTTTTACCGGATCAATGTTAAATACATATTCACGTATGCCGCATACATTACAAGAATTCGTAATATCATCGTTGTCGAGACACACCGTACAAACTTGTTGAGCAACACATAAATTTGGCACGTGTAATTTTACCGTATCATCACCCACTACACTCTCCGACTGCTGAGTTTCAAAATCGTAAAATACATAAAGTGTCAATTTTGCTTTTGATCTGTTTGGATTATCTTTTATAGTTTGCATAAAACACATATGATTAACATCCGCTTTTTTATTGCAAATCTTACAAAATATCATATTACATTCATGTGGATCTCGATCGCTAGTCCTGACAGTCTTACAACATATTTTGCAAACTCTCACACTTTCACAAACCGAAAGATTTTTACCAAAAGAATCTACCTCTAAATGCTTCGATAAACAAGACGGACCGAAAAATTCTCTATTACACCGAGTACATTTTATTTTAATTTCATTAACGTTACAAAGCGAAGCCTGCAAGCATCCTCGACATTTATGCGGACACTTGTGATTTTGTCTACATGTTAATTTTTGATTACAAGGTATGCAGTAATCTCTACTACCCGACGCACCGATTACATTTAAAATTGGCTGATAATGCCCACTACTTTCATAATACATTATACGAAGAGTATACCGTACAATATTACCGACGTTATAAACGTACTGCGTACCGTCGTATAGCGGTTTATCACCCCGAGCAAAGCCTCGAAATGCGTAGACAACAATTGCCACGTCAAACAGTGCATAATACTCTTGAAATAGTTTCAGCTCTTCGATACCACACCCCGTTACAGGTACAATAACTCGCGCAGCTCTAACTAATTTCTCGGCTTGCTCTTTCTGATATTTACCGGCACTATTGCGTATTTTTAACCATTTTTTATGTAAAATACCGGAACGAATTTTACCGCGTATAGCGTGCACGTGCGCAGTAACCAAAGAGCGCGGTAAACACAAATCGTCAGTATTTATAATATTTAAAATTGATCTCTTGTACACGTGCTCTGTTGTAAGCTTAACTCGTCCACGACCTTCCGGTACAGAGACAACATTGACACTTATTTTCAACGTATCGTCAATTTTGAAACCGTCGTTACTTTGCGCTACACTAGCAAGCAAATCAAACAAGTCATTGGGCCGAAAATCGCGCATCAATCTAAACGAAATCCAGACAGGACCCTGACGAAACCATTCCGAATTGACAGACACACCTATATAATCCGTGAGACGTACATTTTCGCTTACACGGCCATAAAGTTCATAAACAGCCCTCTCTAACCAGCTGCATACATCTGCCCCCGCTGGTGGTTGGACTATAGTTGCAAGTAGTTCGTGTCCTCGTAGCTGAAATCGTCGGTAAAATCGCGTTGATTCTTCGCGAATGTCGATATATTGAGCAGTGGCTCCGCTTACACCTGCCCCACACTGATTATCTGACCTGTTGACTTTACAGATAGTTATTTCGCTGTCTTTTTTCTTTTTTGTTAAACGTATGCAAAATGTAGACTTACAGTCATCGGTATCTGACGACTCATCGGCAGTGTCGGTACCGCTGGAATCCTCAGACTCCATAGGTAGCGAATGCACTGACGGTCGAGCAGGTGTCGCGTCTACACTCAATAGAAGAGCATCACCCTCGTCATCGGTCATCATTGCATCAAAAGCTGAAATTTCAGAATTTTTTATAAATCGCACAAGTCAATTATGCTATTGTAAAATTTATTACGTACCGAGAATAGTGCGATACTGCAGCATAAGATCTTGCAGCTGACCAACATTGTGTTGACCACGTCGTGCAATACACGCACCAACGACACGTATTATTTCTTTTTTATTTTCAAAAATTCCACGATTGTATAAATATATTATTGTACGGGTGCTACAATACGAAAGAATATACTTTAATCTACTGAACAATTCGTTGATTGTGCAGTATTTCAAATTTTTCTGCCACTTGTCAGTGCAAAATAGCTTGACTACTGGTTCACGTTGAATCGCTACACTCAATATCACGTGAACGATTCTCAACAATACCGACTTCTCCATATCGAGATAGACACACTATTTTCACCTTGTCACACGCAAAAGAGGAAGCAGAACCCCGAAACACTGATAAATCTCGACGGAAACGTCACCTTTTTATAGTGCCACCAGCCCGCCAAGAAGGGTAAAATAGTGGTGGGGTTGTATGCGCAGTGATGGAAAAAATGCATAAATTCGACAATTTTGCACGAATTTGAAAATGTACTGTCATTCTTCTGATGCGAGTGACGCTACAATATCTAACACGAATTGATTGGACCGAAAGTTAACGATTGCTAGTCGATAACTTTCTCAATAATAGTTATAACAATTCGCGGCATAAGGATATTTTGTTCGTCTCTGATCAAACGTTACAAAAGTGTAATACCGCGAATTGATCAGATTAATATTTAGAGAGTTATCGATTATCGATCTTCGAAATATCGATTCCATCAATTCGCGACATAGCCATTTTTTCCTGTGTTCGAAGCACTTTATGTGGTGACGTACGAGAAAAACCGATAGAATAATTATTTGTAGTCATATCGATTATCGATCACGAAGTATCGATTCAATCATTTCCCGATATAGACGTTTTTTGTTTGTCTCTACCATTACTATACACACGTAATATCGCACCGAGGTAAAGACAATATTCACGAAATCAATATAACTCTTTACCTCCACATTTTTCTGCTCTCCTAATACTTTTAATTTTTAATTAACGTGATTAAACGATAAATACCAATCGGATCAATTCGCGGTATAAGAGTTTTTTGTTCGTCTCTGGTCAATCTTTAAAAAAGGGTAATACCGCGAATTAATCAAATTAATATTCAAAGAGTTATCGATTTTCGATTATCGATATATCGGTTTTACTCAATCCCCGTATATAGGTTTTATCTTACAATTTGAACACTTTATACAGCGACATACGAATTAAAGCAAAGTTATAATTATTTGTAAAGATATCGATTATCGATCACCAAATATCGATTGAATCAATTCGCGGTATAAGGGTTTTTTGTTTGTCTCTTCTCGTGCTATACAAAAGTTAAATACCGCGAATTGATTAAATGTATCTTAAAAGAGTTATCGATTACCAATTATCGAAATATCGATTCAATTAAATCGCGGAGTAACGATTTATCATTACATTTAAACGTTTTGTATAATGATTTACATAACAAAACGATAAAATAATTATTTGTAAAATATTGATTATCGATCACCAAATATCAGTTTAGCTTCAGTTGGTGGTAAAGAGTTTCTCTTTTCTCTAGTAACAACGAATAAAGATTTCTCCTTTTTAAACATGAAATATTGATGTATTCATCAAAGCGAATTAATGGACGATTGTAAAGGCGAGTCGAGTCACCGTTTAGACCGCCATCGCAAAACCTAGTGAAATTTTAGATTTAGGCGGTGAATACTCTTTATCTAACGAATAAAAGAAAGCGGTGGGCGTATATAATGTTGAGGAGTGGGGTCCTTGACAGCTATAGGTGCAAAGTGTCACCGCCTTTTTAATATAGCGTTACACTTCTTTCACCAGCTCTATTCTCCTAATACATTTTATTAAGAAAATCACTTTGATATCGATTTTAATCGATTCAATACCTACAATCACACCAACAATATGACTTTTTATTCTAATTAGAATATTTTAATTGTATTTTCGATTGATATATCGGTAAAGCGATGTAAGTAATTTAAATTATACTTGTATGTGGGTATGTATTAACATTACACGCAACCCGTATTCTTTCAATCCTTCGTACGAG
Source organism: Theocolax elegans (assembly GCA_026168455.1). Classification (NCBI taxonomy): domain Eukaryota; kingdom Metazoa; phylum Arthropoda; class Insecta; order Hymenoptera; family Cerocephalidae; genus Theocolax; species Theocolax elegans. Next base: position 78,277,266 of record CM047429.1, read on the forward strand.
GTATACTGCAATTTAGTTGGGATTCCATTTATTTATTTTCAAATGTATAACTTTTAAAATTCCATTGTATTTCATCTATATCGTTAAAATATGTAAATTGATATATATATATATAAAGGAAATATTCAGAGTAATAAGCCACAGAGTGGGAATAAATTTTTGTAAATTTTGCAATAATTATCAGAACTAGTACGTGCGAAACTAATTTTGCGATGGCTACAATATTTAAACGTCAGCAAATTTTAGGGTATGGGTGGTGGGAGATAGGTGATTGAAGCGCAAAAGCTTCCAATAGTGGTCAGATTATCATCCGCCGCGAATGCGATCAGTTGTGTGTTTCCTGGTTAACGACGTTCACGAGGAGAAGAACAAGACGACGAAGTCTCTATTGGTAAATAAAAATATTTTAATTAAGCTCTCTCTCTCTCTCTCTCTCTCTCTCTCTATATCTCTCTCTGTCTCTCTCTCTCTATCTCTCTCTGTCTCTCTCTCTCTCTCTCTCTCTCTCTCTCACTCTCTCTCTCTCACTCTCTTTCACTCTCTCTCTCTTCTCTCTCTCTCTCTCTCTCTCTCCCTCTCTCTCTCTCTCTCTCTCTCTCTCTCTAATAACCTTGATTTTTAAAAGTGGTGGTACTATGTACAGACACAACAAACCTGACCTTGACCTCGAGTAGCTGTCATAGACGGGGTTACTCGAGGTCAGTGGGTAGGTGGTGGGGGTTTGTTGTGTCTGTCCATAGTACCACCATAACTACTGTCCTCTTTGTTATTTATTTTCTTGATTATTAATTTCGGTACTTTTTTTGGTTTAATATTTTCGTAATTAATAACTTGTGAATATAAAGGGTTCTTTACAACATTGTCTATTTCCTTGTCTTGTTCCAAAGCACTTTTTAATAGTAAATTTTTATCACTCATTTCTGATACCAGTTGTTTTAACAATTTATTTTCGATTCTTAAAGTTTCAAGTTCTGATTGATCACTAGTTAGATTTAAATCTACATTATTTGTTTCATTAATAATGTCATTTAAATATTCTTCTCTTATTTGTAGCCTTTGTTGTAATTTTATTTGTGCAATAATGCACTTTGCTGTTTCATTCAGACACGTGTCTTTTGTAATTTTTGAGGTTAGATTTAGACTTGAGTGTTCCGGGCAAATAATAAAAGCATTACTAATTGCAATTCCACTTTTTGATTTATTAAAGTCACTCTTATGATATATATTCTCACAAATTAAGCACGTCACAGTTGTTACTTTACTTTTTGGATGACATTTAAAGAAAACTTCTTCATCCAGATCGGGAGTGTCTACCACTCCCGACGCCATGATGGCGATGTGTGATTTAATTTAAAAAATTAATAAACTCAACTAATACGATCAACACCACAGACAGATTATGTCGATAAGTAACGTAATGTTTTTCTCACTTTTCAAAAAATTGCTGCACTTATATTCTGCTTCATGCTGCGCTTCAATTTATATTTTTGAACTCGCTTAACTTCGAAATTTTAAGTACTTTGAACCGTATTTAATAAAAAAGTATAATAAAATTTTATTTCAAAGGTTTGAAACAAAATTATTAAACAGTATAAAAAAAGAAAGTAATCTTTATTCACTGATCCGAACGTCGATAATGAAAAAAAAATGGAAGAGAAGAATAAAAATTGGACCACTCGCGCGTCGCGAACGAAAGAGAAATATAATGTATATACTATAATCTAATTTGATAGAAAGAAAAAAAAGAAAAATATCATTCCCACGAGTTGTAGCCACGCGCGTAGAAAGCCAAAATGACGTCCTACGTATAAGTGTAATTGTAATGAGCGTGTCAATCTCGCGACATTCGTTGTATAATGACGGGCTCTTTTAATTCGTACATATATATAGGTATACGAAACTCGATGTCATCGCTTTGGCGTCGCGTACTTATGTATTTTACAAACGCGGTGTAGTTTGCCATATGTCTCAACTTGTCGGTCGCGTGCCTTTACGAGAGGGTGCATTTCACGTAGATGTAATTATATACGTCCTCGAATATAATAAACGGGTAATGCTGTCGTCTCTTGATACGAGGCTTATTGACTTTTCATTCGCTGGCCCTTTATATATACATGTGTGTGTGTGTGTGTGTGTGTGTGTGTGCATATTTGCGAAAGTTAAAACAATGTGCAACGGTCGCGATTTGACGAGTGGGTATTATATATATATATATATATATAGTTGAGAAAGTATAGCCTTTATGTGTATATATACGGCTTACACTTTGTTTGATGTTTGATTCGATAGATTCAGGAGGAGTAAGGGTTATTTAAGTTTGTAATAGGGACCGGATCCGGTGACCTGAATGTGATAACTTTAATTGGATTTAGTAATTTTATGTGGTTGTCATTTTATTTGAAAGAACATTATAGACGCAAGAAGTAAAATTAAATTGTACTGAAAAATCCGAAATTTCCAACATATAAGTATATGGAGAGAAGATATCGTTTGAAAAATCGATGCCAATAACCGTAGCATAAATATTTCGAATACCTACTCGAGATAGACTTTTTGGTGATGCTTGGAACTGATTTTTCGAATCCAAGGTCAGCGTGACATCGAAAATTTCAATACTGCCACTGAAAAAATGAATTCGATATTAAAAATATGACCACTATAGCAGTCGAAAAATAAGCACTGGTATATACATTTAACGTTCTACTAAAATTGCCATTGATTTTTCGGGCGATTTCTTCTCTCCGTGAAATATAAATATACTTGATCCGAAACTGTCATTGGGTGATTATTAATTTGGTTTTGATCCTATAACTTGATTTGAACTAACGAATCTTCAATCTTGAGAATATCTATATATAATGCAATCTAAAACTTAGTTTTGAAATAAAAGCGCATTTTGCGCCGGATTCGTCAAATCCGTTCATCAAAAGTATCAGTTTCAAACATTAATATCCTTTTTACAAAAGATAAAATGTTTAACAATTTTCGGAAAAGATTTCTTTTTTTCAGAAAATGATGTACATACATAACCGAATAATGACTAAGTGTATAATAAAAGCATTAGGGGAAGCCCGGGCAAGACGGACCCCTTAAGGAAAAACGAATAAAAAATGGACTAAACAACAAAATATGCGATCAATAAAAATTTTTTCGTGAAGTAGGAATCAGAACAAAGAAGTACGTGCAAGTATATCGATATACTATAACTTAAGCATATAATAAAAAATTGTTGAAAAAATTGTGAAATTTCGAGGCCTTCAAAAATGCCCGGGCAAAACGGACACCCTCAGGAAAAATCAATAAAAATTGGTTAAATAAGGAATTTTGAACATATTTATATTTTTAAACATCATTTACTAACAAAAATAGATTAATATATAAATTACTTTTATAGAAACATTAACAGTAAAGAAAAGAAAATTTTTTTTTATAAATAGTACATTAATCGTCGCATTCTTCGCAAAAATAACTACCATATCCTTTGTATGGTAAACAATTTTCATGAGCCCACTTTTTACACTGATTGCATTGAATCCAATCTTCAGTGGGAGGCTCTACATATTTCTCATAACAAATTAAACAATAGAAATCTTCATGAGATGTATTTATTTTCAGATGCTTTAAAATTGGAGCAGAATTTGATCCTTCGTTGGAATGTTTTTTTGTACGCTTTTTAGAAGACTTGTCACATTTATTCACTTGCTTAATAACAGTTTTTTGTTTTTTCTTTTGATGCAACAATTGTTCTTCTATTACTGAATCTAATGTCAGTATCTCTGCTCTTTGTCTCTTATTTTTTCTTTGCGTCTTAGGTGCTGCCATCTTAGGGATTGGTCTTACGTCAAAAGGTGAATACTGTGCTTTAAAAGTGATTGGCTCTGCTAGTACACTGTTATTATTATTATTTTGTTGCAAATTGAATTCATCATTTTCATTCAAGTGACTCCCGCGAAAAATGTGAAAGTTTGTGCCAAACTTGGCCCAAGTTTATGTTTGTATAAAGTTTGGCGCAACTTGGGCAATGAGACTTTCCCAAACTTGACAACTCACACATTTAAATGTGGGACAAGTTTGGAAAAATATGGGATAAACTTACGCTAAACATTATACAAAGTTATTATAAATTAAACTTATGTTGAGAGAAATATGGGGAAAGTTGTTGAAAGTGTGGCACAAGTGTAGGTTACATTTACCTACACTTTATAAAATTTCTTTAGACATTTTAATAATTTAAAGTTTCTTGTAAAAAAAAACGAATTAATATTTATTTAATATCACCTAATTTATACCTGAAAAAAATTCATACATATGTTTTGCAAAAAGATCCAACGTCCAAGGTGAATTTCTTCAAGTCGTCGCATCACGACATTCCAAGTCGACGTTGAGGATTAGACTGACGCATCGACGTTTAGCAAAATTTCTTAGTAACCGATAAACAAGAAGTCATTTGTTCACTGGTGGTCAAGCAAATTTTACAAAAATTCCTTAGCATTTTTACGCGGGCTATCAGTCATTAATGCTGGAGCATAATCTACGTCTTGGAAAACAAAAGGATTGTACGGCCATATTCCAGGTTTTTGAAATCCACTAATAGCGTTGTTTACTGTTGATCCTTTTACATAAGCTCCACAAAATAACTTAGCAATATCATATTGATTAATGATTCGGCCAGGGTGATGTCTTTGAAATAAACTTAATTCTTGTTCATAATAAACTTTTATCGGTCCGTATATAGAAACATCAAATGGTTGCATCTTATGACTTGTATGAGGTGCAAAAGAAATTAATATAATATTATTTTTATTGGCATAATCTAACGCAAAATAATATTTATGCGACACATGGTTGTCTAATAAAAAATTGACTAATAATAACACTTTCTTTTTTTTAGTTGGTCGCACAATTTCAACAAAATGTTTTAGCCAATCTAAAAAAATGTCACCATTAATCCAGCCATTGTCACTCACATTAGCGCGAGAGCCTGGAGGTGCACCATCTAACAAACGTTCTTGCATCCTTTTACGCGCGAATATAAAATACAGTGGCACAAACGATCCAGCGGCATTGCAACAACAAACAACTGTAGTGAGCTGACCTTTTTCAGAACTGCAAATAGCACCGACTTGTTTTTTACCTTTTAATGTCAATACTTTTGGAGGTTTTGTACCGGAACTTCGAACACCAGTCTCATCCATATTATATATAGTCGTCGCATCCAATTTGTACTTGTCTATTGCATCTACTAATAAAGAATAAAAACGCTCTACTTGTGGTCGATTAAATCCTCTTGCGCGTGCTATTGAGGTCGGTTCGGGTGATCTTAAAGAAATATTTGGATGCCGCTGCTTAAATTTAATAAACCAGTCATCACCAGCTACTCCATTTTTGAATGGATGATTTATATGATTTTTCATTGCAAATTCATATGTAAGTTTTAATAAATCTTGTTTGGTCAATCCAAAAAATAATACGTCTAATTCAATTAAATATTTACATAATTCTTCTTCCTGTTCGGGTGTAAATACTGTAATGAAACGACCTAGCTGCTTGAATGTTTTGTTTTTCTTCAAATGTCGCGTCAAAGTTGTACGTGGTATGCCGTATATCTTAGCAGCAGATCTTACTGACCTGTTATTTTCTTTAATATCAGCCACAGCATTCTGCAAAGATTCTTCTGACCAATTTCCTCTGTCAGTTTTTCGAACATATTTGTAGACCATTTTTATATAAATCTATAAAGAATATTTGATTTTAAGTTTATACGTTTAATTATGCAAAAAAAGTTGTAATAAATTGCTTTAAAAAGAAAAAACTCAAATTTGTGTATTCTGGGCAAAATGGCCATATGACCGTCTTGCCCGGACCATCTTGCCCGGAATGGATATAATGACTTTTTTTTTAAAAATTAGTAAAAAACAAAATTAATATGGGCTCTAACCTGTGTCTTTTTTTAAAACTAGTTAAATACAATAGCCTGACACTATTTATTTATTAATTTAATAATTTGTGTGAAAAATAAGTTTACTTTCTTACCTTGATAACATCGTAAGGATTCAGACGAAAATCAATATTTATGTTTTTCGACGATGTTACCATCGAGACCGGCGCGGACGTACTGAAATTTAAATACTAGTAACACAAACAATATACTTGAATTTTTTCGGAATTTTCCGAACAGCCATATTAGAAATAGAGGGGGGTGACCGTCTTGCCCAGTATGACCGTCTTGCCCGGGCTTCCCCTATATATTACCTGATCCAGCCCGGTTGATCAAATACCGTTACCACCTATTATAATTATACTATAGCTTAAATTAACGATGCAAAATGACTGCATCACAAAATTTATGTAAAACAATAATATTTTTTGTATATTTTCCACAACTAATGAACCTGATAGTATAAATAAAGAAATAAATGATCAGTTGCTTTTATTTGTAAATGTCAAAGGCGATTTAAGTTAACATTCAAATTTCCAGAACTTATGCCATAATTTGATGACGATGTAAGAAAAGATAAAAAATATGAGATGCATAACTGTATAGTTGAAAGTTACAAAAGTAATCTTATTTTTTAGACTTCAAGAAAAAGTAACCATTATTTTTCTTTAAAAAGTGTTGAATTACTTTGTAACTGTCATTTAATGTCACTTTACATATTCATAAAAGGATTGTCATTTTACATCCAAAATTAAGCTGCTTTCCATAATAATAGAACATACATTTAAAAATATGACAACGCTGCAATTTGCGCGAAACCATTTATGACTGTAAAGTGACTGTAAATTCTGTTTGATGACTGTCTTCAACTGTAAAACACAAGTCAAATTTCGTTGTCGCCATTTTACAATTTATTTTCTATTTTGGAAAGCGCAGCCATATTCAAATAACTTTTCAACGGTCCTTTTCATCCCACGACCGTCATTTACCGTCATGTACATATATGTATAAATGCTGACTCTCACGTCACATCGAAAGAACAACGCTGACGCGCAGGTCATAGCCCACAGGTTGCTGACGCTTTTGCGGAAGAATTGCGCCATGACCCGATTAATGTGCAAGTATTTAATCATGTACAAGAAAAATACTGTCAACATTTCCAGTTACCAATCGAAGGCTACCAAACAGTAGATTCAATAAAAATTTGCGTATCATTTTAAACACACAGTAGTTGAGACGGTGATGCGTGGTAAAACCAAAGACCGTCACACGATATCGCTGGTATGTTTCTCTATGATTAACGGCATTAAATTGTGTAGCAAATCCCCAACATTAATCTTACATGCGTAACTATACTGAAATAAATTGCGCACCGGCAGAAGAAGACAACTTAGGCAGTGCCCGTATTATCTATCGCTTGAATATTTGCGTTGAACGATCAATCAACGACGATAAATGGACTTTTACGAAATGGTAAACATACACGTATTTATAATTGTTTTTTAATATATTCAGAACAACGGATTTTTTGATAATACTTTATATTGTTTTAGATTTATTCTACTTTTTGTTGTCGTTTTATTTTAAGTAGAGTGTGGGAATATTCGAGTAAGGATGTTTATCGAATCAGAAACTGTACACTTGAACAATATACACAAAGATCAATACGTGTATAATAATTCACATAACCTCAAAAATTGTAATTTCCATTAGGACATCATGCTTAAAATGCTTTCAATGCTGTTTTAACATAATTCTTAAAATTAGCCATTTTGTATATTTTGCCGAAGTTGTCAAACTTCAGGCTATTACCATCGGATTTATCATCATAAAAACTAGAACGAAAATTTGTGTATTAATATTAAATATCAATTTTTGTGTATAAAAAGTATGATTTTATAAAGTAAATTTTTTGTGAAAAACAAAAATTATTGAATACTGAGATACTAAAAATCTATAAAAAGATGTCAACACGAAAAAAAATTCAAATTTCCTTCTATCGAGATTTTTTAATTTTTGACCGAAATAAACATATGTATTGTTTTGACATAACCTAATATTATATTAAATTTGAATTAGTTATGTTCACTAAATTATTATCTTTGCAATTAATTGTTTTAAAAATTGCATTTTATATTATATTTTAAATTATATTTTTATAAGTTAGAGTTTTGTAAAACAAGGAATAATTATTAGTGGTACTAAAAAATGAGTTGTATAGATTATCTCAATACTCTGGTCTGTTATTTTTTTTAACAAAAATGCGGAATTTATATTCCATATATTACCGATAGAAATTAAAAAATTTCATGAAAGCACGGGAAAATTTTATTTTTGCAAATTTGGCTGCAGAAAAACAAATTAAGAAGTAAAATAAAATACGGGAAATTATTTGCATTTTTATACTTTCGTATTATGTCGTAGTAAAAACGTAGTAAAAAAAGTGTAGATATATATTATTCTATTGCCGTTAGAAATTCAACAATTAAAAAAAACATCGGGAAATTTGAATTATTATAATTTTGTAGTTTTAGTACCGTAAAACAAGTTAAATGAAAAATGTTTGTAAGATACGTAAGTTACCGTTTGACGTACTGAAAATAATAAATAAAAATTTACAACATTAGAATTCGTACATCATATTAACCCATTAATTCCCGAAATGCATAAAACTTTAGATTTAGTTTAATGAAATGTCCATAAATTTTTTCGATATTTTTTCCGCGCAAATTTTAAAGATATGCGACATAGAAGTTGGCTTCTTATGCATAGGCTCTTATGGAGACTCTGAAAAATATGTAATTGACTTTAGAGTGCGATTGATGAAAAGTGTACAAAATTTGATAAAAAACTAGAAACATCACAAGTGAATATAATTAAAGCGGTATGCTAAATTTGAAAAAGTTGAAGAAATTGATGAAAGCATTAACAAAAAAGTCAAGTTCGTTGGCCGTGCGGTGAGCTGCGCGGTCATAGCAACGATGAGAGGGGAGACTTCCTCTCTTCCCCGCACGGCAAAACACCATAGAACATCCTTAAGCTTATAATTTTTTATGAAATTTGATCCAGCTTTGCCAGGACTTATCGTGCTATATGTTTTCGGTTGTGCTCTACACGATATAATTACTTAAAACACTGAAAAATAATTATTTATATTTTTTTTTTACAATTTAACATAAAAAAATGCGATTTTGCAGGGTTTTTTTAAATGTCAGATTTGGGTTGGAAAAAATACTTTTTTGATGCTAAAAACCATGTAAACCGTAGATCATAAATTTTCAAAACATGCTTGTTATTTTTTTTTAGTTTTTTTGTGGATATGGCAGGCTATGGAAATAATTATAATAATAATCTCATTAAAACTGGAATTATGATGGTTTTTTTAGTATAGTTAGTTTTAGGAAGTTTGAGTGTTTATAAAATTGCATTTATATGGAAATTTGTGTCCCTTATTATGATTCTGTAATCAGCTTATCAAAATTGAAAATGGCGGATCCATCATGATGGTCAAATTTCGATAAAATTATGGGATTTCAAAAAATAATATATAAAGTTTATTTTTTAGAAAAATGATAGATTTTTTAAAAATTTGTCTACCATACTGGATTTGTTATTTTGAATTTGTAAATCCAAACGCAAATTTATAATCTGCGATACTGAAAATCCTTATAGACACCAATTTTTTGGAGTAGTAATTTTTTCGAAATTTAGTCCGCCATGTTGGATTCCCCATTTTGTATTTTGATAATCCAAGAGTGAATTCATAATCAGTGACATCAAAAACCCATAGATACCAATTTTCTAGAAAAATGGTTGATTTTTTGAAAATTTGACCATCATATTGAAAAATTGACCATCATCTTCGGTTGATTTTTTGAAAATTTGACCATCATGATGGATCCGTCATTTTGAATTTTGATAATCTGATTACAGAATCATAATCAGGGACACAATTTTCTATATAAATACAATTTCATAAACACTCGAACTTCCTAATACTAACTAAACTAAAAAAACTTCATAATTCCAGTTTTAATGAGATTATTACAAGCATATTTTGAAAGTTTAAGATCTAATTACACGGTTTACACAGTTTTTAGCATCAAAAAGGTATTTTTTCCAACTCAAATCTGACATTTAATAAAATCGCATTTTTTGTGCTAATTTGTTGGAAAACTTTATAAATACTTATTTTACAGTGTTTTAAACAATTACATCATGTAGAGCACACCGAAAACATATAGTACGATATATCCTGGTAATAACCGAATCAAATTTCATAAAAAATGATTAGCTTAATGTAAATGTAAAGTGTTATGTAATTTGGACATTTATGGGTTAAACAAACCTTTTGAAATAATCGATTAAAAGTCAGCTAACAAACAAAAAATATTATAAAAGTTCTAAAATCATCAAAGAAAAATGTATTAAAAATGTCGATAGGCCCAAATCACATCCGGTCGTCCAAAATAATTTTTACCAGGACAATTAGATAATGTAATCGAGCAAGAACGAGCGATGGTAAATAGCCGTGTGGACAATCTCTTTCATACATAGCGTGTAAGGTAAATAGGAGAGGAAAAATCTTGGATCTCTGGTCCAGAAGAGCGATGGAGGGAGGGGTCCTAATTAATGGTATCTGCTGCTCATGACACGTTTACTCTGGCTCCAACCCCTTTAAACCACCAACCACTCCCCCTTCTTCTATTCTTTTCGTCAAGCTTGTTGTTTTTTTTCTTCTCTCTTCTAACTCTCCCCTATCCTTCATCGCTTCTTTTTTTTTATTTCCAAAGCGCCTTGTAAATATCTACGTATATAGCCGGAGGAGAGGGAAGAGCCAATTATACCTCAACTTTTTCTTTTTGTTTCGAGTTCCGATTAAACAGAGAAGAGTTGGGTAATGGATGGATCTATGTATATGTATAGTTGGATAATAGTCTTGTGAATTAGGTTTATTAAATAATATTCTTTATTAATGTGATGTAATATAAAACACTGCCAGACACTTAAGTAGAAAATAGTTAATAATGACAGTAGTATTAAAAATGTATTAAGAATGAAATAAAGATACTTACGTCAATTTGAGGACTTCTATCAAACTTTGAGACTATATTTGTTACTCTCTATTTTTGTCATGTAAGTAAAAGTTTTTTCCATCAGACTAATTTATAAAAATATTCTTGTAAGTGAAAATCTAAATTGTATAGTAGTAAGAAAAATGAAGTTCATTTACTGATGGTGTCCTCTTACTTAAAAATCCTTTTCATTTTTGATTATCTCTCTATTATAAATTAAAAAAATGTCTACCGATTACTGTACGTTCTTCCATCTCTCATCCAAAACTACATTTTGAAAAGCATCAGAGGAGGGCACGGAGGAGGAATTATAAAAGCAGCCTTTTTTAAGATTTTTTAATTCAAATATAAAACTACTGATACATACAATATTCCTGATCAATACATTTTTTATGTTTTAAATTATTTATTGATCTATCCGAGATAAATACAAATTTTGTTTGAAGAATGCTTTATGTATACTCTCCGTTCCCTATAATATATAATCAGTAGCTTTTTTTATTTAAAATATAAATTAATTCAATGATCGCTACGAGCCAAAATAATCAATCCAAGAACTGACAAGATCTCCATCCTCAGTGCCGAGTACTGGTCGTACTATGAATGATTCAATCTCATCCCTCGGAGAATTTCAGAGACTCTAATATATTCTAATATATTCTAATTCTATAATATATTCTAATAATATTTATTATGTGAATTAAAGGTTCAAAAATAATTAAAATAATAAATAAATAAATGTTTAAAGTTGTGTATTTTGCTGCAGTACTGCCTGTCAATGGGCTCATCAGAAAGGCGCAGCCAGACCTTCTTCGATACAATATGATATATTCTTATAAGGTATATATATATAGCCTAAGGTAGACGGATTCGCTAGAGGAAACTATAATTTATTTTAAACATAAACTGTTAAATTCGCAGTTCATCGTCCGCGCCATATAAATGCTGACTCTCACGTCGCATCGAAAGAACAACGCTGACGCGCAGGTCATAGCCCATAGGTTGCTGACGCTTTCGCGGAACCATTACGCCATGACCCGATTAATGTGCAAGTAATTATTTGCGTCAAGGGAAATTGTGGATCAACGATTAGTATATAAACGTCGAATATAGAAAGAGAAGCGAAAGTTGAAATTTCAGTCAGTCAAAATGTAAATAGTGAAATACTTATGTATGCATTTTGATACTAGTTGACATAAGTTCACGACCTAGCAATATGTAGCGCTAACACCAAATTATCTACACGCAAAAAAAAATTTGGATCTTTTTTTTTTCATTTTACCCCCCCCCCCCCCATTCTCAAAAAATGATGTTTCTTTACCAATCTATTAAAAAATGTAAAATTTCATTATTTCGAAGGGACGAAGGGAATTTTAAATTTTTTAATAATTTATTTATTTTCGAGGCTCATTCGCTCGGTATACTTAATTATTATTTTTTCTTTATTAATTAGACCACGGAGGATAATGTAGGAATTGATTTTTACGTGGGTTCGTTCACTCGAGAGAGATACCAGCAGTGAATTAGTGGATTTTACTCTCCCGCACAAGGGATGCCATTTATGTTGCGTATGGAGAAGGTGATAGGAGAGGGCCGAATAAAAATCACGTGACCTAACCACTAGGCCACCGTCCGCGATTTCTTGTTGTAGTTGCATTCGTCATAATATTTCGCGTTTCGGTCATCCTACACCGTTCTTACACACGCGCCGGTCCGCGCGTCGATGTTACGTATTTAACATGATCGGAAATACATTTCTCCAATAAAATTAATTTTGGTAATGATACTATATATATATTTCCGATCATTTTTATATATATATATATTTTTTTTGTCTTCTTTTAACTTTGGAAGTTAAAAAAAAGAGTTAAATAAAAATAGCTTAGTGGTTAAAAAATGATCGGAAATACATTTCTCCAATAAAATTAATTTTGGTAATGATATTTTATGTAATTTTTTAACGAATTACCGAAAAAAACATTTTCTTTGGGGGAGAGGGATAAAACGAAAAAGATCGAAGAATTTTTGTAAATTTTACTATACTTTCACTAACACAGACTGCCGAAACGCAAAAAATAACTGAACTTTTAGTAAAAATTAGTAGAATAACTTTCAGTAGAAATTGATAGAAAGTTTAACTAAAATTGACGAAAAGTTGAATAATCATTCGCACTACCGTTAAGAATCAAATGTTATTAATTATTTATGCACATTAAGTAAAATCATTTATTAAATGTTAGATTTGTTGTATCATATTTTGTCAATAATTATATTTTGGGTGATATTTACAATTTTACACAATGCCACTGCATTTCCCTACTTCAATTGAGGTTTTTTAACGTTGATATTTGTTTCAATAAATTTGATTATATTTTTATTTTTTTTAATTTCATTTTTTAATTTCATTCTTATTCATACTCGCGCATATTAGTCTTTTAACGCTTAGATCAACAATCACACAACTTATCGAAACGCGAATGAATAACAATAATCGCTTTCTTTCTTTATTATTAATTAAATAAAAAAAAATTACAATTTCGCAAATTGATCGTTCACAGTTTGAAATGTGTTTATATAGACACAGAGAGAACGAGATTCTTCGTTAGCCTGAAAGTGAAGAACCCCTTTCTCAGGAGATGACCGAGAGGTCAGTTCGGCTAAAATTCAATTCACCCGAGAATGACACAGATGCGAACTTTATCCCATTTTCTTGACGCAAGTGAGAAAGTGTGCCTCTCCTCTACCCATTATTCCTCCTAGACTCCTAGACCGGGGAAACAAACGCGAACGGTATAATAAGTTTCCAAGATAGAGGAGACCGAAGATACTCCAGGGAATTCGAGATTTAAGCGACTTACGGTGCACTTCTTCGTCCTGTGTTAATATACTTATAAACTCGATCTCGTCCAATACGATTAAACGACGGTTTTTAGTGTCGAGAGAGTATATAGGTATATACGTGATAGAAATGAGGAAGAGTAAAAATTTACCTGTGATAGTTGCGAGGACCGGATCCGGTCCTGAGTTGTGCAACATATAGTTGATCCGTAATGTAAGATTTTTTATATGATGTGTGACATGGCAGTTCTAAATGCATGTCACATGTTTAAGTTATATTTATATCATAGATTTAATATTCCAAAGCCCCGTAGCTTATAGGAATTAATTATAAAGCTCACTCGGAATCCAGATAGGCTAGACCGTGAGGAAAGGAGTACGCACTCCAGCAAGATACGCATAAACACACCAGCACACAATCACTATCCTTATAACAGTCCTGTAAATAATTATCCGGTAGTTGAAGTTGACTCTTGAAGTAGTTGATTGAGGTCCTACTATAAATCCTGTTCCTTATGTCCTGGAGAAGGTGATCGTAGAAAGTGGCAGTAGAGGTAGCACATGTAATATTGGACAGCGTCGACAACCAGTAAACATCCAGCCTCCTCCAAGAAGTAATGATCCTTCGTTGGGACAAAACCTCCTTCGAGTACCTGCAACAGTATTAAATAAATCATACTGAATATAAAATAAGAATTGAGGAAAGCAGTAGGTTGTCAAAACCTAGTTGCAGGTAAGGAGAAGGAGAGGTGAGTTGAGGTTAGGAAATTACTTCCACCAGAGATTAATGTTAAAAGAAGAAACGACGCTATTTATACATTACCTCGGACAATCCAGCTAGATATTGACTTGAGAACAAGCATCTCCGGAACCTGGTGAGAAGAAGTAGTTGAGGAAATCTGCATACAGTGTTGATGTTGTCGTTCCCGCATGCCGCACCTGAAACAAATAAACAGACTCGGACGAACTAACATTAATACAGGGTATTGTATGGAACGAGAGTAATTTACCGTTTATGGACGTTGTTCCTGTAGAAGCGACTCCGGGTTGCTTGTATCCAGCAGTTGAGACGGTGCACGGGAACGGAGGTGTTCACTGTACGTAAACAAGACACGCACGCCGGATCGGCCGCGTCGAGCGAACGAGAGCCAACTGTTGCGCGTGGCGCATGCGCGAGGACTCGCTGATCGGTACATCGAGACGAACTCGGTGATTCCGAGTCGGGCCGTCGAACGAGACGTGTAGTTTTATCTCGCATATTTAATTATTATCGAGAGTGATTAGATTTTTATTAATTGTTTGATTCGAGCATCTGCAGGTGAGAGTTCCTGCCTAACTCCCTGTTTCCAGCTTCCCGTCAAGCTGTGATTGTGCGTGTGTGTGCGGTAATCGCGTAGAATAAATGATATAACTTTTGCCGCGTGAACGCGGCTGGCGACCGTGACTAAATTGTTAGTTGATTTTGTGTATTATTATTATTTTAATTAGATTAAAGTTTCTAGCCAAAATAAAAGTGTTGTTATTTTATGATATGGGAGCCGTTCACCCTGATCCCCAGTGAACGTGTTTTATGGCGACCGTGACAGGACCCTGGTGTTAAATTTTAATCGGGAAATTTCGGGATCGCGTGGTTCGCCATTACCGCACACACAAACAGGAGGACGCCGAGGAATTGGCTTTGGGCGGCCATTTTGACCTCGTGCGAGGATTTTGTGATTTTTCATTTTTTTTATTGTTCGACTTGGTCAATTGAAATTGTTTTTGGCTAAGTGAAAATTGTTTTCCTTTGTTTATTAAATGCTTGTAAATATTATTACGGCAAGTTTGAATTAATAATTATAAGATAATTTGGATTTTGCTCGGCGATAAAGTGTTTGTTTTTGATTTGTCTAGCTTGAAGTATTAATTAATTCAGAGAACATGCTCATGTATTGTGTAAAGTTGTTTATTTAAATAATCCCATTGTGTATAAATTTTCCAGCTAACATTTTATTTTATTTTATTAACGTGAATTTTTTTTTAATTTTGATAAATGAAAATTTTATTTTTGTAAATAAATTAGATTTTATTTCTTTTGAGTGGATAAATATTTATTAAAGTAATGTTTATTGTTCGAGATTACAAATAGAAAAGAAAGTAAAATTATAATTTTATATTTATCCTGGTAACCGAAGCAGTTAAAGGTTGGTGATTATTTATTATTAATTATAAAATTTTATTATTTGTTGACAACTTTTCTACCATTAATTTGCATTCAAGCTCCACCTCATTCCCTTCTAGCATAACCCTTGCTACCTTTCAAGCTTTATATATTAATATTCTAGCATTTCCACCAATTCTAGCTCCATATTGTTTATTCGGCACCTTGTATATAAAATTTATTTTGCTTGCGATTAACCTGAGCATTGGCGCACTAAGTTGAGTTGCTGCCTTTGTGAAATAACGGCTCAATAAATTAGTTTGCATTATTAAATGGGATAATTGATGCAGTGTTTGTTAGTGATTAATAGTTTTTTTTGGTTCGCTTGATTGAAAAATAATTGCTCGATATAAAATATTTTGCTTGTGGTGTTAATCCGAGAAAGGCTTGATAGCGCTTACATTTTTTTTGTTGTTGCTTCGACCTTAAATATTTGTTTTTTTTAGTTGGTTTTAATTTTTTTTTAAAATTGATTTGACTTTAACTGGTTTACCAGTAGTTTTTTATCTTGCTTTGGATTTGGAAAGGTTTTTAATTTTTAGACTACGTTTATATATTTTTAAGAATTATATTTACTTAAGCGAATTCGTGTAGTATTGAGCAAATCGAGGAACCATTTACCTGAGATAGGATAGGTTAATTGTAAGGAATAATCCGTGAAAGTTTGTGTTTCGTTCCGTGATAAATTATTTTTCTTTTTCAAGCCAAAATAGAATCGTGATGAAATGGCGGGTAGTCTTTGGTCGTTGTCCTTAAAGCTCTTGCCCGGAGAAGATTTAGTTAGTCTAGATGTTGAAGCAGGTAGTAAAATTATTTTAATGGAGCTGAAAAAGCTAACTGATTGGGAAATTTTTAAATTTGCTGACAAAAAGGAAATAACTCGTAATTGTGATGGCATAACTGTTAGAGAGCGTGTCCATCGATATTTAATAAGACAATACTATGGACAGACGGCTGCTGTATGGAATCCAGCGGTAGATGAGAGTGAAGCAGAGTTTATTTATGATGTTCAAGTGGAATCATCATTTTATTGTTCAACAAATCAAGCACCCAGTAATTTTCATTCTAGCAGTACAGATTTAAGAAGGAATAATAAAGACGGTTTCCAAGTAGAAAGAGATGTTAAGAAGTTATTGTACAAAACAGAAGAGAAAGAAAGAAGATGTAAAAATCTAATGTTTGTGAACGGCCCCTCGGAATCCAATAGAGAAGTAAATAGTCAGCCCGCATTAATAGATTTAGTCACCAAGGAAGTTTCAAGTGAAAATGCGCCACGGGAAGAATTATTAGAATCGATGGATGGTTCAAATGAACCTATGAACGAAGTTCCTTTAGATAGGAGAAATTATGGTGTCTCACCTCGCCCCCAATCTAGCCAGTTTCCCGCACAAGAAAAAGTCCCAATTATGAATAGTAATGAATTGTATGGTAGTAAACAGAGAGAAATGATGCAAAGGACTTGGTCACCCGAAATTCTAGCTCCTGTTGTTCAAGGAAGACCCAAAGTTAAGAAATGGAAAACAGGTCAATCACCTAGGAAGTGTACGGAGTTTAATAGCTCAAGCAAGGTTAAAAATAATAACTGGCAATCTCATAATTTTGGTATACGACAGCATATTTATAACGAAGTTTTTAAGAAATGTGTGTCAACCAATAAAATTACCCCTGCAGTACAGATTGTTCCAAATTTGCGGAAAAGAAACAAAGGTTGTTTCCAATGTGGGGCTAAGGACCATTGGAGTAAAGAGTGTTCTAGTAAACGTTCTTCGGGTTGTGATAGGGTAAATACAAATATGAGGAAATTTCCTGGAAATAGAACCAGAAATTATTCTGTTTATCCTGATCGTGTTGCTCCGTTGGATAATGTGTCGGCTCCTTCGGCTTTGGTTAAAGTTAGTCACTCAAGTAATACTAATTTAAATTGTTCCTCAACTAGATGTTTATCGAATGTTAATTCAAGCTTTAAACAAACTTCTGGATCGTTCTCTTCTCTCTCTCGTTCTAGCTCCCAGTTATCTTCAAGCTCGTGTTCCAGCTATCGGTTCTCTTCTAGCTGCAATATTCCTTCCTTAATGTCCCTATCCGAGTTTGGTGTTGTAAATGCTCCAGTAAATGGGCAGTCGATTACGCTTCATCCCAAGTATACTTATAGGCCAAACTTCTTATATGTATCAAGTACGTTGGCACCACGACCATCGTTTTACAGTGGATATATGCGCCAAGGGTGCTGGAATTGTAGTCAGGATAGTCATAGTTGGACAAGATGCTCAAATCCCCGGAAAGTTTTTTGTCGAGGTTGCGGAAGATCAGGTGTAAAAATTAGTAGGTGCCCAAATTGTAAAGATGAGTGGAAATCATCCTGGGAAATTCACCCTAAATAAATTAATCTAGATAACATTTTGTTTTATTAATTATTATTTCCTATTGTCCCTTCATTAATGTCTAGCATGGAAAGAAGTCAACGAATGATAAGGTTATAATTAAGGTAGTTGTAATAAATGTTCTAGCAGAGAATTAAGACGTTTGTCGTTGAGTAAAGTTAAATTAGAAAATAAATAAATCTAGCCAGAAAGGAATTTAAATTGATATTGAGCATCAAAAGGTAGAATGGTTACCAAAGCTGATTCGTCGGTGGAAAGGAATCTCACCAGGTATGAGTGTGAATTTTAATTTTGTTTATTTGTTTTAACATATGACGAATTGTTTTAAAAGAGTTTGTAATTATTGAATGAATTTTATTTTGTGTAACGGGTTATGTGAGTTCGCGAATTGCGTTAGGTAATACAATTAAGTTGATTAATGTAACGGTTCGCCAGTCGTACGTAATTTGATTTTAATGTTATTATACATATTATATTTTTTTGTTTGTTAAGTAACGTGGTTATTAAAAATGAGATAGGAAATACACACTCAGCGCGATACACTGACCTTAAAATATTACTCTAGCGTACATGTTCCAGTCGATGTCTTTCTAGCCAAGCAGTTGTTCCAGCTTAAAATACACTCAACACAAACAGTGACACAAATACCCCGTGGTAGATAACACCGGTTATCTTAGATATAGAGTAGTAGATAAGTTAATAGAATAGAATTAGTGGACAGCTTATTTTAGAATTTTTTTTGTTTAATTTTGCGTTGTGAAATAATTTGCGTTCGCAAACGCGAAGTTACCGGGGTAACTTCGGTTTGGCGGGGGGGAGTTGTGACATGGCAGTTCTAAATGCATGTCACATGTTTAAGTTATATTTATATCATAGATTTAATATTCCAAAGCCCCGTAGCTTATAGGAATTAATTATAAAGCTCACTCGGAATCCAGATAGGCTAGACCGTGAGGAAAGGAGTACGCACTCCAGCAAGATACGCATAAACACACCAGCACACAATCACTATCCTTATAACAGTCCTGTAAATAATTATCCGGTAGTTGAAGTTGACTCTTGAAGTAGTTGATTGAGGTCCTACTATAAATCCTGTTCCTTATGTCCTGGAGAAGGTGATCGTAGAAAGTGGCAGTAGAGGTAGCACATGTAATATTGGACAGCGTCGACAACCAGTAAACATCCAGCCTCCTCCAAGAAGTAATGATCCTTCGTTGGGACAAAACCTCCTTCGAGTACCTGCAACAGTATTAAATAAATCATACTGAATATAAAATAAGAATTGAGGAAAGCAGTAGGTTGTCAAAACCTAGTTGCAGGTAAGGAGAAGGAGAGGTGAGTTGAGGTTAGGAAATTACTTCCACCAGAGATTAATGTTAAAAGAAGAAACGACGCTATTTATACATTACCTCGGACAATCCAGCTAGATATTGACTTGAGAACAAGCATCTCCGGAACCTGGTGAGAAGAAGTAGTTGAGGAAATCTGCATACAGTGTTGATGTTGTCGTTCCCGCATGCCGCACCTGAAACAAATAAACAGACTCGGACGAACTAACATTAATACAGGGTATTGTATGGAACGAGAGTAATTTACCGTTTATGGACGTTGTTCCTGTAGAAGCGACTCCGGGTTGCTTGTATCCAGCAGTTGAGACGGTGCACGGGAACGGAGGTGTTCACTGTACGTAAACAAGACACGCACGCCGGATCGGCCGCGTCGAGCGAACGAGAGCCAACTGTTGCGCGTGGCGCATGCGCGAGGACTCGCTGATCGGTACATCGAGACGAACTCGGTGATTCCGAGTC
The DNA here is from genome assembly GCA_026168455.1 of Theocolax elegans. Taxonomy (NCBI): domain Eukaryota; kingdom Metazoa; phylum Arthropoda; class Insecta; order Hymenoptera; family Cerocephalidae; genus Theocolax; species Theocolax elegans. The sequence goes on from CM047429.1 coordinate 78,297,506, forward strand.
GGGCCGTCGAACGAGACGTGTAGTTTTATCTCGCATATTTAATTATTATCGAGAGTGATTAGATTTTTATTAATTGTTTGATTCGAGCATCTGCAGGTGAGAGTTCCTGCCTAACTCCCTGTTTCCAGCTTCCCGTCAAGCTGTGATTGTGCGTGTGTGTGCGGTAATCGCGTAGAATAAATGATATAACTTTTGCCGCGTGAACGCGGCTGGCGACCGTGACTAAATTGTTAGTTGATTTTGTGTATTATTATTATTTTAATTAGATTAAAGTTTCTAGCCAAAATAAAAGTGTTGTTATTTTATGATATGGGAGCCGTTCACCCTGATCCCCAGTGAACGTGTTTTAGATGATAGATCAATCTCTTGATGAGGAAAATTATGTGAATAATTATTATGGACGATCATATAGACCGCATTCGGTTCTGGAAATTTGTTGTACTTTTCATTTGTTGCGCAATCATTTTTATTTTATAACGCGAGGAATATATATATATATATATATAAGGATATGGACCTGATCAGGACCGTAGTGGTGCAATATTTAATGGATTTATTCGATGTTCCGTACATATTTAAAACGATTTTTTTCAGTGTAGATGAGCGATTTTTTAAAAGTTGATAAAATAGCTATTTTTAACCTTAAACAATTAGAAATAACCCACTCTATTACGGTATAATTATCGATCATTGGCAATAATCTTTTGATGGAGTTTAAGTCAATCCTCTGGATAATTATGCCCCGGATTCCGTCCTGACTTGTTAACCATAAATTTTCCCCCATCAGGCTCTATCGATAATAATATAGAATAGTCTTGATTTGACAACATTTGGTTTTAATCCGATTTCGAAAGATCGTCGTCCTGAGTTGAAAAACCTACGCGATCCGAAAAATGGCATGTTACACAATTTAACTTTAGGTAAGTTGATTTGGGGTTTATTCAGATAAGAATTATAAGATAACGATTTATGTAAATATATTTAACCCAACGATCGCTGCTTTACGAGAGGATAATTTCGTAATCAATTTTCACCGTTCTTATCACCCACCCGATCACGCAGAAATCGTTTCATGGACATAGTTCAATTCAATATGGTAACCTTATTTTGCATTCTAATTTTATAATCGTACTACATTCTACCTCTGTATGCCCTGCAAGAACCTGAAGGCTCCTCTGGTAAATTAATCCGGTCCAAACAGGAACCTGATACATTAAAAAATATGTTCTTACTTTCCACTATTTTTTAATCTACTTAAACACTAATGAAAATTTAAATCTTAAACTAATTCAAGTATTAACTGAAATTAAAAGAAATTACCGCGACTATCAAATTATAGCTAACCGGGTAAAAATAAAAAACTACTCGACTACCTTCGCTATAAAATTCAATAAATTTCTACGAATGCTCTTCCACGCCCTCCAAAAAAATGTAACGACTCACCAAATAAAAAGTAAAAATTGTAAAGAAGTTGTTGACAAGGCGCGCCGTTTCTAGAAAGGAATAAGATCTAAAGAAGCGTATACATACAGGATGTGCAAAAAATTCCAGGACAACATGATAACTCGGCGGGAATGCATTTTTGGAATAAATATTTCAGACAAAACCTTTAGAACTCTTCCCTGGCTATCGATGACCTTGGATTTGACATTAACCACAACGTTCAAGGTCGTATCAAGGTCAAGTTCATTTAAAAAAAAAAGCAAGAACCTCTTATTTTTGTCACAGATACAGAAGAGCAAAAGAAAGAAACATTTGTTTTCAAATTGCATTCCTGACGAGTTATCATGTTCTCCCGGGATTTTTGACATATCATGTATACATACATAGGGTGAAACAAAAGTAACGGTACAACGGTACATTTTCTCGGGAAATGCGGTCTTGAACAATTTTTAGTGGATACCGTTACTTTCGTTACACCCCGTATACCGGTAACTCTTCATAAAGTTCGAAGAGCGCGGAACAAATTCGTCGTAAGTACATCCGACAGTACAGACACAGAGGCTTTACTTGTCTTCATCATTTCGCTTTTCTTCATTAACGTTAATGGAGAAGGAGAATGAATGAATGAACGAATGAATATCGCCGTGGGTGGCGCGAGGAAAAGTGTAGCGTTTTTAGAGGAAGATATATATATATATATAAGAAACTACCGATTGCACGTAAAATATATATATAATCTCGGGATCTCAAAAGAGAGTCGGAATCTGAGCTTTTGTGTCTCATAAGCGCTTGAGAATTTTCGCGAAAGGGGAGATTGCGATGACTGTACGTGACGCCCGCACACAAAGCCAAGTGCTTTTACGCCTTGGAACTTTGATTCAACCTTGCCGAAATTTTATATAGAACGTATCACGTCAGTTCGTACTTTTATGTAGTACCGCATTTTTTATATTTTAATTCATATAATAATCAAGTGAATGATGTGTATAGTATGGATAAGAAAATTTAAATTCATTTTTCTTTTTGTTTCATTTGATTTAGTTTTATGTGAATCGATATAGAATTTTGTTATTACGTTGTTAGATCAAACCGGTATAGAGTTTCATTTGAATATTTGATATATTTGATTTTTTTAATTCGTGATTCAATAGATTTTTGTTTAATTTCAGTTAAATGGATGGTATCTTCATATGTATATTTGATATTATATTTTTATTTTATTTGATGTGATTGATTTTTTTTATTTTATCCCAAAGTTTTTTTAGTCTTATCAATTGATTATTACTTTTTGTTATATTCTATTCACTTTTTAGGCACGACCGTTACACGGGAGAGTCTTATATTTTCATCATCGCAAAATGTGTGATGCATCAAAATATACTAGTTAATGGGTTATAAGAGAAATTTATGCGTATTAAAACTATGATTTAAGGATCCCTCCCTAGAATGTATGTATGGGTACAAACCTTTATAGGGACGATCAAATATTGGTCTCAAAGTAACAAAACTTTTTGCTATTGTACACTTTATGTTCAGAATATTTTTAAAGATAAATAGAGAAAAACGGTCAAAATAATGAAAAAAGTATAAAAAAGACGGTTTTTCGCAATAACAGTAAATGAATCGTTTTTACAGAAAAATTTTTAATAAACAAAACGTTCGTTTTAGAATAATTAACCTTTTTTTTATTATACACTTAACGCTCAGAACAATATTTTTGAAGGTAAAGATAGGAAAATGGTTCAAACCATGAGAAAAGTACTAAAATTCACGCTTTTTCGTAATAAATCAAAATGTATTATTCGTACACAAAACCTTTAAACGAATGCAATGTTCGTCTCAAAATAACAAAATTGTTTCCTATTTTACACTTTATGCCGAAAAAACAATATTTTTAAAGATAAAAAAGAAAAGCAGTCAAAATAACGAAAAAAGTACGAAAAATCATGTTTTTTCATAATAAAATTGAATATATCGCATTGCGTATTAATTGTGACATGATGATTTCAAGGCAAAGATGATAAGCACATAATTTGAATTCATGTTTTTATTTTTTGGTAGAATTAATGATTGCTTTAACGAGTCAATTTAAATTGACTAATTAAAGCAATCGTTAATTCTACCAAAAAATACAACTCACGAGTGTGAAATACAATAATCATGGTTTTATTATTATCTCTTATGCTGTATATTATATTTTGTAATATTAGGCCAAAAATCCCGAGCTTTGAGAAAATTAATAAAAGTTGAAAATGTTGAGTCAGGTATTTTACCCAATATTCTGAAACGGTGCAAGCGCGAAGTGCGAGTTTTACACGGTCGTACGACGGCCTTAAGGCCGCATATGGATAGCTAGTTGTTTTAATACAGTTTATTGATTATTATAATTTTTAAATTAAAAAAAAAATTATAATTTTTCAATTCAATTCTTTCTTTATTTTTATTTAATTCATGCAAACAATTAGATTTCCTTATTTTTGTTATTAAATTAATTCTTCGTTTTTATTTAATTCTGTGGAATTTTTTATTTATATTTGAATCAATTATTTATAGGAGTATTCTATCGGATATTAGTCGAATGATTATTTTTAATTCTGTTGGTACAATTGATTATTAATTTTTATAAATTATTTTATTTTTCAATTTTTTGCCATTTATTTAAAATTTTAATTGATGGATATTTTTATATTTACTCAACTTTAATTACTTTTTACTTTCATTTTCTGTTCTTTTTTAAATTAATTATTTGTTTTTTAATTTATTTAATTTATTTTTATTTTAATTATTTTTATTTATTTATTACGATTTTTTTACCTTCTTTTTAGATTATATTAATTTCTCGGTTTTATTTAAGTCAAACAATTATTAAAAATTTGCAGTACCAATTCATTCTTTGTACCTATACCTTCCACCTATCATTCAATTCACTCGATTGTTCTCTCCCTATTCGACTCGATAAATTATCAGCGACACCATTATAGCCTTCTACCAATGAAAATATTTTGATTCACGAATTCGAAGAATCTCGAGTACACCCTGACAAATTTTTGATCTCGAACTTCTTAAATCAATCGTACACACACACACACACACACACACACACACACATATATATATATATATTTTAATTAAATTCCCCTCACTTCCTCCTCATGCACCGCACCCAATTCGCTAAGCTGTAAAATTCAATTTTCTTATATGCATATACATATATATGAAACAATATTATACTTTCCATTGACTTTCGTATACATAGACACACAGGTACATATACCAAACACACACACACACACACATACCGATATATGAATCTAAACTCATCTATTTTTCCCTCACTTGATTCATAGCAATCTTCCGCACGCTCTTTCATTTTCTTCTTACCTCGACTGATCGTCGGAGGGTTGCACGGTAAAATCAGAGTGCGCGTATGTACACAATGCCACCGTGGTATGAAAATTTTTTTCCCCATTCCAAACCAACCCCTCGCGTGAATAAAAAAAAGAGAGGAAGGAGTCTATATACGCGACAATACTTCTGGGCGTATCATTTTTAGGACCTCGCGTATATACCTGTGACGACGAAAAAAAAGACGCGCGACGTCATTCGAATATGTACCAACCATACGTCGTCGTTGTCGTCGAATTTTCGCGCGCGCGCTCGCACATACGCATGAAAATAAAGAAAAAAAAGGACCGTCGAGTACCCAATATGTCAGTTGCAGGGAGTGCATCGACTGGAAAACACCTTTTTATATATATACCTTTATATATATATATAAAGGTGTTTTCCAGTCGATGCACTCCCCGCAACTGACATATATCGACATATATATATACGATTTTCCTTTTTTCCCTTCTTCTTCTTCTTCTTTATCTCGATTATTTTCGCGAATTCCGCAAGCGATAGGCCTCCCCTCCCCCTATCTTCTCCTCCTTCACACTTTATTATTATTATTATTATTCTTTTTCTTTTCCATGCGTAGCTTCTGCCTTTGCGCGAAAAATAAGAGAGAGAGAGAGAGAGAGAGAGAGAGAGAGAGAGAGAGAGAGAGAAAACTCGAAACTATCCGAGCGAAGTTGTCGTAAGTGTTGAGAAAAGAGAGATATGCGCGCAGCTGCTTTCGAAGTGAAATCCTCGTGCGAAGATGCGCGACTATATATATATATACATACAAAAAGTGAGAGAGCGTTCTATATACAAGAGCGAAATTGAAACGGAGATTGAATTTTGGTACTCTTGGTGATCTACTTGTATATATGTATAAATGCCTATGTATTTATATGGTTTGTCGATATAATATATTCAATAATTGTTAAAGAAACTCAACTATTTATGTATTTGTTCGTTCATGTGCGTGTGTGTGTGTGTGTGGTTTTTTTTCCTATTGGGTGGAGGGGCAAAAAATGGATTTACTCACGACGTGTGGGACTCGCCCGTGCTGCACCTTAAAGCACAGGAAACCCACTAAAAAAACCCCTGCCAGATCACACAGACAGTGTTCCTCCATTCGACTTTTACCCCCCCCCCCCCCCGGGAACTGCCGTGAGGCTTTACTTCAGGGGGGCAGCATGCCGATGTGGGGCGTCACACAATATTACGTCAATCTGATGTTGTTGCCGACGTTTCTTTTTCTCTCTTCAGATCTTCTGAAGAGATTCAGCCGCTTCACAATGTTAGTAGCGAGAGTAACCACGGCACCCTATCTACTCTGTGATAGGAGCAGGCACTTCCCTCGACCCTCGGGTGTTAGAGGGCCGTTCCAATACTCCCGGAATTGTTGGCGTTCTTCCAGAAAGTTTGGGCAATGAAAGAAAACGTTGTCTACGTCTTCATCCACTCCAGGGCACATTGGGCACTCCCCGCTCCTGTACACTTTAATGCAGTACAGGTAGTTCCGAAAGCATCCATGGACAGTGAGCACCTGGGTGAGATGGAAGGTGACGGAGTCGTGCTCCCTGCTCAGCTATCTGGCAATATCGGGGATGACACCGTGTGTCCAGCGACCCTCGCTGGCTGAATCCCACCGTTGCTGCCATTGTCGATAGATGTTGACAGTCCATCTGGGGCTCCAATTCTGGTCTTCATCTTTTTCCGTATGCGTTGCTCCATGGTACATTTCCCCCGAGAGGGCGATGTCCAATACGGCGCGGTAGGCTCGGACCACGCGCATCGCGGCGACACTGCATGTACGCCAACAGGGAGTCCCGTAGCCCGTGTTCTTTAGCCATGCATCAGCCCAAATTGGTGTTCCGTATAAAATTACGGAGTTCACCACCGACGCGAAGAGGGATCTTTGCAGTTGCTTTGATCCCCCGATGCTGGGCATGATGCAAACGAGCGCATGTGCCACCCTTGTTGCCTTCGAGCCTGCGTTCAAAAGATATCCTGTAAACGATAGTCGCGCCTCCAGCGCGACCCCAAGGTATCGCAAGGAGTCCACTGACCGGACTTGCTTACTGCCAACCGTGAAGGTGGTGTACGTCCTCTTCTTTTTTCGGGAGATGAGCACCGCTTCCGCTTTTTACACCACCAAACTCAATCCTTTGCCGCTCAGCCAACCCACTACTATCTCGATAGAGATGTCTCCGAGGTATTGAACCTCTTCGACGCTCTTTGCGATGATAACGAGTGCTAGGTCATCGGCATAAGCCACCATCGAAAGCCCCTGGGGGAGCCGCTGCCTCAAAAGACCGTCGTAAACGACGTTCCATAATAGCAGCCCCAGAATCGAAACCTGCGGTACGCCTCCAGTGATAGTATAGGAGCACACACCTGTATTAATGTCGTACAGCAGGGTCCGATCCCTCAGGTAGCTCAAGGCGATTCTTCGAAGATAAAACGGTACCTTAAGGTGTTCTAGAGACAGCCTGATGCTGTCCCATCTTACCGAGTTGAAGGCGTTCTTTATGTCAAGGGCAATGACTGCGCACACGTACCTTGCACTTCTGCCGTTCGTGGCGAGCTCGTCAACTCGGTTTATGACGTCTATGGCTGAGCGACCTTTCCAACCCCTGTACCTTCCACTGATTCGAGAAGCATCCATTCTTGAAGCATACGTCGAAGGTGTCCCTAAAAAGATTAGCGGCCTTCAGCGCCGCGGTCTTAACTGCCAGGCCGGATATGTCGTTCGGTCCCGGGGTCTTCCTGGGAATGATTTTCCAAACAGCGACCCTTAGCTCGTCTTCCGATATGTCCGGCGGCTCCACCGCACCATCCACCGTTGTCAGGCGCGTGTCTAGTGCTCTGTCCCGTTGTTGTGGGAAGAGATGGCGAACGACTCTGTCGAGGAATTCAGGGCAGGTTGGTATTGCTGTACCCCTGGGGTTAATCTTATTCAAGACCGTTTTGTATGGCCTGCCCCAGGGGTCGTTTTCTATCTCCTCGCAGAAGTCGCGCCAACACCTTCTCTTTGCGGCTCTGATGGCAGTTCTGAGCCCTTTTCTTTTTTCCTCATAGTCCGCGGTTAGTTCTTTGAATCTCGGCTTCTTTCTTGCTCTATAGTGCAGTCTTCTAGCCCGCAAACATTCCTGACACAGCTCCGATATTTCCTCTGACCACCAATAAACTGGTGGTAGGCCACGAGTATTTAATTTCGTAGCCATGGTTGCGTTGCAGGCCGCTGTTGTAGACGTCGCAAGGTTTCGGGCTCTCTCGTTGGGTGTTCCTTCCACCACTGCCCCTTTCAGGAAGCAAAGAAATTCTTCTTGATCAAAGGAAGCTAGTGCCCATCTCTTCTTTACCGGCCGCAGTTTAGCCCTGGGTTTCCTGTTGATCAGCTAGAGCCAGTACACAATAGCCTGGTGGTCGTTACCCGTGTATCTATCGCTAAGCCTCCAGTCGAGCCTTTCCCCACCATGATCGGGTCGATGAAGGTTAGGTCGACTATGGACGACTTGCCCCCTTTGGCATACGTGAGAGTAAGTATTGATAACTTATATTATACACGGGAGGACAGGAACATTTTCTTATAGAGAGAATACCGTGTTATATTATTTATTTAGTTAATGTCTAAAAAGCTTCTTTTATTGTATTTTATAGGCTTTTTCAACTGTTTTTTTGTATTTAGTTTATAAAATATTCATGTAAGCAAAAAGTGTTGTATACAAAAAAGTTTTATCTTATTAAGATAAAGATTTTTTACATTTGAACTTTTACAGTACAATTTATATTTGTCTTTATGAAGTAAAAAAAACGATTTTTTACAATATTTTGATACTTTTATGCGTTTAACTTGCCAGTATTCAGTTGTACATAAAAAGTTACAATACAAAATTTTTTACATGTTTAATATTTAAACATTTTGTATATTTATAGTTTAGATTATTTAATTTTTTTTACGTAATGTCGTTAAAAGACGTTTTAGCGCGATTTTTTAATTTATAACTTTTTAACATATTTGTGTTGAAGATATCATACAAATTTCAGCCAAATCGGTTCAAAATTGGCTGAATTATTCGATTAACTTGACTACATACACACTTTTTCAAAAACGCTTAAAATGACTTATTTTCTGGACGAAAAATGTTTTTATGTACAAATAAACAATTATCTATGGTGTTTTTTGCGATGGTGAAAATATGTGCAACGATCGTATCTAAAAAGTGGTTACTTGACCAATAACAGCAATAAGATTTTGATTTTTTTTTTATGATTGAATGAGAAAAGCATATGTCAATTTGACCGAAAAAGTAGAAAATATGATCAGAAACTGCTTTTTTGACTAAGAGAAGACAAATCGATCAGAAACTCTAAATTGAACCAAAAATTGTCAAAACGAGTTTTTAAAAAACATTTTTTGGTCAGAAATTAGCTATTTTACGAAAAATTGTGAATAAAATCGTGGTATATGTCTAATAATGAACATGCTTATTTCATTGGTCCGAAAAAATAAAAAATAATCAGATACTGTTCATTTGACAAAAAAAAATAAAACTAAGAAAAAACTCTAAATTTGACTAAAAGTGTGCTATAAATTCACAATCTATGTCTAATTGGAAATTATTTATTTGACCTAAGAAAAAAGGAAAACTGATCATAAAATAGTTAATTTGGCCAAAGAAAATAAAAACGACCATAAAATAAACTCGTTTGACCAAGGAAAATAAAAACTGATCAGATACTATGAAATTTCCAAAAAAATTGTCAATTAGTCTTTAAAAAAAAATTTTTCAACAATGACCAAAAATGATCATTTGATCAAAAATGACCAAAAAATCAGAAAATGTATATTAGCTCAAATAAAGGAAAAAGCTGATCATAACGTATAGAGAAAGGAAATTTTATCGGAAATTATCCATTTGACCAATTAAAAACAAAACTAATCTTTCAGTTTGATAAAAAATTAGCAATAGGTCCATAATGCATAAAATCCTTAGTTTCCATTACCTATTTCATAAACAATTCTCCATTATCATCAATAAATGTTTCCAACCACTTCCAAATTAGAAGCACCCACTTCCCATCTCACAATAAACTCTTCCCCACTAATTTAAAAAGAAATCCCCAACTCGTACAAAACTAAAATCAATTGTCAACAAAACAATCTAAATATGAAAAAAGTATAACCTCAAATTTACTTAATCTCACATCCATAAATCTATTATATCATTAATAATGACAAGTATCAAATAATTTCGTAAATGCTATATACACTAAACCGATTACGAAAACGCTCGGTCGATCAATGAGGTTATGTACACGCGCTTCCTCCATATATACCGAATTATATATACCGAACTATATATACCGAATTTTACGCGTCTCGAGTAAGAAGGAAGAACACACGTACCTCTGTGAATTATTCAGTTAATTTCCGGTAAACTGGAAATTTCACCATTGAACAACTACATACGAGAGAAGATGAAATTATATGATGGAAATAGGCAAGTCCTCTAAGTACGTACTTAGTGTAAGTTAGACCCTTATATATACACAGACACAGAGAGTCGCCCGAGGCGTCTTAATCACCTAATTGCGCTACTGGAAAACCCAACATGGCATCTACGTAATTATATATATATATATATATATATATATATATATATACCATAACTACCCGTTGGTGTAACCTTCCTTCCTTCTCGTGTATATTCTTAATCATTATGCTTGAGGATGTCTCGAACAGAGAGCCGGTTGCAATTTTTTTGATGGGAGATGGGATGTGTTATGAATTTATGGATTTGTAATTTAATATGTAAGGAAAGAGTTGCATCAAAAATTATTGGAAGTTATAGAGATAGATAGTGATTTAATTGCAAGGATATCTTTTTATTGATTTAGGCTTATTGATTATTTTTAATTTATTCAGCTGATTCAATGGAGTTTTATGTTTATTTTCATTTGATTCAATTGATTTTTTGTCTTCAAGCGATTTAATTGTTTCTTTATTTTACAGTTTCAACTGATTCTTTACTTTATAAATGATTCAATTAATTCTTATCAAGGGAAGTACATGACCTCCGGGAAACGGATCTCATCCTAACTTTAGTATGTCTTTTATAATATAAAAATATGAAGAAAGCCAAGTTATCTCGTGCCAATGGCCACTTTTACGGAAGTTATTCGACATCCAATAATAATAGCAGTAAAAAGTACTTCCAATTCGGTCGCTTATAACTCGAAAGCAAATAAAGATAAACAATCGAACCAAAAACCGGAAGAAAGTTGAGTTCAAGTAGATATGGTTTAAAAAAAAGAAGCTCAAATTGCTTAATTTGAAGCGAAGTTATAAAGAAAATAAGAAATCGAAGATTATTAAGCCAAAATTTAATATGAAAAATTAATTGTTTCTTTTGGCTTAATAATCTTCAATTTCTTATTTTCTTCATAACTTTGCTTCAACTGAAGCAATTTGAGCTTCTTTTTTTTTAAACAATATCTACTTGAACTTAACTTTCTTCCGGTTTTTGGTTCGATTGTTTATCTTTATTTATTTCAGAGTTATAAGCGACCGAATTGGAAGTATTTTTTACTGCTATTATTATTGGATGTCGAATAACTTCCGTAAAAGTGGCCATTAGCAAGTAATAACTTGGCTTTCTTCATATTTTTATATTATAAAAGACATACCAAAGTTAGGATGAGATCCGTTTCCCGGAGGTCATGTACTTCCCTTGTTAGTTTTAAGTAATGTAATTGATTTTTTATTTTAAAGTGATTTTATTCATTATTTTTTTTAAGAAACTCTTTTAATTATTTATCTTCAATTAATTCTCTGTTTTAAGTGATTTAATTGATACTTGTTTATAAACTGATTCAAGTAATTCTATATTTTTAATTGACCCAATTAATTCTTTGCTTTTTAGTGATTTAATTGATTCTTTAAGTGATTCTAAAATTTATACTTAGTCTCAATCGACACATCATTCCTTAGAGATATTAAAACAGATGTATATTCCCTAATAATTAAATTTACACTTTATTTTTGTATTAAAAAAACGTAAATAAAGTAAATCATTTAATAGCAATCTGTCGCACTATCCGATCAATTTTCTCATCATCAAAGTGCATCACTACACCCATGTACATCCACGCACGCACACACACACACACTGAAAGAGAAATCTACCTTGTATAATACATGGGATTACAAAGGCGAAACTTGGGCGTACGCCCTATTACACATTCCACGAGGAAAAGCCAACCAAGCGTTTGTCTACTACCGGAGAGGGGTGGTGAAATGTGAAATGTGAAAGGATGGCATCACAACGAAATGCCCGTAGGCTCGATATCTTCTTTACTAATTCATCTTTGGGGTTTTGCTTACGACTGGATCGAGAATTAACCATTTACAACTTTACTATATACATATAGATGTATAGTTAGCACACTCAAGATTAAGCAAAGAGGTAAAGTAAGGATTTCGTATATATCTTTGTACGTGTAGAACCAAGAAAGCTTTTAGCGCGAGAAAATTGAATTTTCATTCGCGTGGCAGGTTTAACGTGTACCTTAGCGCCCCAATTGTTTATTACGTACGGTACTTTGAATCTTACCATAACCTAATGTGTTCACTTTGATTTTCTTTTTTAGTTCTTTGAAGGGGAGTACACTTTTATTTTTATTGTCATTATATGTTTTTAGTGTTATATGTTTTGTTCCAGTTATTATTTGTTATATGATATTGCGAATGTTAGGTAATTTAAAATTTTAAATATGTGTTTTCTTTAGTTTGTTTTTGTGTTTGTATAATTAAATATTTATTATTAATATTCGTTTACTGAAGTTTTGTTGGGTCAATTGTTTATTGAGATCTTCTGAAACCTACGTATAACCTAAAATATTTAATAAACATTGATTTTTAAACTTTTTCTTTTTTTAATTTGCAATTTTCACTCTCCATTGTTGAATTAGGAAATTCTCGATTGTTAAGGGTCAATAATAAATAAATCCAATTTATGTATTTAACTGCACAATGTTTCATCTGCCAGGCTTGCAGACCTCTTCAGGTGCTCAATATTCAATATAATGTTACAGCCCACTTGTCTGCAAACCTGGCAGACGAAACGTTGTGCACTTAAATAAATAAATTGGATTTATTTATTGTTGACCCTTAACAACCGACAATTTATTCTTTTTTTTTTTGTTGATTGTTGTTTAATTTTTATTGGCACTATATCCCACACAACACAAAACGTTTTTAAAAAATGTTTTTCCGAAATGTTTTAATAAACCTCTTATAAACATTATAAAAATAATCAGATCATTTAATCTTTTTCAAAATATTTAAAGAACATTTTAAAAACATTTAAATAAATATTCTCAAAAGCCTTTTAAATGTGAAACATTCAAGGTTTTGATAAATGTTTTTAAGATGACTTTGTAACATTTCTTTTTATGAAAAATTTACATGAAGTAAGAAGATTTTTAGTAGGACTTAAAAATGTTCCTAAAATAAATTGGTCCAAAAGTTAACTAAATTTTTATACGAATGTTTATCCAAATGTTTTTGAAAGGTCATATTAATATTTCTCCGCAGAATTATTTCAGCCCCGTTGAAAAAGTTCCTATTGATTCAGTATTGATTCTGTGATGAAATCATTATGAAATTAATAAATAATAGCTACTGATATTGATCAAAATTAATACTGACTCAGTAGTAAGTTCTCACCAAAACGCAAAACTGATTTCTTACTGAATTATTACAAAATCAGTAATGAATCAATGTTGTATCATTATGGAATCAGTACTGTATCAGTTTTGAAATTATTTAATTGAAAAAGGGCAATGTTCCCTTAAAAATTCAGTATTCAATTAATTCAGAATCAGTGTCAAATCAATACCCTGTTTAAAAAATTCACACTGATTCAGTACTGATTTCTCTAAAAAATAAATAAAATAAATTTTTTTAGATAATTCTCTAAAAAAAATTAGGTAAAAACAAATAAAATTGTCAAAAAAACATAAAATAAATAAAAAAAAGTATTACACATTTTTCTGTTTATGTTAGTTATTCACCCATCCACTTATTAACCGCGGTCAATGCCGCTTAACTTTCATTATCTATCATTTCTCAGTCTATTCGCAATGCTACATTCACAAACAGTTACAAAGATAATAAAAACATATTTGTAGATATTTCAAAAAACCCAATTAGAATTTATTTTAATGGTATTAATTTATAGGAATAAACATATATTTAAAAATATGGACAATTTCATTCAAGTTAAAATTTTAATGTACATATCGGTACCATATTAGAAGAACAAATATATTGCAGCAATTTCATATTAATTGTAACTAGGCTTTTTGAAACGTCTACAAATATGTTTTCATTACCTTATTGTAACTGTTGTGAATGTAGCAGATAGAAGATAGTAAATCATGCAATAGAAAATACTAAAATCAGTATGGAAGTTAATATTCATTCATTTGTACGATATTAATTTCTCCATAATGTATTAAAACGTAAATATCTCTATTTTATTAGTTTAAACTAAAATACAAAAAATAATTTTAAACCAATAAAAAAGAGATATTTACGTTTTTATTACATATGGAGAAATTAAAATGCACAAACGAGTATTATTATTAATATTATATTGTTTATTTATTGATGTAAGATACGCCAGGGCTAACAATTATGAAATAAATTTTGTGTAACACTTTTTGAGTAAATGTACAGCTAAATTTTTCAGCAGAAAACTTGATGATTTCATTTTGATTTCAGTATTTTCTGTTGCAGTAAGTTTGAATAAAGTAAGATAAGAATTGCTAAAGTGTAATCGAAATTGCATCATACTTTCGAATTTTTACACCTTTGTAGAAGGTCTTTTAGATATTTAACAATTGGATTAATGAAATATATGTACTTGAAATGTTAAATAATATAACCTTAAAGAGATGTTATTATTACTTCCATACTGATTTTAGTATTTTCTATTGCATGATTTACTATCTTCTATCTGCTACATTCACAAACAGTTACAATAAGATAATGAAAACATATTTATAAAAAGCCTAGTTACAATTAATATGAAATTGCTGCAATATATTACTAAATATATATTTGTTTAAAAATATATTTATTCCATTAAAATTAATACCATTAAAATAATTTCTAACTGGGCTTTTTGAAATGTCTACAAATATGTTTTTATTATCTTTGTAACTGTTTGTGAATGTAGCATTGAGAATAGACTGAGAAATGATAGATAATGAAAGTTAAGCGGCATTGACCGCGGTTGATAAGTGGATGGGTGGATAACTAACATAAACAGAAAAATGTGTAATACTTTTTTTTATTTATTTTATGTTTTTTTGACAATTTTATTTGTTTTTACCTAATTTTTTTTAGAGAATTATCTAAAAAAATTTATTTTATTTATTTTTTAGAGAAATCAGTACTGAATCAGTGTGAATTTTTTAAACAGGGTATTGATTTGACACTGATTCTGAATTAATTGAATACTGAATTTTTAAGGGAACATTGCCCTTTTTCAATTAAATAATTTCAAAACTGATACAGTACTGATTCCATAATGATACAACATTGATTCATTACTGATTTTGTAATAATTCAGTAAGAAATCAGTTTTGCGTTTTGGTGAGAACTTACTACTGAGTCAGTATTAATTTTGATCAATATCAGTAGCTATTATTTATTAATTTCATAATGATTTCATCACAGAATCAATACTGAATCAATAGGAACTTTTTCAACGGGGAGACCAAAAACAATTATCAAAAATATGATTATAACCTTTTAAAAACATTTGCAGGTACATTTGCGTAAATTACAGCATATGTACAGCATAGCTATTATATTACAGCATAGATTAACGAAAAACCAATCTTGAAAGCCTAATCTCCAAGTATTTTCAATTTCAAATTTTCAACCCAATTTTTTGTACAAGATTATATAAATGAGAATCTAATACAACGGCAAGTATTTTGTAGATGTCAATAGTAATTTATTATATTTTTGTTAGAGTTTAACTTTCAGTAATTTTATTATTCATCTGATAAAAAAATCTTTAATTCTTACTCCCATCCTATTTCTATTTATATTTTGCTTAAACTTCATAGAGTTTCTGCAATAGAAAATACTGAACTAAAATCGATATAAGCAACAAGTTTCTTTAATTACATACTTATATATTCTTTTTTTGCTTAAATTCCATAAAGTTTTTGCAATAGAAAATACTGCAATAACAAATCATCCTTCGGTACCAACATTCAAATTTCGATAGTGAATACCAATATTGGTCAAACGTTCGATACCAAAGTTCAAATTCAATAATGGGTACCAATATTGCTCCAACGTTGGATACCAACGTTCAAAACCACAATGACTATCAATATTGGATAAACGTTTTATACCAACGTTCAAAACCAATAATGGGTACCAATATTGGTTCAACGATGGGTGCCAACGTTCAAACCAATAATGAGTACCAATATTGGTACAACGTTGGGTACCAACATTGGTCCAAAATTGAGTACCAATATTGGTCCAACGTTGGGTACCAACATTGGTCCAACGTTGAATACCAATATGATTCACCATTGGGTACCAACATTCCAAACCAACTATGGCACAGGGATAGGCGATTCTACTCAATTCTCTAAAATTTATTCGATTCTTTTTTTAAAGTATCGATAATTTATTCGATTCTTGTAAAATCGATACTTCAGAAACAAAGAATCCATACTCCAGAAACGAAGAATCGATACGACTATATGACAGCACTTATATGAATTACGAAAATAGTCTGTATTAAGTGGTTTACAAAAATTTAAACACAACAAGCGGTTTACAATACTTACAACACGAAAAACGGAAAAGAAGGACTGAGCAGAGCAGGATGATGTTTAAACCGTGCGGTGCCCGACCGTATTCCAATTTACGCCGTTGAAAAATGTATAAGAATCAAAGACTGAGTACTGATAATATGATAATATAAAAATAGTAATAGTGAATTAGTGTCTGTAAGTAAACATGAATCTGTATAATCATAGAGGCTATTAGTATGTACAGCATACCTATTACATTACAGCATAGGTTAACGAAAAACTTGTTTTGAAAGCCTAATCTCCGAGTATTTTCAATTTCAAATTTTCAACCCAATTTTTTGTATAAGATTATATAAATGAGTATCTAATACAATGGCAAGTATTTTGTAGATGTCAATAGTAATTTATTATATTTTTGTTAGAGTTTAACTTTCAATAATTTTATTATTCATCTGATAGAAAAATCTTTAATTCTTACTCCCATCCTATTTCTACTTATATTTTGCTTAAACTTCATAGAGTTTCTGCAATAAACAATACTGAACTAAAATCGATATAAGCAACAAGTATCTTTAATTAAATACTTATATGTTTTTTTTTTTGCTTAAACTCCATAACGTTTTTGTAACGGAAAATACTCCAAAAAATTCATCCTTCGGTACCAACATACAAATTTCGATATAGTCAATACCAATATTGGTCCAACGTTCGATACCAAAGTTCAAAATCAATAATGGGTACCAATATTGCTCCAACGTTGGATAAAAACGTTCGAAACCACAATGACTATCAATATTGGATAAACGTTTGATACCAACGTTCAAAACCAGTAATGGGTACCAATATTGGTTCAACGATGGGTGCCAACGTTCAAACCAATAAAGAGTACCAATATTGATCCAACGTTGAGCACCAACATTGGTCTAACGTTGGGTACCAACATCGGTCCAAAATTGAGTACCAACATTGGTCCAACGTTGGGTACCAACATTGGTCCAACGTTGAGTACCAATATTGATTCACCATTGGGTACCAACATTCCAAACCAACTATGGCACAGGGATGGGCGATTCTACTCGATTCTCTAAAATTATTTCGATTCTTTTATTAAAGTATCGATTATTTACTCGATTCTTGTAGAATCGATACTCCAGAAACAAAGAATTCATACTCCAGAAACGAAGAATCGATACGACTATACGACAGCACTTATATGATTTCAACCCAGTTTTTTGTATAAGATTATATAAATGAGTATCTAATACAATGGCGAGTATTTTGTAGATGTCAATAGTAATTTATTATATTTTTGTTAGAGTTTAACTTTCAATAATATTATTATTCATCTGATAAAAAAATCTTTAATTCTTACTCCCATCCTATTTCTATTTATATTTTGCTTAAACTTCATAAGAGTTTCTGCAATCGAAAATACTGAACTAAAATCGATATAAGCAACAAGTTTCTTTAATTACATACTTATATATTTTTTTTTGCTTAAACTCCATAAAGTTTTTGCAATAGAAAATACGGCTATAAAAAATCATCCTTCGGTACCAGCATTCAAATTTCGATAGTGAATACCAATATTGGTCCAACGTTCGATACCAAAGTTCAAATTCAATAATGGGTACCAATATTGCTCCAACGTAGAATACCAACGTTCCAAACCACAATGACTATCAATATTGGATAAACGTTTTATACCAACGTTCAAAACCAATAATGGGTATCAATATTGGTTCAACGATGGGTGCCAACGTTCAAACCAATAAAGAGTACCAATATTAGTACAACGTTGGGTACCAACATGGTCCAAAATTGAGTACCAATATTGGTCCAACGTTGGGTACCAACATTGGTCCAACGTTGAATACCAATATGATTCACCATTGGGTACCAACATTCCAAACCAACTATGGCACAGGGATAGGCGATTCTACTCAATTCTCTAAAATTTATTCGATTCTTTTTTTAAAGTATCGATAATTTATTCGATTCTTGTAAAATCGATACTTCAGAAACAAAGAATCCATACTCCAGAAACGAAGAATCGATACGACTATATGACAGCACTTATATGAATTACGAAAATAGTCTGTATTAAGTGGTTTACAAAAATTTAAACACAACAAGTGGTTTACAATACTTACAACACGAAAAACGGAAAAGAAGGACTGAGCAGAGCAGGATGATGTTTAAACCGTGCGGTGCCCGACCGTATTCCAATTTACGCCGTTGAAAAATGTATAAGAATCAAAGACTGAGTACTGATAATATGATAATATAAAAATAGTAATAGTGAATTAATGTCTGTAAGTAAACATAAATCTGTATAATCATAGAGGCTATTAGTATGTACAGCATACCTATTACATTACAGCATAGGTTAACGAAAAACTATTTGTGAAAACTTAATCTCCAAGTATTTTCAATTTCAAATTTTCAACCCAGTTTTTTGTATAAGATTATATAAATATGTATCTAATACAACGGCAAGTATTTTGTACATGTCAATAGAAATTTTGTATATATTTGTTAGAGTTGGACTTTCAGTAATTTTATTATTCATTATTAAATCTTCCACATAGAATTTGTGCCTCTAGACAGTACTTTATATAAAACACCTTCCACGAAGGTGTCAACGTTCGCAAGTATGGTTTCCAATCACACTTTTAAAAATGTTTTCTGATAAAAAAATCTTTAATTCTTACTCCCATCCTATTTCTACTTATATTTTGCTTAAACTTCATAGAGTTTCTGCAATAAACAATACTGAACTAAAATCGATATAAGCAACAAGTATCTTTAATTAAATACTTATATGTTTTTTTTTTTGCTTAAACTCCATAACGTTTTTGTAACGGAAAATACTCCAAAAAATTCATCCTTCGGTACCAACATACAAATTTCGATATAGTCAATACCAATATTGGTCCAACGTTCGATACCAAAGTTCAAAATCAATAATGGGTACCAATATTGCTCCAACGTTGGATAAAAACGTTCGAAACCACAATGACTATCAATATTGGATAAACGTTTGATACCAACGTTCAAAACCAGTAATGGGTACCAATATTGGTTCAACGATGGGTGCCAACGTTCAAACCAATAAAGAGTACCAATATTGATCCAACGTTGAGCACCAACATTGGTCTAACGTTGGGTACCAACATCGGTCCAAAATTGAGTACCAACATTGGTCCAACGTTGGGTACCAACATTGGTCCAACGTTGAGTACCAATATTGATTCACCATTGGGTACCAACATTCCAAACCAACTATGGCACAGGGATGGGCGATTCTACTCGATTCTCTAAAATTATTTCGATTCTTTTATTAAAGTATCGATTATTTACTCGATTCTTGTAGAATCGATACTCCAGAAACAAAGAATTCATACTCCAGAAACGAAGAATCGATACGACTATACGACAGCACTTATATGATTTCAACCCAGTTTTTTGTATAAGATTATATAAATGAGTATCTAATACAATGGCGAGTATTTTGTAGATGTCAATAGTAATTTATTATATTTTTGTTAGAGTTTAACTTTCAATAATATTATTATTCATCTGATAAAAAAATCTTTAATTCTTACTCCCATCCTATTTCTATTTATATTTTGCTTAAACTTCATAAGAGTTTCTGCAATCGAAAATACTGAACTAAAATCGATATAAGCAACAAGTTTCTTTAATTACATACTTATATATTTTTTTTTGCTTAAACTCCATAAAGTTTTTGCAATAGAAAATACGGCTATAAAAAATCATCCTTCGGTACCAGCATTCAAATTTCGATAGTGAATACCAATATTGGTCCAACGTTCGATACCAAAGTTCAAATTCAATAATGGGTACCAATATTGCTCCAACGTAGAATACCAACGTTCCAAACCACAATGACTATCAATATTGGATAAACGTTTTATACCAACGTTCAAAACCAATAATGGGTATCAATATTGGTTCAACGATGGGTGCCAACGTTCAAACCAATAAAGAGTACCAATATTAGTACAACGTTGGGTACCAACATGGTCCAAAATTGAGTACCAATATTGGTCCAACGTTGGGTACCAACATTGGTCCAACGTTGAATACCAATATGATTCACCATTGGGTACCAACATTCCAAACCAACTATGGCACAGGGATAGGCGATTCTACTCAATTCTCTAAAATTTATTCGATTCTTTTTTTAAAGTATCGATAATTTATTCGATTCTTGTAAAATCGATACTTCAGAAACAAAGAATCCATACTCCAGAAACGAAGAATCGATACGACTATATGACAGCACTTATATGAATTACGAAAATAGTCTGTATTAAGTGGTTTACAAAAATTTAAACACAACAAGTGGTTTACAATACTTACAACACGAAAAACGGAAAAGAAGGACTGAGCAGAGCAGGATGATGTTTAAACCGTGCGGTGCCCGACCGTATTCCAATTTACGCCGTTGAAAAATGTATAAGAATCAAAGACTGAGTACTGATAATATGATAATATAAAAATAGTAATAGTGAATTAATGTCTGTAAGTAAACATAAATCTGTATAATCATAGAGGCTATTAGTATGTACAGCATACCTATTACATTACAGCATAGGTTAACGAAAAACTATTTGTGAAAACTTAATCTCCAAGTATTTTCAATTTCAAATTTTCAACCCAGTTTTTTGTATAAGATTATATAAATATGTATCTAATACAACGGCAAGTATTTTGTACATGTCAATAGAAATTTTGTATATATTTGTTAGAGTTGGACTTTCAGTAATTTTATTATTCATTATTAAATCTTCCACATAGAATTTGTGCCTCTAGACAGTACTTTATATAAAACACCTTCCACGAAGGTGTCAACGTTCGCAAGTATGGTTTCCAATCACACTTTTAAAAATGTTTTCTGATAAAAAAATCTTTAATTCTTACTCCCATCCTATTTCTACTTATATTTTGCTTAAACTTCATAGAGTTTCTGCAATAGACAATACTGAACTAAAATCGATATAAGCAACAAGTATCTTTAATTAAATACTTATATGTTTTTTTTTTTGCTTAAACTCCATAACGTTTTTGTAACGGAAAATACTCCAAAAAATTCATCCTTCGGTACCAACATACAAATTTCGATATAGTCAATACCAATATTGGTCCAACGTTCGATACCAAAGTTCAAAATCAATAATGGGTACCAATATTGCTCCAACGTTGGATAAAAACGTTCGAAACCACAATGACTATCAATATTGGATAAACGTTTGATACCAACGTTCAAAACCAGTAATGGGTACCAATATTGGTTCAACGATGGGTGCCAACGTTCAAACCAATAAAGAGTACCAATATTGATCCAACGTTGAGCACCAACATTGGTCTAACGTTGGGTACCAACATCGGTCCAAAATTGAGTACCAACATTGGTCCAACGTTGGGTACCAACATTGGTCCAACGTTGAGTACCAATATTGATTCACCATTGGGTACCAACATTCCAAACCAACTATGGCACAGGGATGGGCGATTCTACTCGATTCTCTAAAATTATTTCGATTCTTTTATTAAAGTATCGATTATTTACTCGATTCTTGTAGAATCGATACTCCAGAAACAAAGAATTCATACTCCAGAAACGAAGAATCGATACGACTATACGACAGCACTTATATGATTTCAACCCAGTTTTTTGTATAAGATTATATAAATGAGTATCTAATACAATGGCGAGTATTTTGTAGATGTCAATAGTAATTTATTATATTTTTGTTAGAGTTTAACTTTCAATAATATTATTATTCATCTGATAAAAAAATCTTTAATTCTTACTCCCATCCTATTTCTATTTATATTTTGCTTAAACTTCATAAGAGTTTCTGCAATCGAAAATACTGAACTAAAATCGATATAAGCAACAAGTTTCTTTAATTACATACTTATATATTTTTTTTTGCTTAAACTCCATAAAGTTTTTGCAATAGAAAATACGGCTATAAAAAATCATCCTTCGGTACCAGCATTCAAATTTCGATAGTGAATACCAATATTGGTCCAACGTTCGATACCAAAGTTCAAATTCAATAATGGGTACCAATATTGCTCCAACGTAGAATACCAACGTTCCAAACCACAATGACTATCAATATTGGATAAACGTTTTATACCAACGTTCAAAACCAATAATGGGTACCAATATTGGTTCAACGATGGGTGCCAACGTTCAAACCAATAATGAGTACCAATACTGGTACAACGTTGGGTACCAACATTGGTCCAAAATGGAGTACCAACATTGGTCCAACGTTCGATACCAACAATGGTCCAACGTTGAGTACCAATATTGATTCACCATTGGGTACCAACATTCCAAACCAACTAAGGCACAGGGATAGGCGATTCTATTCAATTCTCTAAAATTTATTCTATTCTTTTTTTAAAGTATCGATTATTTATTCGATTCTTGTAGAATCGATACTCCAGAAACAAAGAATCCATACTCCAGAAACGAAGAATCGATACGACTATATGACAGCACTTATATGAATTACGAAAATAGTCTGTATTAAGTGGTTTACAAAAATTTAAACACAACAAGTGGTTTACAATACTTACAACACGAAAAACGGAAAAGAAGGACTGAGCAGAGCAGTATGATGTTTAAACCGTGCGGTGCTCGACCGTATTCCAATTTACGCCGTTGAAAAATGTATAAGAATCAAAGACTGAGTACTGATAATATGATAATATAAAAATAGTAATAGTGAATTAGTGTCTATGTAAGTAAACATAAATCTGTATAATCATAGAGGCTATTAGTATGTACAGCATACCTATTACATTACAGCATAGGTTAACGAAAAACTATTTGTGAAAACTTAATCGCCAAGTATTTTCAATTTCAAATTTTCAACCCAGTTTTTTGTATAAGATTATATAAATATGTATCTAATACAACGGCAAGTATTATGTAAATGTCAATAGAAATTTTGTATATATTTGTTAGAGTTTGACTTTCAGTAATTTTATTATTCATTATTAAATCTTGCACATAGAATTTGTGCCTCTAGACAGTACTTTATATAAAACACCTTCCACGAAGGTGTCAACGTTCGCAAGTATGGTTTCCAATCACACTTTTAAAAATGTTTTCTGATAAAAAAATCTTTAATTCTTACTCCTATCCTATTTCTACTTATATTTTGCATAAACTTCAAAGAGTTTCTGCAATAGACAATACTGAACTAAAATCGATATAAGCAACAAGTATCTTTAATTAAATACTTATATATTTTTTTTTGCTTAAACTCCATAACGTTTCTGTAACGGAAAATACTCCAAAAAATTCATCCTTCGGTACCAACATTCAAATTTCGATAGTCAATACCAATATTGGTTCAACGTTCGATACCGAAGTTCAAAATCAATAATGGGTACCAATATTGCTCCAACGTTGGATTAAAACGTTCGAAACCACAATGACTATCAATATTAGATAAACGTTTGATACTAACGTTCAATACCAGTAATGGGTACCATCATTGGTCCAAAATTGAGTACCAACATTGGTCCAACGTTGGGTACCAACAATGGTCCAACGTTGAGTACCAATATTGATTCACCATTGGGTACCAACATTCCAAACCAACTATGGCACAGGGATAGGCGATTCTACTCAATTCTCTAAAATTTATTCGATTCTTTTTTTAAAGTACCGATTATTTATTCGAATCTTGTAGAATCGATACTCCAGAAACAAAGAATCCATACTCCAGAAACGAAGAATCGATACGACTATACGACAGCACTTATATGAATTACGAAAATATTCTGTATTAAGTGGTTTACAAAAATTTAAACACAACAAGTGGTTTACAATACTTACAACACGAAAAACGGAAAAGAAGGACTGAGCAGAGCAGGATGATGTTTAAACCGTGCGGTGCCCGACCGTATTCCAATTTACGCCGTTGAAAAATGTATAAGAATCAAAGACTGAGTACTGATAAAATGATAATATAAAAATAGTAATAGTGATTTGGTGTATATAAGTAAACAGAAATCTGTATAATCATAGAGGCTATTAGTATGTACAGCATACCTATTACATTACAGCATAGGTTAACGAAAAACTTGTTTTGAAAGCCTAATCTCCGAGTATTTTCAATTTCAAATTTTCAACCCAATTTTTTGTATAAGATTATATAAATGAGTATCTAATACAATGGCAAGTATTTTGTAGATGTCAATAGTAATTTATTATATTTTTGTTAGAGTTTAACTTTCAATAATTTAATTATTCATCTGATAAAAAAATCTTTAATTCTTATTCCCATCCTATTTCTATTTATATTTTGCATAAACTTCATAAGAGTTTCTGCAATCGAAAATACTGAACTAAAATCGATATAAGCAACAAGTTTCTTTAATTACATACTTACATATTTTTTTTGCTTAAACTCTAGGGATGGGCGATACACCCCTAAGGTATCGATACAGCGTATCGATACGTATCAAATACTCGTGTATCGATACACCCAAAATATCGGAACAAATGTATCGATACATATAATATCAAGAGAAAAATTTTTTTTTACAGTAAAACAGCTCTAACTTTAATAATTATAATTCCCTGCATACTTAAATGTTTTTTATATTATTTAATCTTAAATAATTAATGGTAATTTTTTGTAGGCAGCAAATAAAGCATAATATATATTACATTTTTTAAGTATTTTGTTTTTTAGTTATCAAATTATAAATACATAGATTATAAATATAAATTATGATTATAATTCCATAAATTTGTACATTTTTTGCAACTATATCTAAATTCCCCATTCTTCAAATGGTAGAGAGTTTAAAAAAAGTAACTGATGCAGGTGTAAACTGCTAAGTTTATTTCTTGAATCAATCATTATATTTCCAGCTCTGGAGAAGAGACGCTCTGATGGAACAGATGTGGCTGAAATGATAAGATATCGCTTCGCTATTTTCGATAAAGTTGATTCCATATAAGTATTCCAAAAATTAAGTGGATCACGGTCAATATCTAACATGTTCTGGTGCAAATAATATCTTAGGTCTTCTGGCATCTCATTATTATCACTTAATATTGGTTTCCTAATTTGACTAGATTTTGCAAGAGATTCATGAAAGGACCAAAAGCCTCCATTATTACTGTCTGATGTTTCTAAATTAATATTTGACGTACAAGTATCATTAGTAACCTTTTCTTCCGATAAATTTAATAATCTTACTAATTTTCCAATAGTATATGCACAAGCTGTAGGATTTGCAAAATGCAATTTCTTAAAACGTGGGTCTAGTATTGTAGCAGTAGCCAACAATGTAATATCCTCAATTTTTTCAAATCTTTTTTGAAATTCCTCAGACAAACGTTTCTTGAGATGTTTACCTATTTCAGTATTTATAAATAAACTGTTTAATTGGTTTTTCACAGTTCGTACTACTGGAATAGTTTTACTTCCGGTAAAATATTTTTCTTTACAAATAATTTGAGTTGCCTCGTAAAAGGGTTGCAATAGTTTTATAAATTCTTTAACTATTTTTAACTCTGCAGATGTCAACATTTCTGGCCCATTATCCATTTGTAATAGTAAAATCGATATATTTTCTGATAACTCCACAAATCGTTGAAGCATCTCAAAAGAAGAATTCCAGCGCGTTTCACAACTTTGAATTAATTTTAACTCTGACATTGTTCTAAGTTTGTCCGCAGCGTTAACAGATTTTTTAAAATATGTAACTATTTTCTTAATTTTAGATATTAATGGATTAATAATTATATCATCTTCAATAATTTTTGAAGGTACCAAATTTAACAGGTGTGCAAAACATGGAAGCCATTTTTCTTGTCCGAAAGTATCGATTATAGCTTTTTTAATATTTGCCGCACTGTCACTTACGACAGCAACAATAGCCTCTGGTTTTATTCTCCAAGCTGATATAAATTTTAATAATGATGTTGCCAAGTACTCGGATGTGTGACTTTCAGACAGCTCCTCTACTCCGATTGTGATGTTTTTCAGCTTGCCATTGGATAAATAATGAGCTGTTAAATCTATAAAACTTCTTGTATTATTAGGTTCAGTCCAAATATCAGTAGTTAAACAAATGTCAGGTACTGCAGAAAGTTCTTCTTTAACTTTTAGAGACATTGCTTCATATCGCTCTTCCACTAGTCGTGTTACTGTTTTGCGACTAGGCACCTGATACAAAGGTGCTGCTTTTCGCATCAAGACTAAAAATCCATCACTTTCAACTACGTTAAACGGTAAATTGTTTTTAGCAATAAAATATAAAATGCCGTTCGTAATTTCTATAGCTTTCATTCCTCCACCTACAGTAACAAAAACAAATTACAAAAAATACATTGACCTCTAATATATTTTATATAGAGCATTTTATCTTTCTTAAAATTATACCAGTTATTAACCAATTTTTAAATTTCAATTACCTTGATAAGATCTTTGACTATCGAAAACTGCATCCAATTTTATTTGTTTATTTAATTTAGGTTTGTAGGAATTAACATTCTTCATTTCTGCTGCTGAACTAAGTGATTCGTTTGTTGAACTTGTCGATGCCGTCGATGGAGAAAGAGGGAACTGTTCACCGTGAATAGTTTTAATTTCTCCAGTGTCCATTTTCATCTTTTTAGCTTTGTTTACTGCAGGTATTTTTATATTTGGGTGGTTTCGTTGCATGTGAAACGTTAGATTTGTAGTATTACCAGATGTTTTTACTTCTGTTGAGCACAGTTTGCATCTTGATGTGGATGCTCCCTTAACAAAATGCTTCCAAATATCGCTTGATTGTAGTGGCACTAATAAGTTAAACACAAACTTAATTAATACAAAGCGTAAGAAGTAATGCTTTATATATATATATATATATAATTAAAGGATACATTCAGAGCATTAAAATTTTAAGCAACCTTTCACACATTGAAGGAATGTTTAATAAACAATTTTGATTTTAATACAATTATTTTCAACGATAACAATATTTACAATATTCAATGCTATTTATTGCTCTGAAATAAAGGAAGAAAGTTGCAATAAGAATTAATAATAAGCAAGTTGATAACATAATTATAATTAATAAAAAAAAAGAAACTCATGTGCATACTTTTACATGCTATGTATTGTACATGCTATGAGACGACTTTCACGCAGGTTAGGTTATAAACAAGCACTCAGACAATTCCAACACTTGATGTTTATAAACTGTAAAAAAATTCTAAATAAACACATCACACTAAAACATACGAACGAATTAAATGCTTAAAATAAACGATTATACCTTTTTTATTTATTCTGGAACGAGAATACCAAGAAAGCGCATCGAATTCATGTAGCTGTATATACTGCCGAATATCGTTGAAAAATACATTAATACAATCTCTTTTGTCCTTTTTTACTTGCGGTTACATGAGTTTGAGTTTAGATGTAAAATAAAATCCGCGTTGCCAAATCCTATGTTATGCTCACTTATATTATAATACTATGTAAAATAATTATGTTTTATTAATATGGCAAATAACTAGAGCTCGTCAGTCAGTCACAGAATTTTTGTTGGCCATAAGAAAAGTATGCTATGTTGCCAAACCATTCGAACTTTCCACACTGTTGACTTGCTTCTTGCAGTCTATAACGTTCGACAATTTGAAAAATGTACTCAATTATTAGAATTGAAATTACCTTATTACCTCTATAACAATGACTTCTAATTTCTATTAGTTGTGCCCCGTGGGGATGTATAGGCATAAACAATTTATTAATAGTTACTGTTTTCTTAATTTAATCTTTCCATTATTATAATTATTTATATACATGTTTTATTCCATCGCCAGCTTCAAATAGCTTATTGTATCGAAGTTCGATATTCACTGGTTTCGTATCGATACACAGAAATATCGAAACGTTGAGTATCGATATAAAATAGCAAAATATCGAAACAAATGTATCGATACACAGGTGTATCGATACAGTATCGCCCATCCCTATTAAACTCCATAAAGTTTTTGCAATAGAAAATACTGCAATAAAAAATCGTCTTTCGGTACCAACATTCAAATTTCGATAGTGAATACCAATATTGGTCCAACGTTCGATACCAAAGTTCAAATTCAATAATGGGTACCAATATTGCTCCAACGTTGAATACCAACGTTCCAAACCACAATGACTATCAATATTGGATAAACGTTCAAAACCAATAATGGGTATCAATATTGGTTCAACGATGGGTGCCAACGTTCAAACCAATAAAGAGTACCAATATTAGTACAACGTTGGGTACCAACATTGGTCAAAAATTGAGTACCAACTTTGGTCCAACGTTGGGTACCAACAATGGTCCAACGTTGAGTACCAATATTGATTCACCATTGGGTACCAACATTCCAAACCAACTATGGCACAGGGATAGGCGATTCTACTCAATTCTCTAAAATTTATTCGATTCTTTTTTTAAAGTATCAATTATTTATTCGATTCTTGTAGAATCGATACTCCAGAAACAAAGAATCCATACTCCAGAAACGAAGAATCGATACGACTATACGACAGCACTTATATGAATTACGAAAATATTCTGTATTAAGTGGTTTACAAAAATTTAAACACAACAAGTGGTTTACAATACTTACAACACGAAAAACGGAAAAGAAGGACTGAGCAGAGCAGGATTATGTTTAAACCGTGCGGTGCCCGACCGTATTCCAATTTACGCCGTTGAAAAATGTATAAGAATCAAAGACTGAGTACTGATAATATGATAATATAAAAATAGTAATAGTGAATTAGTGTCTGTAAGTAAACATAAATCTGTATAATCATAGAGGCTATTAGTATGTACAGCATACCTATTACATTACAGCATAGGTTAACGAAAACTATTTGTGAAAACTTAATCTCCAAGTATTTTCAATTTCAAATTTTCAACCCAGTTTTTTGTATAAGATTATATAAATATGTATCTAATACAACGGCAAGTATTTTGTAAATGTCAATAGAAATTTTGTATATATTTGTTAGAGTTTGACTTTCAGTAATTTTATTATTCATTATTAAATCTTCCACATAGAATTTGTGCCTCTAGACAGTACTTTATATAAAACACCTTCCACGAAGGTGTCAACGTTCACAAGTATGGGTTCCATTCACACTTTTAAAAATGTTTTCTGATAAAAAAATCTTTAATTCTTACTCCCATCCTATTTCTACATATATTTTGCTTAAACTTCATAGAGTTTCTGCAATAGACAATACTGAACTAAAATCGATATAAGCAACAAGTATCTTTAATTAAATACTTATATATTTTTTTTTGCTTAAACTCCATAACGTTTCTGTAACGGAAAATACTCCAAAAAATTCATCTATCGGTACCAACATTCAAATTTCGATAGTGAATACCAATATTGGTCCAACGTTCGATACCAAAGTTTAAAATCAATAATGGGTATCAATATTGCTCCAACATTGGATAAAAACGTTCGAAACCACAATGACTATCAATATTAGATAAACGATTGATACTAACGTTCAAAACCAGTAATTGGTACCATCATTGGTCCAAAATTGAGTACCAACATTGGTCCAACGTTGGGTACCAACAATGGTCCAACGTTGAGTACCAATATTGATTCACCATTGGGTACCAACATTCCAAACCAACTATGGCACAGGGATAGGCGATTCTACTCAATTCTCTAAAATTTATTCGATTCTTTTTTTAAAGTATCGATTATTTATTCGATTCTTGTAGAATCGATACTCCAGAAACAAAGAATCCATACTCCAGAAACGAAGAATCGATACGACTATACGACAGCACTTATATGAATTACGAAAATATTCTGTATTAAGTGGTTTACAAAAATTTAAACACAACAAGTGGTTTACAATACTTACAACACGAAAAACGGAAAAGAAGGACTGAGCAGAGCAGGATGATGTTTAAACCGTGCGGTGCCCGACCGTATTCCAATTTACGCCGTTGAAAAATGTATAAGAATCAAAGACTGAGTACTGATAAAATGATAATATAAAAATAGTAATAGTGATTTGGTGTATATAAGTAAACAGAAATCTGTATAATCATAGAGGCTATTAGTATGTACAGCATACCTATTACATTACAGCATAGGTTAACGAAAAACTTGTTTTGAAAGCCTAATCTCCGAGTATTTTCAATTTCAAATTTTCAACCCAATTTTTTGTATAAGATTATATAAATGAGTATCTAATACAATGGCAAGTATTTTGTAGATGTCAATAGTAATTTATTATATTTTTGTTAGAGTTTAACTTTCAATAATTTTATTATTCATCTGATAGAAAAATCTTTAATTCTTACTCCCATCCTATTTCTATTTATATTTTGCTTAAACTTCATTAGAGTTTCTGCAATCGAAAATACTGAACTAAAATCGATATAAGCAATAAGTTTCTTTAATTACATACTTATATATTTTTTTTTGCTTAAACTCCATAAAGTTTTTGCAATAGAAAATACTGCAATAAAAAATCATCTATCGGTACCAACATTCAAATTTCGATAGTGAATACCAATATTGGTCCAACGTTCGATACCAAAGTTTAAAATCAATAATGGGTATCAATATTGCTCCAACATTGGATAAAAACGTTCGAAACCACGATGACTATCAATATTAGATATACGTTTGATACTAACGTTCAAAACCAGTAATGGGTACCATCATTGGTCCAAAATTGAGTACCAACATTGGTCCAACATTGGGTACCAACAATGGTCCAACGTTGAGTACCAATATTGATTCACCATTGGGTACCAACATTCCAAACCAACTATGGCACAGGGATAAGCGATTCTACTCAATTCTCTAAAATTTATTCGATTCTTTTTTTAAAGTATCGATTATTTATTCGATTCTTGTAGAATCGATACTCCAGAAACAAAGAATCCATACTCCAGAAACGAAGAATCGATACGACTATACGACAGCACTTATATGAATTACGAAAATATTCTGTATTAAGTGGTTTACAAAAATTTAAACACAACAAGTGGTTTACAATACTTACAACACGAAAAACGGAAAAGAAGGACTGAGCAGAGCAGGATGATGTTTAAACCGTGCGGTGCCCGACCGTATTCCAATTTACGCCGTTGAAAAATGTATAAGAATCAAAGACTGAGTACTGATAATATGATAATATAAAAATAGTAATAGTGAATTAGTGTCTGTAAGTAAACATGAATCTGTATAATCATAGAGGCTATTAGTATGTACAGCATACCTATTACATTACAGCATAGGTTAACGAAAAACTATTTGTGAAAACTTAATCTCCAAGTATTTTCAATTTCAAATTTTCAACCCAGTTTTTTGTATAAGATTATATAAATATGTATCTAATACAACGGCAAGTATTTTGTAAATGTCAATAGAAATTTTGTATATATTTGTTAGAGTTTGACTTTCAGTAATTTTATTATTCATTATTAAATCTTCCACATAGAATTTGTGCCTCTAGACAGTACTTTATATAAAACACCTTCCACGAAGGTGTCAACGTTCGCAAGTATGGTTTCCAATCACACTTTTAAAAATGTTTTCTGGTAAAAAAATCTTTAATTCTTACTCCCATCCTATTTCTACTTATATTTTGCTTAAACTTCATAGAGTTTCTGCAATAGACAATACTGAACTAAAATCGATATAAGCAACAAGTATCTTTAATTAAATACTTATATATTTTTTTTGCTTAAACTCCATAACGTTTCTGTAACGGAAAATACACCAAAAAATTCATCCTTCGGTACCAACATTCAAATTTCGATAGTCAATACCAATATTGGTCCAACGTTCGATACCAAAGTTCAAAATCAATAATGGGTATCAATATTGCTCCAACATTGGATAAAAACGTTCGAAACCACAATGACTATCAATATTAGATAAACGTTTGATACTAACGTTCAAAACCAGTAATTGGTACCATCATTGGTCCAAAATTGAGTACCATTATTGGTCCAACGTTGGGTACCAACAATGGTCCAACGTTGAGTACCAATATTGATTCACCATTGGGTACCAACATTCCAAACCAACTATGGCACAGGGATAGGCGATTCTACTCAATTCTCTAAAATTTATTCGATTCTTTTTTTAAAGTATCGATTATTTATTCGATTCTTGTAGAATCGATACTCCAGAAACTAAGAATCCATACTCCAGAAACGAAGAATCGATACGACTATACGACAGCACTTATATGATTTACGAAAATATTATATATTAAGTGGTTTACAAAAATTAAAACACGATAAGTGGTTTACAATACTTCGAACACGAAAAACGGGAAAGAAGCACTGAGCAGAGCAGGATGATGTAAAAACCATGGGGTGCCTGACCGCATTCCAATTTAGGACGTTGGAAAATGTATAAGAATCAAAGACTGAGTACTGATAATATGATAATATAAAAATAGTAATAGTGATTTGGTGTATATAAGTAAACATAAATCTGTATAATCATAGAGGCTATTAGTATGTACAGCATACCTATTACATTACAGCATAGGTTAATGAAAAACTATTTGTGAAAACTTAATCTCCAAGTATTTTCAATTTCAAATTTTCAACCCAGTTTTTTGTATAAGATTATAAAAATATGTATCTAATACAACGGCAAGTATTTTGTAAATGTCAATAGAAATTTTGTATATATTTGTTAGAGTTTGACTTTCAGTAATTTTATTATTCATTATTAAATCTTCCACATAGAATTTGTGCCTCTAGACAGTACTTTATATAAAACACCTTCCATGAAGGTGTCAACGTTCGCAAGTATGGTTTCCAATCACACTTTTAAAAATGTTTTCTGATAAAAAAATCTTTAATTCTTACTCCCATCCTATTTCTACTTATATTTTGCTTAAACTTCATAGAGTTTCTGCAATAGACAATACTGAACTAAAATCGATATAAGCAACAAGTATCTTTAATTAAATACTTATATATTTTTTTTGCTTAAACTCCATAACGTTTCTGTAACGGAAAATACACCAAAAAATTCATCCTTCGGTACCAACATTCAAATTTCGATAGTCAATACCAATATTGGTCCAACGTTCGATACCAAAGTTCAAAATCAATAATGGGTATCAATATTGCTCCAACATTGGATAAAAACGTTCGAAACCACAATGACTATCAATATTAGATAAACGTTTGATACTAACGTTCAAAACCAGTAATTGGTACCATCATTGGTCCAAAATTGAGTACCAACATTGGTCCAACGTTGGGTACCAACAATGGTCCAACGTTGAGTACCAATATTGATTCACCATTGGGTACCAACATTCCAAACCAACTATGGCACAGGGATAGGCGATTCTACTCAATTCACTAAAATTTATTCGATTCTTTTTTTAAAGTATCGATTATTTATTCGATTCTTGTAGAATCGATACTCCAGAAACAAAGAATCCATACTCCAGAAACGAAGAATCGATACGACTATACGACAGCACTTATATGAATTACGAAAATATTCTGTATTAAGTGGTTTACAAAAATTTAAACACAACAAGTGGTTTACAATACTTACAACATGAAAAACGGAAAAGAAGGACTGAGCAGAGCAGGATGATGTTTAAACCGTGCGGTGCCCGACCGTATTCCAATTTACGCCGTTGAAAAATGTATAAGAATCAAAGACTGAGTACTGATAATATGATAATATAAAAATAGTAATAGTGAATTAGTGTCTGTAAGTAAACATGAATCTGTATAATCATAGAGGCTATTAGTATGTACAGCATACCTATTACATTACAGCATAGGTTAACGAAAAACTTGTTTTGAAAGCCTAATCTCCGAGTATTTTCAATTTCAAATTTTCAACCCAATTTTTTGTATAAGATTATATAAATGAGTATCTAATACAATGGCAAGTATTTTGTAGATGTCAATAGTAATTTATTATATTTTTGTTAGAGTTTAACTTTCAATAATTTTATTATTCATCTGATAGAAAAATCTTTAATTCTTACTCCCATCCTATTTCTATTTATATTTTGCTTAAACTTCATTAGAGTTTCTGCAATCGAAAATACTGAACTAACATCGATATAAGCAATAAGTTTCTTTAATTACATACTTATATATTTTTTTTTGCTTAAACTCCATAAAGTTTTTGCAATAGAAAATACTGCAATAAAAAATCATCTATCGGTACCAACATTCAAATTTCGATAGTGAATACCAATATTGGTCCAACGTTCGATACCAAAGTTTAAAATCAATAATGGGTATCAATATTGCTCCAACATTGGATAAAAACGTTCGAAACCACAATGACTATCAATATTGGATAAACGTTCAAAACCAATAATGGGTATCAATATTGGTTCAACGATGGGTGCCAACGTTCAAACCAATAAAGAGTACCAATATTAGTACAACGTTGGGTACCGACATTGGTCAACAATTGAGTACCAACATTGGTCCAACGTTGGGTACCAACAATGGTCCAACGTTGAGTACCAATATTGATTCACCATTGGGTACCAACATTCCAAACCAACTATGGCACAGGGATAGGCGATTCTACTCAATTCTCTAAAATTTATTCGATCCTTTTTTTAAAGTATCGATTATTTATTCGATTCTTGTAGAATCGATACTCCAGAAACAAAGAATCCATACTCCAGAAACGAAGAATCGATACGACTATACGACAGCACTTATATGAATTACGAAAATATTCTGTATTAAGTGGTTTACAAAAATTTAAACACAACAAGTGGTTTACAATACTTACAACACGAAAAACGGAAAAGAAGGACTGAGCAGAGCAGGATGATGTTTAAACCGTGCGGTGCCCGACCGTATTCCAATTTACGCCGTTGAAAAATGTATAAGAATCAAAGACTGAGTACTGATAATATGATAATATAAAAATAGTAATAGTGAATTAGTGTCTGTAAGTAAACATAAATCTGTATAATCATAGAGGCTATTAGTATGTACAGC
The DNA here is from genome assembly GCA_026168455.1 of Theocolax elegans. Taxonomy (NCBI): domain Eukaryota; kingdom Metazoa; phylum Arthropoda; class Insecta; order Hymenoptera; family Cerocephalidae; genus Theocolax; species Theocolax elegans. Next base: position 78,333,254 of record CM047429.1, read on the forward strand.
ATACCTATTACATTACAGCATAGGTTAACGAAAACTATTTGTGAAAACTTAATCTCCAAGTATTTTCAATTTCAAATTTTCAACCCAGTTTTTTGTATAAGATTATATAAATATGTATCTAATACAACGGCAAGTATTTTGTAAATGTCAATAGAAATTTTGTATATATTTGTTAGAGTTTGACTTTCAGTAATTTTATTATTCATTATTAAATCTTCCACATAGAATTTGTGCCTCTAGACAGTACTTTATATAAAACACCTTCCTCGAAGGTGTCAACGTTCACAAGTATGGTTTCCATTCACACTTTTAAAAATGTTTTCTGATAAAAAAATCTTTAATTCTTACTCCCATCCTATTTCTACATATATTTTGCTTAAACTTCATAGAGTTTCTGCAATAGACAATACTGAACTAAAATCGATATAAGCAACAAGTATCTTTAATTAAATACTTATATATTTTTTTTTGCTTAAACTCCATAACGTTTCTGTAACGGAAAATACTCCAAAAAATTCATCCTTCGATACCAACATTCAAATTTCGATACTCAATACCAATATTGGTCCAACGTTCGATACCAAAGTTCAAAATCAATAATGGGTATCAATATTGCTCCAACATTGGATAAAAACGTTCGAAACCACAATGACTATCAATATTAGATAAACGTTTGATACTAACGTTCAAAACCAGTAATTGGTACCATCATTGGTCCAAAATTGAGTACCAACATTGGTCCAACGTTGGGTACCAACAATGGTCCAACGTTGAGTACCAATATTGATTCACCATTGGGTACCAACATTCCAAACCAACTATGGCACAGGGATAGGCGATTCTACTCAATTCTCTAAAATTTATTCGATTCTTTTTTTAAAGTATCGATTATTTATTCGATTCTTGTAGAATCGATACTCCAGAAACAAAGAATCCATACTCCAGAAACGAAGAATCGATACGACTATACGACAGCACTTATATGAATTACGAAAATATTCTGTATTAAGTGGTTTACAAAAATTTAAACACAACAAGTGGTTTACAATACTTACAACACGAAAAACGGAAAAGAAGGACTGAGCAGAGCAGGATGATGTTTAAACCGTGCGGTGCCCGACCGTATTCCAATTTACGCCGTTGAAAAATGTATAAGAATCAAAGACTGAGTACTGATAATATGATAATATAAAAATAGTAATAGTGAATTAGTGTCTGTAAGTAAACATAAATCTGTATAATCATAGAGGCTATTAGTATGTACAGCATACCTATTACATTACAGCATAGGTTAACGAAAACTATTTGTGAAAACTTAATCTCCGAGTATTTTCAATTTCAAATTTTCAACCCAATTTTTTGTATAAGATTATATAAATGAGTATCTAATACAATGGCAAGTATTTTGTAGATGTCAATAGTAATTTATTATATTTTTGTTAGAGTTTAACTTTCAATAATTTTATTATTCATCTGATAGAAAAATCTTTAATTCTTACTCCCATCCTATTTCTATTTATATTTTGCTTAAACTTCATTAGAGTTTCTGCAATCGAAAATACTGAACTAACATCGATATAAGCAATAAGTTTCTTTAATTACATACTTATATATTTTTTTTTGCTTAAACTCCATAAAGTTTTTGCAATAGAAAATACTGCAATAAAAAATCATCTATCGGTACCAACATTCAAATTTCGATAGTGAATACCAATATTGGTCCAACGTTCGATACCAAAGTTTAAAATCAATAACGGGTATCAATATTGCTCCAACATTGGATAAAAACGTTCGAAACCACAATGACTATCAATATTGGATAAACGTTCAAAACCAATAATGGGTATCAATATTGGTTCAACGATGGGTGCCAACGTTCAAATCAATAAAGAGTACCAATATTAGTACAACGTTGGGTACCGACATTGGTCAACAATTGAGTACCAACTTTGGTCCAACGTTGGGTACCAACAATGGTCCAACGTTGAGTACCAATATTGATTCACCATTGGGTACCAACATTCCAAACCAACTATGGCACAGGGATAGGCGATTCTACTCAATTCTCTAAAATTTATTCGATTCTTTTTTTAAAGTATCGATTATTTATTCGATTCTTGTAGAATCGATACTCCAGAAACAAAGAATCCATACTCCAGAAACGAAGAATCGATACGACTATACGACAGCACTTATATGAATTACGAAAATATTCTGTATTAAGTGGTTTACAAAAATTTAAACACAACAAGTGGTTTACAATACTTACAACACGAAAAACGGAAAAGAAGGACTGAGCAGAGCAGGATGATGTTTAAAACCGTGCGGTGCCCGACCGTATTCCAATTTACGCCGTTGAAAAATGTATAAGAATCAAAGACTGAGTACTGATAATATGATAATATAAAAATAGTAATAGTGAATTAGTGTCTGTAAGTAAACATGAATCTGTATAATCATAGAGGCTATTAGTATGTACAGCATACCTATTACATTACAGCATAGGTTAACGAAAAACTATTTGTGAAAACTTAATCTCCAAGTATTTTCAATTTCAAATTTTCAACCCAGTTTTTTGTATAAGATTATATAAATATGTATCTAATACAACGGCAAGTATTTTGTAAATGTCAATAGAAATTTTGTATATATTTGTTAGAGTTTGACTTTCAGTAATTTTATTATTCATTATTAAATCTTCCACATAGAATTTGTGCCTCTAGACAGTACTTTATATAAAACACCTTCCACGAAGGTGTCAACGTTCGCAAGTATGGTTTCCAATCACACTTTTAAAAATGTTTTCTGGTAAAAAAATCTTTAATTCTTACTCCCATCCTATTTCTACTTATATTTTGCTTAAACTTCATAGAGTTTCTGCAATAGACAATACTGAACTAAAATCGATATAAGCAACAAGTATCTTTAATTAAATACTTATATATTTTTTTTGCTTAAACTCCATAACGTTTCTGTAACGGAAAATACACCAAAAAATTCATCCTTCGGTACCAACATTCAAATTTCGATAGTCAATACCAATATTGGTCCAACGTTCGATACCAAAGTTCAAAATCAATAATGGGTATCAATATTGCTCCAACATTGGATAAAAACGTTCGAAACCACAATGACTATCAATATTAGATAAACGTTTGATACTAACGTTCAAAACCAGTAATTGGTACCATCATTGGTCCAAAATTGAGTACCAACATTGGTCCAACGTTGGGTACCAACAATGGTCCAACGTTGAGTACCAATATTGATTCACCATTGGGTACCAACATTCCAAACCAACTATGGCACAGGGATAGGCGATTCTACTCAATTCTCTAAAATTTATTCGATTCTTTTTTTAAAGTATCGATTATTTATTCGATTCTTGTAGAATCGATACTCCAGAAACAAAGAATCCATACTCCAGAAACGAAGAATCGATACGACTATACGACAGCACTTATATGAATTACGAAAATATTCTGTATTAAGTGGTTTACAAAAATTTAAACACAACAAGTGGTTTACAATACTTACAACATGAAAAACGGAAAAGAAGGACTGAGTAGAGCAGGATGATGTTTAAACCGTGCGGTGCCCGACCGTATTCCAATTTACGCCGTTGAAAAATGTATAAGAATCAAAGACTGAGTACTGATAATATGATAATATAAAAATAGTAATAGTGAATTAGTGTCTGTAAGTAAACATGAATCTGTATAATCATAGAGGCTATTAGTATGTACAGCATACCTATTACATTACAGCATAGGTTAACGAAAAACTTGTTTTGAAAGCCTAATCTCCGAGTATTTTCAATTTCAAATTTTCAACCCAATTTTTTGTATAAGATTATATAAATGAGTATCTAATACAATGGCAAGTATTTTGTAGATGTCAATAGTAATTTATTATATTTTTGTTAGAGTTTAACTTTCAATAATTTTATTATTCATCTGATAGAAAAATCTTTAATTCTTACTCCCATCCTATTTCTATTTATATTTTGCTTAAACTTCATTAGAGTTTCTGCAATCGAAAATACTGAACTAACATCGATATAAGCAATAAGTTTCTTTAATTACATACTTATATATTTTTTTTTGCTTAAACTCCATAAAGTTTTTGCAATAGAAAATACTGCAATAAAAAATCATCTATCGGTACCAACATTCAAATTTCGATAGTGAATACCAATATTGGTCCAACGTTCGATACCAAAGTTTAAAATCAATAATGGGTATCAATATTGCTCCAACATTGGATAAAAACGTTCGAAACCACAATGACTATCAATATTGGATAAACGTTCAAAACCAATAATGGGTATCAATATTGGTTCAACGATGGGTGCCAACGTTCAAACCAATAAAGAGTACCAATATTAGTACAACGTTGGGTACCGACATTGGTCAACAATTGAGTACCAACATTGGTCCAACGTTGGGTACCAACAATGGTCCAACGTTGAGTACCAATATTGATTCACCATTGGGTACCAACATTCCAAACCAACTATGGCACAGGGATAGGCGATTCTACTCAATTCTCTAAAATTTATTCGATCCTTTTTTTAAAGTATCGATTATTTATTCGATTCTTGTAGAATCGATACTCCAGAAACAAAGAATCCATACTCCAGAAACGAAGAATCGATACGACTATACGACAGCACTTATATGAATTACGAAAATATTCTGTATTAAGTGGTTTACAAAAATTTAAACACAACAAGTGGTTTACAATACTTACAACACGAAAAACGGAAAAGAAGGACTGAGCAGAGCAGGATGATGTTTAAACCGTGCGGCGCCCGACCGTATTCCAATTTACGCCGTTGAAAAATGTATAAGAATCAAAGACTGAGTACTGATAATATGATAATATAAAAATAGTAATAGTGAATTAGTGTCTGTAAGTAAACATAAATCTGTATAATCATAGAGGCTATTAGTATGTACAGCATACCTATTACATTACAGCATAGGTTAACGAAAACTATTTGTGAAAACTTAATCTCCAAGTATTTTCAATTTCAAATTTTCAACCCAGTTTTTTGTATAAGATTATATAAATATGTATCTAATACAACGGCAAGTATTTTGTAAATGTCAATAGAAATTTTGTATATATTTGTTAGAGTTTGACTTTCAGTAATTTTATTATTCATTATTAAATCTTCCACATAGAATTTGTGCCTCTAGACAGTACTTTATATAAAACACCTTCCACGAAGGTGTCAACGTTCACAAGTATGGTTTCCATTCACACTTTTAAAAATGTTTTCTGATAAAAAAATCTTTAATTCTTACTCCCATCCTATTTCTACATATATTTTGCTTAAACTTCATAGAGTTTCTGCAATAGACAATACTGAACTAAAATCGATATAAGCAACAAGTATCTTTAATTAAATACTTATATATTTTTTTTTGCTTAAACTCCATAACGTTTCTGTAACGGAAAATACTCCAAAAAATTCATCCTTCGATACCAACATTCAAATTTCGATACTCAATACCAATATTGGTCCAACGTTCGATACCAAAGTTCAAAATCAATAATGGGTATCAATATTGCTCCAACATTGGATAAAAACGTTCGAAACCACAATGACTATCAATATTAGATAAACGTTTGATACTAACGTTCAAAACCAGTAATTGGTACCATCATTGGTCCAAAATTGAGTACCAACATTGGTCCAACGTTGGGTACCAACAATGGTCCAACGTTGAGTACCAATATTGATTCACCATTGGGTACCAACATTCCAAACCAACTATGGCACAGGGATAGGCGATTCTACTCAATTCTCTAAAATTTATTCGATTCTTTTTTTAAAGTATCGATTATTTATTCGATTCTTGTAGAATCGATACTCCAGAAACAAAGAATCCATACTCCAGAAACGAAGAATCGATACGACTATACGACAGCACGTATATGAATTACGAAAATATTCTGTATTAAGTGGTTTACAAAAATTTAAACACAACAAGTGGTTTACAATACTTACAACACGAAAAACGGAAAAGAAGGACTGAGCAGAGCAGGATGATGTTTAAACCGTGCGGTGCCCGACCGTATTCCAATTTACGCCGTTGAAAAATGTATAAGAATCAAAGACTGAGTACTGATAATATGATAATATAAAAATAGTAATAGTGAATTAGTGTCTGTAAGTAAACATGAATCTGTATAATCATAGAGGCTATTAGTATGTACAGCATACCTATTACATTACAGCATAGGTTAACGAAAAACTAGTTTTGAAAGCATAATCTCCGAGTATTTTCAATTTCAAATTTTCAACCCAATTTTTTGTATAAGATTATATAAATGAGTATCTAATACAATGGCAAGTATTTTGTAGATGTCAATAGTAATTTATTATTTTAGAAAGAAGGTTATATCGATATTTTATGAACAAAAAAAAACCATAAATTAAATTATTTTCGCGACGTTTCGATGGATATTCTCCATCCTCATCAGGCTGTACCTTTTATTGAGAAATATAAAAAAATTAAAAACAACATTTTTTACATATAATTATTTAGCCTAATAACTTACTGTTTCGTCAATAATAATACATAGTAGTTAGCAACATACTACTCAACAGCATCTCTGACATGTCGCACTATAATTAAACACAAGAGTAAGCAAATAGTTATATTTCAACTTTTTTACTCGCACAAAGATTGAGGTTAACTATGATATTTACCTTTCCTCCTTATATTTGCCATAATCAACAATTAACCAATTACTAAATAATTAATAATGTTTCTTTAATTAAAAAAATAAATAATCAAAAAAACAACACATAATAAAAATACATAGAAAAAAGCAAAAAGCAGTTAAAACCACAAATATAGACGCTAACAAATATATCACAGACGGTTATTAGAAAAACAATTCAAATCATCACGACAATACCCAGAGACACCTGAACAATTAATTGTGTAATCACAGGTATCCCACGGAGTAAACCGCGAAAATTCAAATTGGTTAAAATGTAAAAATTTGTTAATTATTAATAAATTTGTAAAAATTATTTTTGAAAAATTTTAAAAAATTATAACAAACAAAAAACGGTAACCATTATAGTTAACGTTCCTATTTTCCATAACTGTACAGATTAAGTAAAAATTATAATGTTGAAATATTAAAAAAACATTGTTCGTTATTGTTTAAAAAATTATTTTAAAAATACTAAAAATTAATAAAAATCAGTCTTTATATATTGCACAAGAATAATATAGAATATTGACTAGATTTGAAAAAACTAACTAACTAGTAGTTTTTAAATTTCCCGCCTTGATGATTCGGCCAATCAATTACCGACAAAAACAAGTGTTGAAAACTATTTACCGTCTGTAGATACTTATATACATACACATATAAATGACTAGAAATAATGTTTGAAAAGAGGAAAAACAACTATCACAGTTTAGATTTTAGTGTGTAAATAATGCTGTTGTAAACTTGGCTGAGATTCCTTGTGTCTTCCTTTACATTAATAGCGTTTTTTTCTAATTTAATATGAGTCATTTCAGATAATAATCTCTTGTTCCAATTAACTTCTGTATCTAGTATATTTACATTTGTGAAATCAAAAGAATGGTTATATGCTGTCATATGATCGTTAATAGCGTATTGACCACTTGATTTTTTTGTATTAGAAATATGTTCGTTGACTCTACATTGCAATCTCCTTTTGGTCTCACCAATATATGCGGCATTGCAATTATTACAATTAATCTTGTATACAACATTAGTTTTATTTAATTTTTCTGATTTTTCTTTGCCTCTCACAACAACATTATTAAGACTATTACAAATCTTTGGAACTACTCTAATGGCTTTTTGTTTCATGGAACTTGATATTTTATGATAAAAATCTGGGATAAAAGGTATATTTAAAGTTGCTTTATAATTAGTTTGTATTTTATTAATATGAGCATGTTCATGACTAGTTTTATATTTTATTTTGTCCAACCTTTTTCTTATATTATGATTAATAAATTTAACAGGGTAGTTATTATTTAATAAAAATTCTTTGATTATTTTTAAATTTGTTCCATGAAACTTAACATGTGCCAATAAAATAGCTTTATCCACCAATGTGTACACCATAGCACGTTTTTGTTCTATAGTATGGCTAGATTGGAAATGCAAAAATCTACCTGAAAATGTATCTTTTCTATACCAGTTAGTAATGATTTTGCCTGAATTAGTTCTTAATAATGATAATTCTAAAAAATTTATCTTTCCATTTTTTTCTTTTTCATAAGTAAACTGTAGTTTCTTATGGTAACCATTAAAAATATTTAATAATTCACATATTTTATTGTCAGGAATTGCTAATATCATGTCGTCTACATAGCGATAGTAGAACGTAGGTATAAAATCCAATCTTTCCATACATTCAACTTCTAAATCAGTCATGACCATGTCTGCAAAAATAGGACTAATAGGGCTACCCATAGGTGAACCAAATATTTGTTGATAATATTTTTTATCCCATTGAAAAAATGTACTATTCATAAGGAACTTTATAGTGTCAAGTAATTCATTTAATCCTATATTATGGTACTTACATATCAAATGATATCTTTTTTCAATACTTTTAAGCACTAGGTCTAATGGTACATTGGTAAACAAAGATACTACATCTAATGAAATTAAATTATAACCTGCAGGAATGTCACAGTTGCTTATTTTTTTAATTAAGTCTTCACTATTTTTTACGTATGATTTAGGTTTGTTTATACTTTTTGAAATCATTTTTTCCACGATTTTTGCCAAATTATACGTGGGACTCCCAATACAAGATATAATGGGTCTTAAAGGTATATCTTTTTTATGTATTTTTGGTAAACCATAAATTTTAGGTAACATAGTATCTGTTTGCGTAAGTTCATTATTGTGGTATTTTTTATCTAATAATTCGAGTTCATTCCACTTTTTCATAATTGCTTGTGTATCTTTTTGTAGCTTACCAAGTGGATTTTTATTTTTATCTACTTGTATGTATGTATTTTTATCCGAAATAAGTTTATGCATTTTATCATTGTATGTTTGCGTATCTATAGCTACTGTGACATTACCTTTGTCCGCTAGTGTAAAAAATACATTTTTATTATTTTTAAGAAACAATTTTGTTTGATTCAATCTTTGTGCAAATAATCTATCTTCAAATTTGATATGTTTAGTTTTTTTAAGGTTATTTTCCATAGATTCTGTGATACTTTTTCTTATATAATTGATAGTTTCAGTAGAAAATTGTTTATGATCTAATAGTTGTTCTACGTTTTTTATTGTTTCGATAATAGTGTATTTATCAAGTTTATTACTTGTACTGTATTTTTGGCCTAAACTTACTACATCTTTAACCTCATCCGGAATTCTAATATTTGTCAAATTAACAAACCATTTATTATTATTTATGGATTCATTGTGACTGAAACTATTATTCAAGTTTTTTAACCTTATGCTACTCCTGTCTTTAATTTTACAATATAATCTATCAAATTTCCTTTTGTGAATATAATTTAATTTGTTTTTTAAAAAATCACCACTAATATTTTGTCTGTATAAAAATTCTTCAACAATTCCATTTGGTAATAATTTATAAAGTGTATCAATAACTTGATTAATCTTGTTGCTAGTATAAAAAATATGTATGTTGATATCTTCTATTTCAATATTTAAAAATTTATTTTGTAATATAATAACATTGTTTTTAACTCTATTTTTAGCTGTGCGGCTTATAAACGTTATATGTTTCAAATTCTTCTTTATATTTTGTAAATGTATAGGAACTATATCAAATCGTCTGCATTTAAGTAAAAATATCCGTTGTGACTTAGCTTTGTGTAGTTTCTCCTGCAAATATGCTAACTTCTTAAACAGCGTAGTGATGCGTGTTCCGAACGTATTAGTAATATGTGTGTAAAAAGTTGTTTTCTCTTCCATGTTGTTATGGGATGTTTTAAATAGGATACTGTTTCCAATCCAAATCCAGATAATTATTAATAATTAATTATTTCGTCCATGTAATTGTATTTTAGAAAGAAGGTTATATCGATATTTTATGAACAAAAAAAACCATAAATTAAATTATTTTCGCGACGTTTCGATGGATATTCTCCATCCTCATCAGGCTGTACCTTTTATTGAGAAATATAAAAAAATTAAAAACAACATTTTTTACATATAATTATTTAGCCTAATAACTTACTGTTTCGTCAATAATAATACATAGTAGTTAGCAACATACTACTCAACAGCATCTCTGACATGTCGCACTATAATTAAACACAAGAGTAAGCAAATAGTTATATTTCAACTTTTTTACTCGCACAAAGATTGAGGTTAACTATGATATTTACCTTTCCTCCTTATATTTGCCATAATCAACAATTAACCAATTACTAAATAATTAATAATGTTTCTTTAATTAAAAAAATAAATAATCAAAAAAACAACACATAATAAAAATACATAGAAAAAAGCAAAAAGCAGTTAAAACCACAAATATAGACGCTAACAAATATATCACAGACGGTTATTAGAAAAACAATTCAAATCATCACGACAATACCCAGAGACACCTGAACAATTAATTGTGTAATCACAGGTATCCCACGGAGTAAACCGCGAAAATTCAAATTGGTTAAAATGTAAAAATTTGTTAATTATTAATAAATTTGTAAAAATTATTTTTGAAAAATTTTAAAAAATTATAACAAACAAAAAACGGTAACCATTATAGTTAACGTTCCTATTTTCCATAACTGTACAGATTAAGTAAAAATTATAATGTTGAAATATTAAAAAAACATTGTTCGTTATTGTTTAAAAAATTATTTTAAAAATACTAAAAATTAATAAAAATCAGTCTTTATATATTGCACAAGAATAATATAGAATATTGACTAGATTTGAAAAAACTAACTAACTAGTAGTTTTTAAATTTCCCGCCTTGATGATTCGGCCAATCAATTACCGACAAAAACAAGTGTTGAAAACTATTTACCGTCTGTAGATACTTATATACATACACATATAAATGACTAGAAATAATGTTTGAAAAGAGGAAAAACAACTATCACAGTTTAGATTTTAGTGTGTAAATAATGCTGTTGTAAACTTGGCTGAGATTCCTTGTGTCTTCCTTTACATTAATAGCGTTTTTTTCTAATTTAATATGAGTCATTTCAGATAATAATCTCTTGTTCCAATTAACTTCTGTATCTAGTATATTTACATTTGTGAAATCAAAAGAATGGTTATATGCTGTCATATGATCGTTAATAGCGTATTGACCACTTGATTTTTTTGTATTAGAAATATGTTCGTTGACTCTACATTGCAATCTCCTTTTGGTCTCACCAATATATGCGGCATTGCAATTATTACAATTAATCTTGTATACAACATTAGTTTTATTTAATTTTTCTGATTTTTCTTTGCCTCTCACAACAACATTTTATACCTACGTTCTACTATCGCTATGTAGACGACATGATATTAGCAATTCCTGACAATAAAATATGTGAATTATTAAATATTTTTAATGGTTACCATAAGAAACTACAGTTTACTTATGAAAAAGAAAAAAATGGAAAGATAAATTTTTTAGAATTATCATTATTAAGAACTAATTCAGGCAAAATCATTACTAACTGGTATAGAAAAGATACATTTTCAGGTAGATTTTTGCATTTCCAATCTAGCCATACTATAGAACAAAAACGTGCTATGGTGTACACATTGGTGGATAAAGCTATTTTATTGGCACATGTTAAGTTTCATGGAACAAATTTAAAAATAATCAAAGAATTTTTATTAAATAATAACTACCCTGTTAAATTTATTAATCATAATATAAGAAAAAGGTTGGACAAAATAAAATATAAAACTAGTCATGAACATGCTCATATTAATAAAATACAAACTAATTATAAAGCAACTTTAAATATACCTTTTATCCCAGATTTTTATCATAAAATATCAAGTTCCATGAAACAAAAAGCCATTAGAGTAGTTCCAAAGATTTGTAATAGTCTTAATAATGTTGTTGTGAGAGGCAAAGAAAAATCAGAAAAATTAAATAAAACTAATGTTGTATACAAGATTAATTGTAATAATTGCAATGCCGCATATATTGGTGAGACCAAAAGGAGATTGCAATGTAGAGTCAACGAACATATTTCTAATACAAAAAAATCAAGTGGTCAATACGCTATTAACGATCATATGACAGCATATAACCATTCTTTTGATTTCACAAATGTAAATATACTAGATACAGAAGTTAATTGGAACAAGAGATTATTATCTGAAATGACTCATATTAAATTAGAAAAAAACGCTATTAATGTAAAGGAAGACACAAGGAATCTCAGCCAAGTTTACAACAGCATTATTTACACACTAAAATCTAAACTGTGATAGTTGTTTTTCCTCTTTTCAAACATTATTTCTAGTCATTTATATGTGTATGTATATAAGTATCTACAGACGGTAAATAGTTTTCAACACTTGTTTTTGTCGGTAATTGATTGGCCGAATCATCAAGGCGGGAAATTTAAAAACTACTAGTTAGTTAGTTTTTTCAAATCTAGTCAATATTCTATATTATTCTTGTGCAATATATAAAGACTGATTTTTATTAATTTTTAGTATTTTTAAAATAATTTTTTAAACAATAACGAACAATGTTTTTTTAATATTTCAACATTATAATTTTTACTTAATCTGTACAGTTATGGAAAATAGGAACGTTAACTATAATGGTTACCGTTTTTTGTTTGTTATAATTTTTTAAAATTTTTCAAAAATAATTTTTACAAATTTATTAATAATTAACAAATTTTTACATTTTAACCAATTTGAATTTTCGCGGTTTACTCCGTGGGATACCTGTGATTACACAATTAATTGTTCAGGTGTCTCTGGGTATTGTCGTGATGATTTGAATTGTTTTTCTAATAACCGTCTGTGATATATTTGTTAGCGTCTATATTTGTGGTTTTAACTGCTTTTTGCTTTTTTCTATGTATTTTTATTATGTGTTGTTTTTTTGATTATTTATTTTTTTAATTAAAGAAACATTATTAATTATTTAGTAATTGGTTAATTGTTGATTATGGCAAATATAAGGAGGAAAGGTAAATATCATAGTTAACCTCAATCTTTGTGCGAGTAAAAAAGTTGAAATATAACTATTTGCTTACTCTTGTGTTTAATTATAGTGCGACATGTCAGAGATGCTGTTGAGTAGTATGTTGCTAACTACTATGTATTATTATTGACGAAACAGTAAGTTATTAGGCTAAATAATTATATGTAAAAAATGTTGTTTTTAATTTTTTTATATTTCTCAATAAAAGGTACAGCCTGATGAGGATGGAGAATATCCATCGAAACGTCGCGAAAATAATTTAATTTATGGTTTTTTTTTTTTTGTTCATAAAATATCGATATAACCTTCTTTCTAAAATACAATTACATGGACGAAATAATTAATTATTAATAATTATCTGGATTTGGATTGGAAACAGTATCCTATTTAAAACATCCCATAACAACATGGAAGAGAAAACAACTTTTTACACACATATTACTAATACGTTCGGAACACGCATCACTACGCTGTTTAAGAAGTTAGCATATTTGCAGGAGAAACTACACAAAGCTAAGTCACAACGGATATTTTTACTTAAATGCAGACGATTTGATATAGTTCCTATACATTTACAAAATATAAAGAAGAATTTGAAACATATAACGTTTATAAGCCGCACAGCTAAAAATAGAGTTAAAAACAATGTTATTATATTACAAAATAAATTTTTAAATATTGAAATAGAAGATATCAACATACATATTTTTTATACTAGCAACAAGATTAATCAAGTTATTGATACACTTTATAAATTATTACCAAATGGAATTGTTGAAGAATTTTTATACAGACAAAATATTAGTGGTGATTTTTTAAAAAACAAATTAAATTATATTCACAAAAGGAAATTTGATAGATTATATTGTAAAATTAAAGACAGGAGTAGCATAAGGTTAAAAAACTTGAATAATAGTTTCAGTCACAATGAATCCATAAATAATAATAAATGGTTTGTTAATTTGACAAATATTAGAATTCCGGATGAGGTTAAAGATGTAGTAAGTTTAGGCCAAAAATACAGTACAAGTAATAAACTTGATAAATACACTATTATCGAAACAATAAAAAACGTAGAACAACTATTAGATCATAAACAATTTTCTACTGAAACTATCAATTATATAAGAAAAAGTATCACAGAATCTATGGAAAATAACCTTAAAAAAACTAAACATATCAAATTTGAAGATAGATTATTTGCACAAAGATTGAATCAAACAAAATTGTTTCTTAAAAATAATAAAAATGTATTTTTTACACTAGCGGACAAAGGTAATGTCACAGTAGCTATAGATACGCAAACATACAATGATAAAATGCATAAACTTATTTCGGATAAAAATACATACATACAAGTAGATAAAAATAAAAATCCACTTGGTAAGCTACAAAAAGATACACAAGCAATTATGAAAAAGTGGAATGAACTCGAATTATTAGATAAAAAATACCACAATAATGAACTTACGCAAACAGATACTATGTTACCTAAAATTTATGGTTTACCAAAAATACATAAAAAAGATATACCTTTAAGACCCATTATATCTTGTATTGGGAGTCCCACGTATAATTTGGCAAAAATCGTGGAAAAAATGATTTCAAAAAGTATAAACAAACCTAAATCATACGTAAAAAATAGTGAAGACTTAATTAAAAAAATAAGCAACTGTGACATTCCTGCAGGTTATAATTTAATTTCATTAGATGTAGTATCTTTGTTTACCAATGTACCATTAGACCTAGTGCTTAAAAGTATTGAAAAAAGATATCATTTGATATGTAAGTACCATAATATAGGATTAAATGAATTACTTGACACTATAAAGTTCCTTATGAATAGTACATTTTTTCAATGGGATAAAAAATATTATCAACAAATATTTGGTTCACCTATGGGTAGCCCTATTAGTCCTATTTTTGCAGACATGGTCATGACTGATTTAGAAGTTGAATGTATGGAAAGATTGGATTTTATACCTACGTTCTACTATCGCTATGTAGACGACATGATATTAGCAATTCCTGACAATAAAATATGTGAATTATTAAATATTTTTAATGGTTACCATAAGAAACTACAGTTTACTTATGAAAAAGAAAAAAATGGAAAGATAAATTTTTTAGAATTATCATTATTAAGAACTAATTCAGGCAAAATCATTACTAACTGGTATAGAAAAGATACATTTTCAGGTAGATTTTTGCATTTCCAATCTAGCCATACTATAGAACAAAAACGTGCTATGGTGTACACATTGGTGGATAAAGCTATTTTATTGGCACATGTTAAGTTTCATGGAACAAATTTAAAAATAATCAAAGAATTTTTATTAAATAATAACTACCCTGTTAAATTTATTAATCATAATATAAGAAAAAGGTTGGACAAAATAAAATATAAAACTAGTCATGAACATGCTCATATTAATAAAATACAAACTAATTATAAAGCAACTTTAAATATACCTTTTATCCCAGATTTTTATCATAAAATATCAAGTTCCATGAAACAAAAAGCCATTAGAGTAGTTCCAAAGATTTGTAATAGTCTTAATAATGTTGTTGTGAGAGGCAAAGAAAAATCAGAAAAATTAAATAAAACTAATGTTGTATACAAGATTAATTGTAATAATTGCAATGCCGCATATATTGGTGAGACCAAAAGGAGATTGCAATGTAGAGTCAACGAACATATTTCTAATACAAAAAAATCAAGTGGTCAATACGCTATTAACGATCATATGACAGCATATAACCATTCTTTTGATTTCACAAATGTAAATATACTAGATACAGAAGTTAATTGGAACAAGAGATTATTATCTGAAATGACTCATATTAAATTAGAAAAAAACGCTATTAATGTAAAGGAAGACACAAGGAATCTCAGCCAAGTTTACAACAGCATTATTTACACACTAAAATCTAAACTGTGATAGTTGTTTTTCCTCTTTTCAAACATTATTTCTAGTCATTTATATGTGTATGTATATAAGTATCTACAGACGGTAAATAGTTTTCAACACTTGTTTTTGTCGGTAATTGATTGGCCGAATCATCAAGGCGGGAAATTTAAAAACTACTAGTTAGTTAGTTTTTTCAAATCTAGTCAATATTCTATATTATTCTTGTGCAATATATAAAGACTGATTTTTATTAATTTTTAGTATTTTTAAAATAATTTTTTAAACAATAACGAACAATGTTTTTTTAATATTTCAACATTATAATTTTTACTTAATCTGTACAGTTATGGAAAATAGGAACGTTAACTATAATGGTTACCGTTTTTTGTTTGTTATAATTTTTTAAAATTTTTCAAAAATAATTTTTACAAATTTATTAATAATTAACAAATTTTTACATTTTAACCAATTTGAATTTTCGCGGTTTACTCCGTGGGATACCTGTGATTACACAATTAATTGTTCAGGTGTCTCTGGGTATTGTCGTGATGATTTGAATTGTTTTTCTAATAACCGTCTGTGATATATTTGTTAGCGTCTATATTTGTGGTTTTAACTGCTTTTTGCTTTTTTCTATGTATTTTTATTATGTGTTGTTTTTTGATTATTTATTTTTTTAATTAAAGAAACATTATTAATTATTTAGTAATTGGTTAATTGTTGATTATGGCAAATATAAGGAGGAAAGGTAAATATCATAGTTAACCTCAATCTTTGTGCGAGTAAAAAAGTTGAAATATAACTATTTGCTTACTCTTGTGTTTAATTATAGTGCGACATGTCAGAGATGCTGTTGAGTAGTATGTTGCTAACTACTATGTATTATTATTGACGAAACAGTAAGTTATTAGGCTAAATAATTATATGTAAAAAATGTTGTTTTTAATTTTTTTATATTTCTCAATAAAAGGTACAGCCTGATGAGGATGGAGAATATCCATCGAAACGTCGCGAAAATAATTTAATTTATGGTTTTTTTTTGTTCATAAAATATCGATATAACCTTCTTTCTAAAATACAATTACATGGACGAAATAATTAATTATTAATAGTAATTTATTATATTTTTGTTAGAGTTTAACTTTCAATAATTTTATTATTCATCTGATAGAAAAATCTTTAATTCTTACTCCCATCCTATTTCTATTTATATTTTGCTTAAACTTCATTAGAGTTTCTGCAATCGAAAATACTGAACTAACATCGATATAAGCAATAAGTTTCTTTAATTACATACTTATATATTTTTTTTTGCTTAAACTCCATAAAGTTTTTGCAATAGAAAATACTGCAATAAAAAATCATCTATCGGTACCAACATTCAAATTTCGATAGTGAATACCAATATTGGTCCAACGTTCGATACCAAAGTTTAAAATCAATAACGGGTATCAATATTGCTCCAACATTGGATAAAAACGTTCGAAACCACAATGACTATCAATATTGGATAAACGTTCAAAACCAATAATGGGTATCAATATTGGTTCAACGATGGGTGCCAACGTTCAAATCAATAAAGAGTACCAATATTAGTACAACGTTGGGTACCGACATTGGTCAACAATTGAGTACCAACATTGGTCCAACGTTGGGTACCAACAATGGTCCAACGTTGAGTACCAATATTGATTCACCATTGGGTACCAACATTCCAAACCAACTATGGCACAGGGATAGGCGATTCTACTCATTCTCTAAAATTTATTCGATCCTTTTTTTAAAGTATCGATTATTTATTCGATTCTTGTAGAATCGATACTCCAGAAACAAAGAATCCATACTCCAGAAACGAAGAATCGATACGACTATACGACAGCACTTATATGAATTACGAAAATATTCTGTATTAAGTGGTTTACAAAAATTTAAACACAACAAGTGGTTTACAATACTTACAACACGAAAAACGGAAAAGAAGGACTGAGCAGAGCAGGATGATGTTTAAACCGTGCGGCGCCCGACCGTATTCCAATTTACGCCGTTGAAAAATGTATAAGAATCAAAGACTGAGTACTGATAATATGATAATATAAAAATAGTAATAGTGAATTAGTGTCTGTAAGTAAACATAAATCTGTATAATCATAGAGGCTATTAGTATGTACAGCATACCTATTACATTACAGCATAGGTTAACGAAAACTATTTGTGAAAACTTAATCTCCAAGTATTTTCAATTTCAAATTTTCAACCCAGTTTTTTGTATAAGATTATATAAATATGTATCTAATACAACGGCAAGTATTTTGTAAATGTCAATAGAAATTTTGTATATATTTGTTAGAGTTTGACTTTCAGTAATTTTATTATTCATTATTAAATCTTCCACATAGAATTTGTGCCTCTAGACAGTACTTTATATAAAACACCTTCCACGAAGGTGTCAACGTTCACAAGTATGGTTTCCATTCACACTTTTAAAAATGTTTTCTGATAAAAAAATCTTTAATTCTTACTCCCATCCTATTTCTACATATATTTTGCTTAAACTTCATAGAGTTTCTGCAATAGACAATACTGAACTAAAATCGATATAAGCAACAAGTATCTTTAATTAAATACTTATATATTTTTTTTTGCTTAAACTCCATAACGTTTCTGTAACGGAAAATACTCCAAAAAATTCATCCTTCGATACCAACATTCAAATTTCGATACTCAATACCAATATTGGTCCAACGTTCGATACCAAAGTTCAAAATCAATAATGGGTATCAATATTGCTCCAACATTGGATAAAAACGTTCGAAACCACAATGACTATCAATATTAGATAAACGTTTGATACTAACGTTCAAAACCAGTAATTGGTACCATCATTGGTCCAAAATTGAGTACCAACATTGGTCCAACGTTGGGTACCAACAATGGTCCAACGTTGAGTACCAATATTGATTCACCATTGGGTACCAACATTCCAAACCAACTATGGCACAGGGATAGGCGATTCTACTCAATTCTCTAAAATTTATTCGATTCTTTTTTTAAAGTATCGATTATTTATTCGATTCTTGTAGAATCGATACTCCAGAAACAAAGAATCCATACTCCAGAAACGAAGAATCGATACGACTATACGACAGCACGTATATGAATTACGAAAATATTCTGTATTAAGTGGTTTACAAAAATTTAAACACAACAAGTGGTTTACAATACTTACAACACGAAAAACGGAAAAGAAGGACTGAGCAGAGCAGGATGATGTTTAAACCGTGCGGTGCCCGACCGTATTCCAATTTACGCCGTTGAAAAATGTATAAGAATCAAAGACTGAGTACTGATAATATGATAATATAAAAATAGTAATAGTGAATTAGTGTCTGTAAGTAAACATGAATCTGTATAATCATAGAGGCTATTAGTATGTACAGCATACCTATTACATTACAGCATAGGTTAACGAAAAACTAGTTTTGAAAGCATAATCTCCGAGTATTTTCAATTTCAAATTTTCAACCCAATTTTTTGTATAAGATTATATAAATGAGTATCTAATACAATGGCAAGTATTTTGTAGATGTCAATAGTAATTTATTATATTTTTGTTAGAGTTTAACTTTCAATAATTTTATTATTCATCTGATAGAAAAATCTTTAATTCTTACTCCCATCCTATTTCTATTTATATTTTGCTTAAACTTCATTAGAGTTTCTGCAATCGAAAATACTGAACTAACATCGATATAAGCAATAAGTTTCTTTAATTACATACTTATATATTTTTTTTTGCTTAAACTCCATAAAGTTTTTGCAATAGAAAATACTGCAATAAAAAATCATCTATCGGTACCAACATTCAAATTTCGATAGTGAATACCAATATTGGTCCAACGTTCGATACCAAAGTTTAAAATCAATAACGGGTATCAATATTGCTCCAACATTGGATAAAAACGTTCGAAACCACAATGACTATCAATATTGGATAAACGTTCAAAACCAATAATGGGTATCAATATTGGTTCAACGATGGGTGCCAACGTTCAAATCAATAAAGAGTACCAATATTAGTACAACGTTGGGTACCGACATTGGTCAACAATTGAGTACCAACTTTGGTCCAACGTTGGGTACCAACAATGGTCCAACGTTGAGTACCAATATTGATTCACCATTGGGTACCAACATTCCAAACCAACTATGGCACAGGGATAGGCGATTCTACTCAATTCTCTAAAATTTATTCGATTCTTTTTTTAAAGTATCGATTATTTATTCGATTCTTGTAGAATCGATACTCCAGAAACAAAGAATCCATACTCCAGAAACGAAGAATCGATACGACTATACGACAGCACTTATATGAATTACGAAAATATTCTGTATTAAGTGGTTTACAAAAATTTAAACACAACAAGTGGTTTACAATACTTACAACACGAAAAACGGAAAAGAAGGACTGAGCAGAGCAGGATGATGTTTAAACCGTGCGGTGCCCGACCGTATTCCAATTTACGCCGTTGAAAAATGTATAAGAATCAAAGACTGAGTACTGATAATATGATAATATAA